>SSNS01000191.1:297389-457876 GCA_006937985.1 Aphyosemion australe
GTCAGAAAACACACACACACACACACACACACACACACACACACACACACACACACACACACACACACACACACACACACACACCTTTAGGGATTTTGAACTTGTTGTCCTTCTTGTACCACAGGCAGCCCTCGTTGCTGCTGGCGATGCGAACAGGGAAGTCTGAGTCTGGGCAGTCAGACGGCCTCAGGGTGAAGTCAGTGGCTGAACAAATGCACACATTCATCATCCGTCAGTTCTGCACAGACTCATAAATAATAGGTTAGTGTTGTTTTAATGACTGATGCAGGAAATCGTAAAGGTGTCTCTTTAAATCTGAGCTTCAGCAAAAGCGAATGTCAGAACGTCCAACAAGTTTAGGGAGAAGCGAAGCTGTTTAACTCGGCCTCTGTTCTCAGTCGGCTCAATGTGAAAAATTAAGTTGATCTGGAGAAACAAAACGTCAGTCAGCTTGTGTTTGAAATAAGAAAAACACTTGAGCCACTGGTAACACAGGAGTTGTTTTTTTTAAAATCTTTTGATGCTCTGGGAAAAACCATCTGAGCTTCATCAAAAAGTGATTACAGCGAGTTGCACAAATAATAAAGTTCAAGTCTGACGCAGCCCTAAAGGGAGCTGCAGGAAATGTGACACGAATGCAGCAACGGATCAGATGGATTTAAAGACTCAGCACGGTGTTCAGGTTAAATCTTAAAGGGATTGCTTTATTTTTTATTCACACCAAGGCAGGAAAAACAACATCTGAATATCAAAGCCAGAAAATTGTAATTGATTTTTTTTCCCCAACAAAAACTTTTCTTTAGAAAATGTATTTTTGTGGAAAAACAAATTTAAGTGGGTTTCCCACTGAGCCATTGTCTTTACTTTAATAAAGATAAATGTAAAAGTGAATTTGAAAATAAAATGTTGGAATCACGTCAGTCTGAGTTTGACGGCATAGAAACAGAAATGATTGCTGAAAACTTGCTGGATCTATTAAACTCTATATGAAAATATTTAACTAAATCTTTCTTATAAAAGCCTTTTAAAACCACAAACATGTAAGAACCTGTGTACATGAACCCTGATGTCATCTATGAGCCTGCAACAAGTTCATTTTATTCTGTCCTTTTGTCATTTGGGATAAACCTTAAACAATTTTAAAAAGTTATAATTATTAACCGTTAGATATTTTAAAGAATGGAGTTTAGTCCTGAAAGACTGATGAGCTAACGGCTAGTCTGATTCTAGTCAAGACCAAAAGGTGTGGATTAAAATAAATAAATCTTAAAATTTTTTAAATAAACTTAACTATCAACTAAAGCTGCTCCATGGTGGAAAAAATGAAAATAATTCGGGTCAATATTGAATCGACGATCCCGCCTTCAGTTGGAAAACACATCAAGTTAATTTCTCCAATTCAGCTGGAAAAACACCAGGACCACTGCTGAGTGGCTCATCAAAATAAGAGCATCTCAAACACGCACGCACACACAGATTCTGATTATTTAAAGCCTAAAATAACCAGAGTTTTCTACTGAATCGATCATCATCAAGAAGATATCCAAAAAGAACATAAAAGCACATATCAGCATTTTTTTCAGGAGCAACAAAACTATCCACTTGAGAATAACTTCCTGTAAATAAAGTTAAATGGACCGAAGTGTAAAGGTTGCAAATCAGCAACAACCAAGACGACACCCAAACCTTTTTCTCCAAACTGAGGCCGTTCAGGAAGCTATCTACAGAGGGTGAGACAGTCATTTTCAACCAATTTGACAAATAAACACACTTTAAAAAGTCTTTTAAACATCTCCTAAAGATGTTTCTCCACTCACCGATGAACTTGTTCTCTGCAGGAAGGTGGAGGTCACCGCTCAGCTCCATGTTTCCCGTCCATCGCTGCAGCCACTCCTGCTCTATATCTGTGTAGCAGAGTGCACACAACGTTTCCCCTCAGCATGCCCCTGCTTCTTTAAGCTGCAACAAACAGACTGAAAAAAAGCTGAAAACAAACCCTCCACGCTGTACTGTGTTCCAAACCACTTCTCCCTGAGGGGACACCGGCCCTCGTGTTCTGGTGACAGCAGCATCAGGTTAGCTCTCTCTGGAGTCAGGAGGGCCAGGGCTGCACCGATCACCTACACACACACACACACACACCAACACACACCAGTCAAGTCTGCAGCAAACAAGGAGAGTTATTTCTAAATTGTTTCTATGTGTGAGAATAAAACTACCCGTCACTCGCATCAAGAAGAACAAACTGATCAGAAGTTTTTGTCGTCACAGGAAACATAAAAACCCAGAATTAGTTCAGTTCAAAGTAAACTCCACCCCAGAAAACAGACACCCAACTCCAGTAAATACATTTCTGATATAAAAAGATCTAACAGTTGTCACATCAGATGGAACGTTTCCAGATCTGAGTGACCCGTTCCATTAACACCTTTGTCTATAAAAAGGAAATACGGCGTTTCAGAATAAAACCCTGAAAGTGGTTCACTCCCAGAACAACTGAGCTACTTACGTCTGGATTGTACTCAAACATGAGTTGATCTCCAGTCAGGAAGTCCTCCTTAGGGAACAGCTGCATGTTTTCACAAATGTCCTCGACATACTCGATGGGGTCAATCTAACAACAAGAACAGCAAACAGGGCATTTGTCACCCACACATCGGCGCCTATAATGATCTCGCGGGTGTTTGCCTTCTTACCTGCTCCTGATAGTGAAACTCATTCGCCTCAATCCTCTGGATCTCGTCATATATTCTGAGGACATCAACAAACAGAGAGTTTTAACCTTTACACAATCAAGGCAAATGCTCAGATGTCAACACTCAGAAAAACACAACTGGAGCAAATAAAATGACGAAGAAACAGATGTACACATAAAAAGGCCTCATTGTGTCCTTTAGTGAGTTGGGGTGTGTTTGCTGCCGTGCCTTTGCTGGGGTCCAAGTGTCTGCAGCATCTTCAGATACTGGAAAACCAGATGAGTCACCTGGTGAATGGCACATACACACACAAGTGTTAAATAAATGCAGCATTAGAGTTCTTTAGCACATAGCCTCCTCTGCTGATCCCTTCATACATAAACTACACTTCTTCAACTTTCTGCTACTTTTTCAAAAGGAGGCTGGAAAAATGAGCTTGCCTGCAGACCTATTATTTAACAGGTGAATGGATCAGATTTCATCAGTGCAAAGGCGTAATAATCTGATGCACCTCGACACACACGGCCGCTCCGCTTGCACACACTGGATCGGCCAAGGAGTTGTTATTTCACCCGATTCTGACACAAGATAAAGATGGTTCATAACACTCCAGTCCCAAACCAAAAGTGAAGTCTAGCATCTTCAGGGGGCGAGACAAAGTGAAGGTCACAAGTTTTGTTCATATCTGTCTGGTGGTTCATGGGCTAAACAGGGTCTCACCCATCAGGTGGAATTTAAACGATGTGTTGTGGATCACTCTCAGCTATGGTGACACCAGATTCTAGCTAATTATCTGTAAGACTGACTGAGTAATATGGCTAATACAAGGGATGACCGATATTGGCAATAAAATGTAATATCGGAAATTATCTATATTGTTTTTTACTCTTTCAATTACACAACTTTTACATACCATGTATTTATACATCTAGCTACTTCTCTCACTCAAAAAATCAAAATATGACAGATCCGAGGTTTAGTTTTTGAGATAGTGTTGTTTGACACAACTGGCTTATAATGGAAGTAGTTGTCATATTTTGCACAGATAACATTTAAAGTTTGAGTATGAATGATAGGAAATGTGATGTTTACCTTTAATAATTTAGTTTTTCCTTCTTTTAATGAGGAGGGCTCCCACACATATACTGGTACTGTCTTACTTCAATATCGTAAATTAAGAGTTGACTATAATCGGTATATCAGATACCAGTATAAAAGAAAAACTACATCGAACATCCCTAGGTTCCATGGTAGGTGATAATTTATGTCAGCTGTATCTGGACCCTTTTTAGCGATCCAATAATGAAAATACAAACACCATAAGGAGTAATAATCATTAACTTTGAAAAATGAGTTGAGAGGATAAAAAAAGAGGATTAAAGAAAGTAGAAACATGATATTAATGCAGCGGCTGTTTACATATGAGCAGTTTAAACGAGGAGTATTTACCGTCTCCTGAATGGTGAAGCTTTTACAGCTCTTTTTTTCATGGTTATTCAACTCTAAACCTCTGGCATTTTATTGAAATGCTCTGACATTTCTGGGAATGCGTCTGCTTTATTGCCGCGTTAGAGTGGAGATTGATTCCATTGTAATGTCTGTACGCTAAAGCATGCAGCTTCTGCCGCCGGCTGATTAGCTTAGCTAGTATTAAAAAGTGGAAGCACTGCAGTCTCACTAATTAACACATTATGTCTTGTTTACAGTGAGGTTATGTGCCAGACTATTTCTTGGCCGAGACCAGTTGCCAGGCAACCGGCGGAGAATACAGAAAAGGTCACTGGCATTGACCTTGTTGCAAGGAGCGAGAAAGTGAATGACAAGAACAATAATATACTTCACATGGAAACAGCTTAATAACAGCAACTCAAATATTTAAAAAACCACAAGAAATCAATTTATTTAAAACTCCAAATACACAAAAATGATTTAATGGTGCAAATTGGATAAACAACAGCGATTCCTACGTTTACTCTGACTTTAGCGTGACTGTTTAAACACGATTTAAATTTTCCACTTATACATTCAGGACAAGTTGTTCTGGAGGCAATTTAGGGATGAAAATTTGTTGAAAACATAATGTATTAAAGGTGTAGAACACTGAAAAACAATTTTTAAATTATTATTTCTGATTATAATCGGTCACTCAAAGTCTCCAACGCCCATCTCCTGCATTAGCTTCTGATAGAAAATAGACGTTGAAACTCTAGGATTTGAAAATCCTGACAGATCTATGTCACACTGTCACTTAATATTCATGGACTCACCCATCTTGACTGTTATGCCCGTAAGGGACTGTTTTCTGTTTTTCTTTTCTTTTGCTGTTGTGTCATCTAAAATGTAAATTTCAGTGTGCAGATGCTCTCCTGCAATTGGTGGGAGACGGCCATGAGAGTTCCTGATTGGGTGACTGGGAGGAGCAGACGTTTAAAGAAGAACCTGACTGCCAGCAGCTGTGTCCCTCATTCTCTGCCCATACCAACCAGGTATCACTTTGTTTGTGCAGAGCCTGTGTTGATTAGATTAGATTGTGATTTAGATGGTGCCCTGTGTAAAATTAGATTACTTTGAGGATTTGTAGGGGTGAACTGCCTTTTGTTTTTCAACTGTTTTCTTCTGTTTTTGTTAGTCAGGGAGGTAAGTTTGGCTTGTCTTTTGGTTCCTTTCATTTGTAGGTTAGAGTGACAAATTTCAGTTAGAGGTGTATTGTTTATTGTTTTAGGCCTTGGTTCACCCTGAGCTTTTAATCCTCCCTCGCCTTTAGTTAAATTCATTGAGTCCTTAGTTTTTCTGTGTACATATTGTAAATAAATAATTGTAAATAGTCTTTGGTTGTGCTGCTTGGAATCAGTGGTGAATGATGGACTAAACTTTATGTTGCGGCTAGACCCCCTAGACAGCCTGGGTTGTAACAAATGGGGGCTTGATCCCTAAATCCATTATCCTTAAGTGGATGTATGTTCTTTGGTGGTGTTAATTAGTGTTAACTTTTACATTGTTCTTTTGAATAGTTCACAGTTGCTCCATTTATGTGAAGTGTGGGAAGTGACATCAGCTGTCGATGGGACGAAGATGCCACAGGACCTATCAATGGTGGGTGAGTGGACCCCACTTTGCCAGCGACACCTTCAGAGATGTCGATCCAGCAGTTATGCTGTGTCGTTCGATGGTCCCTCTTTTCTGTCATTTCCACCAATGAGGATACACCTGCTGAAAAAACCTGCCTGACAACGCTGGAATGAGGAGGTCAGAGTTTTGTACACCTTTCTTCACTGTGGACTGATTCTTATGGGACTTCTGATTCAGGTGATGGCATCCTGTCTGAGAGGACGAAGCATTCAGACAGTAATTGCTGTCAATCATCAGCATCTATAAGATGTTGGGACTGGACTCTGTGTGAGAGCAGTGTTTGTGGACGGCGGATGTAGTACTTCTGGAACCAGTCTGGTTCGCCTCACACATCCAGTGCTGATTGTTGTTTCCCTGCTTCACCCTGTCCCACCAGGGATTTTAGAAGGAGCGGTTTGCATTTGTTTGGGTCAGTTTTATGGCTTTAGAGATAGAAAAGGGGGAGGGGGACTTCAATTAAAGTCTATGACTTTAATATTTTTTTTGAGGGGAAGTGTTACGGCCCTGAGCCGTTTTTATGTTTTGAATTTTAATTCTGTCCCGTTTCTCCCTTCCTGTGTGTGAGAGGAGAGAAAATGCAGAACCTGGCTCCTCCCACACCTGCACAGCTTCATTTGGATTCAACCAGCTGTCCCAAATAACAATCAGCTCTCCCACTGCATAAAAACAAGCCAGCCCTTGATTCAGTGAGCAGCAGACCAGAGAGAGGACTTTCTGTTCTGTTGTCTCATCAGCAGCATTTGTTTAACAACTTTGGGTGCACTTTGGAAGCTTTGAAAAAGTCTCTAGATAAGCTGCTTTGCCTTTTCTGTGTAAAGGAGTCTTTACACTTCGCTATGGTTTGAACAAGACATCGCTCGTGTAGAGGAAGTTGAGTGATGGTCTTTTGGATAGTTTGTTTTGATTTGTTTAATTAGAGACCTCCGCCATTTTTGTTGTTACATGTTTTGAGTTGCTGCAGATTTGTCCCTTTGTTAACTTGTGTTTTGTATTTATTTACCTTTTTATGTAAAACAATTTTGTTATATTAATTTTAAACACCAGAACATGTGTCCTCATTGTTAGCCCTGGCCCCCTAGACAGCCTGGATTGTAACAAATGGGGGTTCGTCCCGGATCATCTGGACTCATTGGAGGAGGCTAGACCTAGTGCTTTAAATGAGTATTCCGTTTTTGCAGCCTGTCCTGTGGCTGACTTTATAACAGCTTTGGTGTATGTGGCTTGAGATGAGACTGATCAGACAGCACCTTTGGGAGTTTTTGACTGTGTGGCATTTGGTGAAGCCTTTTGGAGGGAGATTTTAATAAAATACTCATTTTATTTACAAACATTTACCATGTGTCCAGACCTCCTCCTTTTGTTACGGTCCCACAAGCCGGGCTGTAACATTGACTCACGACGGGGACGGCTGTTGTTGGTTTAGCGTCCAGGAAACAGCAGAGAATGTCTCAACTAGTAGAAGCTATTAGCAGCTCCACAATTCCTCCAGGCTTATGTTATTTGTGGACATAAAATATCAACGTTGCAGAGCAAACGGAGTCAGTGGTAGGTTTAGGGTTAGTCGTGTTGCTGTTGTCCAATCTGAGGCGAGATGTCCAATTATCAGGAAATAAGACTCCAAATCCTGCCGTCTGAAGCTCAACTCTGATGAGACTCACTTCTACTTCCTGAAACTAGTGCACCAGCGCTTTCTTTCCCCAGAGTACAAATTACAAAGCATTCATTCCTACTAGAGACCACTGCAGAAGTATTGATTAAACAAGTGATCCACACCTTTGAAAAAAGCTCACCGTCATCCTGTTAGGGTACCAAAGGAGTAAACACAAAAGGACAAGTCTTCTTTGATTTGTCATCTAATATGCAACAAATGTAAAACAAATGTATGCATTAACGTGTTGAGAAATGATCGCTTACAATGAGAAGGCTGGAAGGATTTGCACTTTTCTCCCACTTTAAGGAATTTAAGGACTCGGGCATTCCTTGCAGCCATTAAGCAGCTTCTGGCACAGTTCTGGCTGGACATAGGACCACTCTTCTTGGCAGAATTTATTTAAATGGACTGGTTTCTGGCTTTTAAGCACAGCTCAAAGATGTTCAATGAAGTTGAAGTCTGGGCTTTGGGAAGGCCATTCCAGAAGCTTATTGCTAGTCTGTTTTATTCAAGCTGAAACCAGCTATAATGTGTTTGGGGTTACTGTCCTGTTGGAAGTTGGAACACTCTTTTCAGCCAAGTTTCAACTGTCTATCCAATCTCGGTGGTCAAAGACCACTATCCTGCACTGTTTAAATGTTTTTCTGCTCCAACACACCTGATCTGTTTTAATATATGACTAAACGATTTCTACAGACCTGCTGAATAGGTACTTCAGCAACGGAACCAGGTAAAAACATCTAAAACAAGTAGGATGGAGGTCATCAAAGACCAGGGTTAGAAGCCACTGATCTGATGATTCTGGGTGAACTTAGTGGTAAAGACGTCTCAACAGACATATCATGTTTGGCAACATCTCCATCTGTTAAGATGCAAAACTGGCTTCAATCCCATCAAAATTAAGTGAAAATACATTCTAGAACTTGCAGCCAGTGTTTACTTTGTTTTCTTGTGAATAGTGAAATATAAGCCAGTAATTAAAAGCCCAAATCTAATGTAACATTCATTCTTATGATTTGTAAATTTCTTACCTAAACTTCAGACTGACAATAAAATAAAAGTAGCAAGTGGTTCATGCTGTTTGCTGTAAAAGAAAGTAATTGAAGCAACTTCTTTTTTACTTGCTTATTTGATATTGTTCCAAATTCTTCTAATTTAGGGATTTAAATATGCTACTGAACAGCAAATGGAATGAACTGCTGCTGGCAGTGGAACCATAATTAGTGCACATTTCTGTTTGTGTTCAGTCTAATTGTTGCATTTTTGACACTCAGAATCATTTAATATATTTTATTTAGAGTCATGTGATGTTGTTGTTCCACACTAAAATTAAGTCTCTTGAAAATTTAACCCTCTAATGAATGCAGCTGTGAGGAAACACTTGTTTTGTGTTTTTTTTCTCGTCTGCACCAGCTTCATATCCATCTGCCTACAGGAGGAGACGTGCAGCAGGATGACACAGAATCCAGCAGCACCATGCATTTTGGTGAGACCGACAATGTTTACAGCATCCACCTTCAGTCAGCTCATCTCTCTACTGGAGGCCATTTATTTAAAAAGCATACATATGTTTTAAAAATGACTAATAAAAAGGCCCTTTGCACAACGTTTCACTGCTAGAGTGTCAGGTGTGGAACGCTCATCCAGTAGAAAAATAACAAAAGCTAAGCCACTAACTTATTTTACTCCATCATAATAAGAGTCGTTTGATCTTTGTTAAACATCCAGCACAGCGAGGTGTTACAAGATCAAAGCTACCGACTTTCCCAAGGCTGTTTCATCATTTGTACAGGAGGAGTTATTGATACAAATTTGCTGCCTGAAATATTTTTCAATTAAGTCTTTAGAAGAAGCAAACAGTCATCGGGTTGAATGATCACCCACCGAGTCTGAGGTTAACACAAGAGTTGTCATAGGAACAGATAACGCACATAGCTTCATTGAAATTACCTCTGGAGCCAAAAGAAACAGGCCCTCCGGGGTCAAGCTGCCGATATTTGTGTGTATTTTATTAACTCTTCTCATTAGAGTGTATATAAAAGAAATCTTTTTTGCATCTTCCAGTCAAAATGAAGGGAATGTTGAACACACACGTCATCTTGTGGTGGTGGCTTCAAATTTAGTGTAATTAGAGTTGGCAAAGTGAGGACAAAACACGTGGATGTATGACAAGTGCCAAAAAAAAAAAAAAACTTCATTTACACAGACACTGTGTTTTTAAATGTGGAAGATTTTTATTCTTAGTGTTCCATTTCAAAGCATCAAACGCATTTTCTCTCTGCTCAGACATCAGGGCTTCCATAGAAGCTCTTCTCTGCTTTTATAACAGCACTGTCTGCCCATGTTTTGTTGTTTACATGTGTTTTCAAAGTAACATTTAAATGTTCCAAAAATTATATATTTCTTATCTTAAATGGGTTCGGAAAAAATCGATTCACGTCTGAATCGAGATTCTTATTCATAAACATTCTGAATCACTCCTGTCCAAAAGCCTTTATCTAAACTGCTGTAGTTTGCTAACGTCCCTGAACGCATCATCGCTGGAGCCAGTTGCGAACTACGCTGCAATCGGCTGAAATACGACAGAGACTAACCTTTCTTACTTACTCTGTGTGCGCTCTATGAGTCACGAAGTAAGTTCCATTATGTTTTATAATGTTTACATGGTGTTTAGTTTGTGTGTTGTTCAATGCCGACCTCACGGTGCACAACTGACACTTGTTGAGACCCTGTTAGTCTTCGTGTTCAATGATAAATGTTACTGGTTTATGTGAATACATGCTACTGGATGTTATAAAACCTGTTTATTAGTTTAAGATGTTTCACATATACTGACCCATTGTATTCTCTTTTCTTTGTCCTGCTATTTCTTTTTTTTCTGTAAAATGGTATATTAGCATACTATTGACCGAATAAACTTATCTGAATCTTCTTCAGACCACACACACACACGCACAAACATTTTAGTCTACACTCTAGTTGACACTCTTTGTTACTAAGAGTATTGATTGTAAATCGATTTGAATCGTCACCCCAAGAATCAAAATGAAATTGAATTGTGACTTGTAAGATTCACACCCCTAATATTGAGTACAGTATATTAAAAGTAATGTTGGTTTAATAATTTAAACCCTAATAAGGTTTAATCACCACTAAGCAACACTAATCTGCCACCTACCTTGGTTAAAACTCTGGAAAGTGTTTCCCAAATTGAAAAGTGATCATAACAAAATACATGTGATATTTACCACAAGGTTCTTCCACCTTGTCAATATCTAGTTCAAGCTCTTTTCAAGCACTTTCAATGTGAGTTTTTAATATTTTCTAGCACCTCACAAAGATAATTTCACTCCATTGTCTCATAAACGTAAATGTCATTGTGCTTAAACTGATTTCAGTGAAAGTATGAAGCACTTTCACTGAAATCACCTAATAAAAAAGGATTTAATTCATAAGAACTTTAAGAGCAAAATAATGGTAATTATGACTTTTTCCCATAACTGAGCAGCCCTACCTGGTAGAAGTTTTGGAATCCTTCGTCAGTGAGTGTGATTGAGATGGAGAAGATGGAATAGGTGGTGTTTTGGTCAAAGCCCGTCTCACTGTTTCCTCCATACAAAGCCAGAGCCCAACACCTGCAGACAAACAGACGTGAAGGCACACGTCAGGCACAGATTCACTCCATCCTGTAAATTGCCAACAGTCATCAGATTAGGTGTTGAAATAAGTGCTGGGTGTTAAGTAAAAAGAAATATCACTTTGAGTTTCCTGGTTGCACAAAAAAAAACACTTTTTTCAGTTCCCTTCAGAGCCCTGAGTAGAGTTTCTAAAACACCTAAAAGAAAATTCAAGCAACTGATGTATCATGTTTGTCCTTCGTTGTCAGAAAGTGTTTATTCGGTTCATGCAACAAAAAAACAACTTGTAGCTACTTGAAACTTGAATAATCATTAAAAAACAACTCAAAGATGACGACGGCACAGGTGGAGAGACTTTAGGCAAAAAAGTACAGAATTTACCTCGAAAACTTCCAAAAGAACGTTGAGTTGGATGTTAAAATTGGCGTCTATTGATTTTTGTTTTTAAATTGCCTGATAACAAAAACTGCAGAAGCACTGATGCAGCCGTTACAGACAGTGGTGATGGGAACCATTTCCTAGTTTTACAGAACATCTGTCCAATTTCAAGCCATCCTCTTGCTCTCTGATGTTGTCTAAAATCAACACAGCCACTTTTCTGTCTGTGAATTTTTCCCCCATTACCAATTGAGACAGAGTACACTCAAATTTCCCTGACACCATTTATCAACAAGTGAATTCGGCTCGCAGGATAAACAGGAATATTTTATCAACGAGGTATCAAAGTGGTGTAGATGCTAAGGGGAGTTTTAGATGGGCTCTTGGTATTGTGGGTCTACGCGAGGTTTGGCAAATCACTCTGCCACTTAGCAACGAGAGGCTGAAACGCTCTCGTACAGCCACATCCAAAGATGAAAATGTATGAATCACATTGTCAAGTGCGATGGCAAAGCGTATAGTTTAAAGATGAGGGCTCAGAAGCTCGGAGCTCACTAAGAGCAAGAAAACGCTCCTATATACCCGGCTAAATTGAGGAGATTTTAATTGCAGTTTGGAGAGCCCTCGAATCATAAACACAAACAAACAGAAGCAATAAAACTCACTTCTTCCTCAGAACCGACAGTATGCTCCCCGTACCCTCATGGCCAACCAGCCACGAGATGTAGTGGAGAGGCTTCACCCTGACAAACAGAGCGTAGAAAGGGAGAATTAGAAACCAAAAAAACAATCTGATGTAATCGGTCTACAATCAGAGCAATGCACGGCATGTTTGTGATGGTCTAATTCTATGTTTACATGAAGAAGCATCACTCTGCAGGAAGGATGACAAAAAAAGATGCACATTTGATGCAATTTCTCTGAAAAGAGGTGAAAATGTTGTCAGTCGTGACCCGTCTTCATTCACGCGCCTCATGCACACACACACATGTAGTGTGTGTGGCTCACCTGTAGTGTTTCTCCTGTGGGGGAAGAGCCCAAGTGATGTTCAAAGCTTGAACTTTCCCAACAGGAACAACTACAAAAAACAAGTCAGAGCAAGGGTCGAACGAATGAGCAGTTTGGATTAGATGACGCATTATTACTGCATCAGCTTCTTTGAATGATCTCACAACTCAACATAATTATTTATAATCACAACCAGTGTGTCCAGGAAGAGGAGCGGATCAGTACCTCTGTAGAGCTTGCAGAATGCTGGTGTGTCAAAAGGATCCAGTAGATCAGAGAACTCAGGCTTGGGTAGACCACTGTAAACACAAACAACAAAGATTTTTTAAGGAATATCCTAGAAATCCACCAGGTGGTTCATGAAATGTTCTTTAATGTTACATCAGAGCTGCACGATGAGCCTCGACATTCCAATGTGTGCAATAGTAACATAGCAAGTCCTGCAGTGATGTCAGAGGCAAACAAACTCAAAAGTGTTCTAATCTAATGTTAAGGGTACCTGAATAGTAATTGCACGCAGCGATGCACCCTAGCCCTAACCCTAATGGCCAATAGTTAGTAACTGTTCACCTATTGGATCAAGTAAGATTTTGATCAAATGTCTACACATCAGAGTCGGTCCTGTGAAGGTCTGAAGCTAATATAAGGATGCTAACAAACATTATGATGAAAACTTTGTAAGAAAGAGATGCATCTGGTTTTCAGTGATTATTATATTGGATTGTGGACGTAAGATTTGTTGGAGACTAACAATTTTATTGGAGGACATTAATTGGACGCTTGTGGGTGTAAAGACCACTTTTGTTCGAGATGGCTCTGTTCCTTCAATGGACTTCAAATGGTGAGTTGGACATTATTTTGAATTTAGGAGTGGATTGATAAAAGCGTTTATGGTGTCTAGGGTCATGATTTTATTATGTTGTAAAAAAACGCTGACTTTATCCAGAAGAATGTAACTTACTACCCGTGGTACATAAAACTCCATTATGGTTGGTTAACAAGTCAACAAGATGGCGGGAGTTCAGCATAACCTAAAGTGCTATTCAAGTCATCTGTTGAAAATTCCTGTATTTTTTAAATATCCAAATATTTATCATTTAGAATCACAAATATGTTTATTTTCCAATATTGTGCAGCCCTACATTAAATACAAATGTAGATTCAGAGAAAAGTTCACTGGACTTCTTCTTTTCCCTGAAGACCTTTCACGCTTCTTCTAAGCAGCTCAGAGAGAGAAGATCAGTGATTTGAAAGAGAAGCACATAAAGCCCATCTTTGTCAAAAGAGAAAAACCAATATTAAACAGAGATGGACGTTTCGGGGCATTTCACACCCTTTAGAATGTGATCTAAACATCTTGTGCGTGGACCAGAGCATCAAAGACCCAAACGACCCCCTAGAGGGAGCATCAAAGGGGTGATTTGTAAACTGGCACGCATTAATGAAGCTCTGACTACTTTAAAAGCTTGGTACTCTAAACCTTTCTGTTTGAATTGAGAAAGCTCTTCAGATGTGAAGAGAAATATTTTCAAGTAAAGGACTCTGGTTGCCTTTTCTTTGACCCCATCAGGACCATTAGGCGTGTTTTAGCTCTGGTGGCCTAGTGGTAGAGTGTCCGCCCCGGGACTGGGAGATCGGGGTTCGATTCCCGGTCAGGTCATACCAAAGACTTTGAAAAATGGGACCCAAAGCCTCCTCGCATGACACTCAGCATTAAGGGGTTGGATTGGGTGGTTAAACCACCAAATAGTTCCCGAGCGCGGCCACAGCTGCAGCTCACCGCTCCCAACCATAGGGATGGGTCAAATGCGGAGATTTAATTTCACCACTGTGTGATGAATACTTGGGACTTTAACTTAAACTTTTTCACTGTCGGAACTTCAGAGTAATTTTACCGGAACTTCCCGGCATGCGTGTGTCGCCACTTCACCCGGCCGTTTTTCAGACCATTTTCAGGAACTTTCAGAGTACCTGAACAGGGGTAGGTACTCGGAAAGGCCCGGTGGAGTAGCTGAGCAGAACTTTTGGTTAACCCACGCTGATTGGTTGTAACACCATAGGAAATTATATCAGCAGACGCCATCCAAAACAACCGGCATTAGTAAAATTAGAAGAGTTTCTTGTGAAACGGAATGGAAGCAGAAGCAAATAAGCACTGTTCGCATTGCTTTAAAATCGCCGTTATTAAACTCCCAACACCAAAATATGCAGCGGAGATCCCCCCACAACAACGTAATTCACGGTGCTTGTTGTCTCACAGAGTGTCGTTAAAAAACAGTGCTTCTTCTGGTCCTTGAACACCACATTTTACAGCAGCTCTCCGTCCTCAGAATGGATTAAATTGCCGTTCTTGGACAGAATTAAACTTAATGTTACTGTGGACGCTTTTTGGTGGTGATCAGTGACATCACTCACTGCGAAAGCAGTCGTGATATGCTGATGTCTGTGCAAAGTCCTGAAAGTGCTGAATTTGTATGGAGACACAACAGCTGAGAAGGCCGAGCCATCATATCTCCGGATTAAATTTCCCCCTCCCCGATTAACATGAATTTCCGACAATAGGTGCGTTTCCTTTATCGGAAATTCGTGGTAAATGTACAGTAAGTTCCCGACGTACGCTTGTCTCCATTTGACTGGGCCGGCCAAACGGCCGTTTTCCGGGGTACCTGATCAGGGGTAGGTACTTGGAATGGCCCGATAAAAGGCCCGGTGAAGATGCTGGGTGGGAACGCTGCCGATTGGTTGTAACTCAGTCGGAAATGATGTCAACTCAGGAGGAAATATGAAATGCATATATTTAGAAAAACACGAGTTGTTAGAGAGACGAGTGATGGAAGTCATCGCTGCATATAACAACATAGCAAACATAAACGTGCCGACTATTGTTGCTTCCTCCATTGTGTAAATCTTTGTTTACTGCTTTTCGCACGTTTTGCGCTGATTGATGAGCAGCGGTCACGATGTGCTGACGTTTCATCAAATTCCTTACAGGGCCAAATATATATGGAGACAGGACAGCTTAAGAGGACCGGGACTTTAGATCTCCCAGTCAATTTCATGCTCACAGATTTACCCTGAAGTTCCGATAAAGGAAACGCTTCTAATGGAAACACACCTACAATGACCCAGATACATGGAAACCTTCACCAGCACAAACACAGGATAAACACAGACGTTTAGCCTTTATGCTGTCAGCAATAACCATAATAGTTGATATTAAATCCTTATGTCACCTTATTTAAAATACACAACTCTTCTAAGCAACTACAAAAAAACACTACATTATTTCCAGAAAATACACGTTATTCTGGTGTAAATCCACTGATGTGTTTCTAAAGAGTTAATAGAAACGGGCTCAGAGAACATTATTTTCTTTGACAGGGATTACTCCAAAATGTTTTCATTTATTCAAGCTTGATGGAAATGAGTTTAGCTCAGCCAGAGGAGTTGAATTCACTTGAAAGGATTTTATGAGCAGAGAAGGAGAGAAAAAATCTAATTAGCCCAACAGAGAAACATGTCATCGTTTAAATGAAATGAAAGCTTGGGTTGTGTGGCTTTCATGTAACCATGACATGCATGTTTACTCCCTAAAAAAGTAGCCCAGTGACTCATTGAGCAGAGAGAACTGTGGTTCACACCCATTCAGCTCCAATGAATTGACCTATTTCAGGATTATTCTGATAAAATAAAAGAATGTCTTGAGTTAAAGAGAGCAGAGAACGAGACAGGAGAAGGTTTGGAGGTTTGTATTTGACCAAAGGATATCCAGACTCAATCAGTGAGTTGATAGCTCCTCTTCAGAGTGACTGAGAGGCTCTTCTCTCATACTCACTTGTTTGGCACCTTGCTGAAGATCTCTTTCACCCACTCCTCTAGAGTGTCCAGCTTCTCTAAGACACACACCAAGTGACAGAGATCAAATATGAATAGAAGAGCAGCTTAATCGGTTCAAACCTAAAACACACACCTCTGGAATAAATCTAGATAAGACAATATTGCATTAATTTGATTCACATTCAACTTTTTTAATGAAATACAGAAAAAACGTCCCTGAATGTTATTCAAACAGAAGATTTTTGTAGATTTTTGTATCATCATACTGACAAAAGAGGCAACTATTGGCTTTATTTAATAAAAACATGACATTTAACTCTGCTGCCAAAAACACCAAACGCATTTTTCTTTCAGATAAGCGGCCAAAGCAATATTCTACAATACTCAAGGCTTTATTTTTTAGAAATGGATTTGAGAATCTAACATGCATTTATCTTTAAAACCCAAGAGGAAAAAGAGGTATAATACACATCAAAAGAATAAAACCCAAAGGTAGGACAAGTGATCATTTGTTACGTTTCAGATAAATTTCAATGTTTTTTGTTGTTGTTGTAGAAAACAACCAACAAAAGGGCCTTCCAATGCAGCCTAGACATTATGATGCCTGCTGAATGAGGCGACTTTACAGTTCTGGTTTAGCTGGATCTTCAGCCTTCGAAACCATTGTTTGAATATCCTTCATTAATTAAACTAGGCGACTTAATGAGGACCCTAGGCCCTGCTCTAGAATTATTTATCTCTTCCTTTTCAAGCAGGACAAATAAATCAGATCATGTCAGACACTATTATTCTGTCACATGGAGTTCCTCAAGGTTCTGTTTTGGGCCCAATATTGAGTTAAACTAAAATATGTCCTCTTGGTCAGACTATTCATAATTTTATGAACATCTCTGATCACATTTATGAAGGCAACACTTAAATGTACTTTTTTTTTGCTTTACTGCTGGTCAGACATTAGGAAATTAATTATAATAGCGATCTTTAACTAAACACTAAAAACAGAGTGTTTCATTACTAAAACAATATATTAGGGACACTGTTGAAAAAATCAGTGGATAAATATCATATATTGATGTAGACAATTTTGGATATTCTCTGATAAATTGTTCTCTGATAAATTAAAGTGGTCCTAGAATGCAGTTAATCAACAAGCTACACACGACTTTGACTTTTTGGCATGCTACTTTTGACCACCCAAGCTGTCTTTATTCAACAACAAGGAAAATGTTGGTTTACATTCTAGGTCCTCTTTAAGGAATTTCAATAATTAATGGCATATATTCATTGACGTTATAAGTTCATACGTTTGTGAGAGGAGAATTTTGTCTTAAATTTACTGGAGAAATGTTTGATGTTTACTGAATGTTTAAACATAAATATAAAAAAGGCAAAATTATCAGAGTTTAAAGCAGTAAATGAAAAGCAATGTCAGGGTATACAATAAAACATCTTACTTTTTATAAACATCTTTAATTATGCAGAATTACTTTATCTCTTGCAAATTTAAGGCAATCAGAATTTCTGACGTTCATCTTTAATGTCACCCCCCCACCACCACCCTCACTCAGCTTTTATTTTTTTGTCCACAAAGGCCCTAATGCGCCGTCGTAAATCACTGCCCTTGACAGCATGTTTCCACAAATCAAGCAACAAATTGGGCATTTAGACTCAGCTGTCCAGTCAAGTCTGAGAAACTTACGTGCTGTGTTTGACCAATCAGTGTCTCTAGACACTCGCTCCAAGCAGCTGGCCTGAGCTGCTTTTCTCTACTTGAGGAATATTTCTAAATTAAGTAGACTAGTGTCAAAACATGAATTGGAGCTGATTATGTGTGCTTTCATGTCCTCTTGCTTTGATTATTGTAATGTACTTGTTACGTGTCTTATCAACAAAATAAAAGCTCTTGATTGTCTTCAGCTGGTACAAAAAGCTGCAGAGAGGCTCCTAATTGGAACAAAGGCGCACACATGACTCCCGTTTTAATCTCTTTGTTACTTTTATAATTTATTTTAAAATGATGGTGTTCATTTTTAGGGTTTCAGA
Organism: Aphyosemion australe; assembly: GCA_006937985.1. Lineage (NCBI taxonomy): Eukaryota > Metazoa > Chordata > Actinopteri > Cyprinodontiformes > Nothobranchiidae > Aphyosemion > Aphyosemion australe. The sequence continues at coordinate 315,770 of SSNS01000191.1, forward strand.
CAAGTTTCTGATTTTTTAAAAATCTTTCCACTTCAACTCAGACCGTATTTAAATCCCAGAGGAGTAGCTGGTTTGAAGCAGTCTCACCTGAACTGCAGAATGAACTTCCTTGATTTTTACGTTGTTTTAACTCGGATGCAGCTGAAGATTCTTTTACTTTCAAGCTTTAAATTGTTTTTTTATTCATTTAAACAGCTTTTTCTCAGTTTTGAATGCATGTTTCTTTAATCCCAATATACTTTTTTAAAAATTCTATAAATAACCTTTCCTTATTAACTCTTTTTCATGCGTAACAAGCTTTGAGAGTGTTGTCATGATGGTTTCTGGTGTTTTACAAGTTCACATTTTAACTACATTCTGTTTTCTATAATTACCAGGGTTTCTCTCCTTTATTATCTAACAGAAATGCCAGGTTAAACATCTTAATTCTCTAATTAGTAATTATTGTGACACATTTGATGACTTCCCACAGGCTAGTGCTGAGGAAAAGAGCTGGAAGAAGGTATCACGATTATCCAGAGGACCATTAACTCCGTGGTTTAATGAGGATGATAGTTCTCAGCTCTAAAAGTCAACACTTGTCAATATTTTACTAGTATGAAGTAGTTAATTACCTGTGTGACATTTTCTGAGGAACTCCTAAAAATCTTTTGGATATTCTGTGTCTGACAGCAATTATCTCCAGCGGCTGAACGAGGATAAAATGGATCCTTATTTGTGTTAATGGCGCTTTTATTTTTTTAGAATGATCCACAAATTGCCTTTTCAGTGGATAAGATAAATTTGTTGAATAAATTATTTAGAAACAAATTAAATTTCTTTCAGCTGACTGGTTTTTGATGAAGGATAGAACAGGATGGATTCCTCTGACCTTTTGACTGCACAGCCAGAGTCATGTAGTGGGCTGAGTAGTACTTCTTCCAAAAGGCACGCAGACGCTTATAAACATTGATCTTGTTCTTCTTTGGCTCCTGCTTCAATGTCTGCGCGTTTCCTGGAGATGAATCAGGAGATCAATCAATACAGCCCAATAATGAAACTCAGAAACATTCAGGGAAAAAAAAAGACGCAGGAAGGAAGCAAGATACTTCGCATCATTTTCAGCACTGATGTCTCTTTTTGCTGAGCATCCTCCAAGGAGGCTGAGTGTGTACTAAGAATCCCAGAGGTTGTTTTTACAAACTCACCCCAACAGAACTTGCCCATAGGGTGTCCCTGTTTGGCCAGACTGCCAAACAGCATCTCCTTCCTGTGGGAGTCGGACGGCTTAGCCAGCTGGTACTCTGACAGACAGGAGAGAAATGGAAGTAAAAACAAAAGAAAATAAACAACAAATTTCATGTAGAAGAGCTACAGAAATGTATGAAACCCCAAATAAATAGCGAGACGCACCGCTGTCGACGGCCTCCACCTCCCTGTCGATGGCGTCTCGGATCATCAGGGGGCAGATAAAGAACTGAGCCCACCTAGGAGAGGAAACCACGCAGAAAAGAAAGGAATGACTGACGGAAAGACAGTAAATACCCCAGAAAACAGAAGAACCAGGGTTTGTTTCTGTTTGTACACACAATAACCGAGGTTTTAATGCTGATCTCCAACAGATTTACTGAGATTTCATCATTTTAATTAGGGGTGTAAAATTATGAGATTAATCGAGATTAATTCATTGCAGCCACATTTAGTGCACTATTTATGTAATCGAGTTAATCTAATTTTTAATCTATAACTTTACTGGGACTTTTCTAGTCTACCTGTTGGGATTTTTTATTTATTTTATGTAATTATATTTAACTATCATGCCATACCACATGTCAGATTTAGTGAAAAAGCGTAATATTTTGGGATAAACTGTCAGTTTTTATATGCTAACTTACAGCACTGTAATTTACAGGTCTATTGTAATTTTAGATAAATGTTTTAGTAACAAGTTCTATGATCACTATTTGCATTGCTCATAAAAAACATTCCTTAACTTAGATTATTCTATATGACCTGATGTTTTATTTTTAATTTCTAATTACTCGAGACTGACAAAAGAGCACAGTATTATTCCGCCTTGGTGATGTAAAAGGAAAGTTTAGATGTCTGTTAAACAATAAATGACTTTATAAAACCAGTTTTATTTTTGTTATTTATTACTCTTTTAGTCTGCCACAATAATGTAATGAATTTAAATAAAACTACATCAAAAGGAGGACATTTTCCCATCCATTAGTAGATTAAAAAAGTGATTAATTAATTACAGGTCATAATTAATTAATCAAAAACATTTTAATCTCATGACAGCACTAATTTTAATCACAACTAATCACACGTTCTGATTCTAAAGGTTTGTCTCTGAGCCTCAAATGGAAATTTTAAAAAGCTAGTTTTCACAACGTCAGATCTTAAAATGCAAGGTCAAGGATTTTCACACATTATTATTCTTTTTCCATTTCTGAAGTCAACCAAGACCAAGTATGAGAACATCCAAACATGAGCTGAAAGCCACTGAAGAAAGAGGAGACATGGATGTCTGCACCAGAGATGTTTTATCTAAAAGCCCAGTTATTCAGAAGGAGAGCTTTATTCCACTGGTCTGGTTCAGTCATTTAAAAAGGATTTTTCTTCTTTTTTCTGTAATTTAGGGTTTCGCCACATCCATCGGCCTGGAGTCGTTTCTTCTCTTGAAGCCAATAACCTGCGTAAGAATAGTTTCCCACCATTGCAGCAGGAAGTGATTTGGAGAGCGGAGATTGTTTGGGTGAGAAGTCTGCCCTTTTCATTTTCACAGACCTCACTCCCAGGTGCTCCGTCGTTAACTGGGATGCTGCAATTACCTTCCACACATTGATTCTTCATGTTACTTTTTCACCACATCACAATCCAATTTCTGTAACGATCATCTAACAACAGCCACTGGGTTTTGTCTACAATGCTGCGCCATCACAGAGCTCGTTTTCTGAATCTTGGCTTTCCTCTGCCACAAAAATGTTTTTAAATTACTTATCTGCTTTCGAAAAAAATAACATAAATGTGACTGATTTATGTTAATATTAATAGGATTTGCAGGTTTTCTGACAGAAAAAAAGATTCTTAGATGTTAAACAGCCTTCCTCCAACTGGCTTTTAGTTTCAAACGACCCAAGAGTTCCTAAAGAAAATCAACATAAAATCTTAATGAAAACACAAATAATCATTCAGCTGATTTTAATGTATCCTTAAGGGACCCTTTGAATTATTTTCTCCCTTTCAAATCCCCGTGTCTTATGTTTGCCTGTCAATCAGGCGACGCCTCTCAAGAAATCCCCCTCTGAAGGGCGACAGCTTCAAATAAACAAAAATAAAGACAAAGAAAACGCTCTCATGCTTCCTAACCTGTCAAGAGCTTCTTTGAAGCTCTTTCTCTGGACGTCAAACTGGAAGATGGTCCTCTCGCAGTCGGTGGAGGCGTTGTCGCTCCCACCGTGCTTCTTGAGGAAAGCATCAAAGCCGTTCTCTGACGGGTACTTCTCGCTGCCCATGAACACCACTGGGATACAGCAGGACATCAGACAGGGGAGGAAGAAAAAATAAATAAAGAAATAAAAGGATCGTAAATAAAACATCTATCACAAGTATTTGGTGAAAGAAGTGGGTTTTATTTGTGTTTTTTTTATCTAACAGTGAGACAAACACGGTGAGGCAGAAGAAGATAACTGTCTCGTTCGTGCGAAGCTCTAAATAGAGTTGTGAACATTTGGTGACAGTTTGGATGGCAGACGAAGAACGAGCAAGGGTTTCCTTTCAGACTAATCACTTACCAACAATGTTCAGCAATCTCAGCTGATAGTAGCATCAATATAATAGATTACATTTCAGACGACGTCGGACACGTTATACAAGTGTAGCTTTTTCAGATGGTAAAATTACTTTTTTGTCACAACAGCTACAAGTAAATGTGATGTACGCTTCAATATCAAAGCTAACCATTAATGGAGGGGGGCTTATCCAAACCAACCTGGCCCTATGTGAACAAGTAATTAGCTCTTTTTGCTAATTCATTAATTAACTACACCCAGACCGGATCACTACCAGACCAGCTTCATTACAACCTGTTTGATAACATGAAGCAGGCTAAAAGATCTCAAAAAGCAACACAGCATGTCCTATTCAAAAGAAAATCAAGAGCAGAAGAACCTGCAGGACTTGGGTAAAGTCAGAGGTCACGATTAAGAAAGACAAAAATGGCATCATGAGAGAGGCCCAGGCCAAAACCTCTGCTGACAAAAACCGACTCAAAGAATCGTCTCACATTTATCAAAACAATATGACCCCAAAGACTTTTGGAAACGATTCCATGGTCTGATGAGACAAAAGTGGACCGCTCTGGGAGGTGAGTGTGTCCCGTTACATCTGGAGTAAAACTAGCCCAACGTCCTACAGTAAGACATGGCGGTGGGGGTATGATGGTCTGGGGCTGCTTTGCTGCTTCAGGAGCTGGACTGAGAAAGAATGTCTGACCTTTGACCTTAAACACGTCATTCATGCTGGAGAAACTCTTATCTAACAATTCTGTAGAGACGAGTTTGTCAAAATGACTCAGGTTGTCTTTGTCCGATTTTAAAATCTGTTTACTGATCTGCAACAATTATGTGTGAAAAAAAAATACAAGACATACTTATAAGAAATACCTTTTCCACAGCATTGTAAAGATATTTATGACATACTGAACTCAAAATCACACATTTGTTGAAAAACTGAAGAATGATCAATAAATATTTGTAAAACAAATATTTTTTGTGTCGTTTTATGTGCTGTATGGTTATAAGCGGGTAATAAATTAGATGCATCACAAACACGAAGCGAGACTAAAAAATGGGTCAAAAGAAGCCCAAGAGCTGATTTTGTGCCCTTTGCCCCGCCACCCTGGGTTCCTCTGGCCCGAGGAGCAGGTTATTCTGGGAGTTGTCACATTCTGTTAACTGATACCGAACTCCACTAAACTTGATAATGAAATATGCGACATTAACAAATTAAACCTGGAGTAAATTAATAATGAGGTTCAGTGATAAGAATCATTAAAAAGGTTCATCTGAGTCTTCTACCTGGGAGGAATTCACCTTGCTCCTTTCCTTTAACCTCAGGAGGATCTCCATTAGGGCCAGGGGTAGATGGGGAGGGAAATACTTCAGGCAAAGACGAGCAGACCACACTGATAGGCAGAGATGGTCTGCAGGGGCGACACACCAGTTAGAAACCTTCTTATCTGCTAAACCCAAAGAGGTTCTAGGTGATACTTTGGCTTTTGAAAATGTGCAGAAACTGTACAAAGTGTGCCTCACTTTTTTTTTGCATGTTATCCCTTCAATTTGAAGCTTAACTGCTTAACTGAAATAATAATCCATATTTTTCTAAACTGACATTAGTCACCGGTTTAATCGAGAGCACAGACATGAACAGACCTTCAAGGATTAATTACTCACTGTGTTCCAGGAAGTGAGCAAGGCCGGGGAGATCACTGGGGTCGCTGAAGCTGCCCACACCGACACACAGAGCTGCTGCAGACTGAGACACACACACACACACAATAATCTTCAAAACCGGCAAGAATTTCAGGAAAAGTTAAACGATGGCTAACTCAATTATAAGTTTTTCTTTGGTTTTGAATGAAACTCCTTAGAATGAGCTAGACAATAACTGAGATACTGCGTCACATAATACATTCATGTTTTCATTTTGCTGTGGTCTCTACAGTAGTATGAATGAATGCATTGAGTCATTTTGGGTGGTAACAAAGCTCTGGCGCTCCCGTTTCAGGTGTAGAAATTTGTTGGGGGAGTGTGTGTGTGTGTGTTGGGGGTAGGGTGGGGGGGGGGTCCAGCAGGGTTTGGAGTCTTACTCATTAATATTCATGATACCTGAACATCTCGCCTCTGCTTGGTTTACAGCAGCACAACTCTACCACTGCCTCTGTATGCTCATTCTTGGGTAAAATATGCAACGTTGATGTTTATCTCCACAAATAACACAAGCCTGAACATGTTCCACCATGCTGTGGAGTTGCTAATGCTAACAGTTAGCTTCTACTAGCAGAGACACACTCTGTTCTCTGGCTGTTAAACCAACCCAGACTTCTGCGGTCACAAGCCAAGATGGGTGAGTCCATGAATGCAAATATTTCCCTGTGACGTAGAAGAGCGACGCCTCTTTTAGGCGCATTTTCCGAACAGGAAGTTTGAATGGATTAAGACTTGGGTAAGGGGGGACTTGCTCTTTAAATATTCCTAATATTGTTAGAATTTCTCACATTAATGGACAGGCTTCATGTCTAACTCACGGTAAACAATTTAGAAATGTTGTATTCAAACAGTGACAGAACGTGTTTTTTCCTAAAATTCACTGAGTTTTAATTGAATTTCTGACTAATTCTGCTTTCAGGCGTTAACTGTTGTTTTTTCCAACTTGATATTTAAATGGACCTCCTGAATTCTGCATCAGCAGCTGTTATGGGATGCATTGCAGTGCTTTGAAATGATGTGAAATGAAAGAACGAACAAGAACAGAGCTGAACGTCGCAGACAGATTAGGGAATTTAAAAAGTACCGAGCTTCACGCCAACAAATGCAATAATGGTGTTGTTTAACAGTGCGCTTTATTTAAACAGTTCCCAGTTTTGTGCTGCCATGTACTTCTTATTAATCTCATTTCAGCACAAATATTCTTAGTTTGAACACGACTCTGGGGATATTTAACATGAGTGCAGTTTGCTAACGCATAAAAGAGACTCTGCATTAGAACACCACTGCTGTACCTGTTTCTCTGCATTTCCTTTCTTCTTTTTCCCATCCTCATCTTCATCATCCTCCTCATCCCCAGAGTCTTCTCCCGATTCATCCTCCTCCTCCTCTTCCTCTTCTTCTGCTTCTTCTTCTTCTAAGTCCTCTTCTCCATCTGGGTCTTCATCATCTGACGCCGATGGCCCGCTGTAGTCAGAGATAAGCAGAGCTCGCAGGCCGTTGTCCAAAACGATGTACCTGAGGAGCATAAGTCCCAAGGTGAAACTGCAGTATCATCTTTTCGACTAATTTTTCTTCCCTTTCTTACTTCCAACCCGGCTGGTAAATCATGTATGACTTTAAAGAACGTATCTCGAGGCCCATTCTGTGCTTTTCTCACAGCATCATTTCTGTCTACGCCCCACGGACGCCTGAGGCACTGGTGTGTGCTTACAGCATGAAATCATATCATCAGACTACAATAATATTAATGCGCTGATCCAGCTGGAGAAGCAGCTCGATATCGTTTGTGGATTGGGGTTAGTAGATCTGGGTCATTTTCTCAGCATTTTTCACTTTTACGAATGCAGAAAAAGGCACTAGTTTCACTAAAATCAAACTAAAAAAACTACGAGTGGGAATAAACTTTTACATGGAATGCTCCACAGACCGGTGCTGAATTAAACATGAGGATGTCATAAAAGCTGGAGCGTGCCATCTTTACCTGTACTGTTTCGGATCACTGGGTGACTTGATGATCTCGCCGTCCCCCACGTTGTCCTCTCCTCCTCCCCCAGCATCTCCTGCAGTCGGATTCTCCTCCCGGAGCGCCGGCTCTTCGGCGGAGGCCCCCGACTGGACTGAACCCTGTGAGTCTGCCACTGGAGTGTTTCTTGATTTGTTTGTTTGCGGCATTCTGGGAAAAGGTGACGAGCCTTTAGCGATGCAGGCTGACAGCAAAGCTCGGCTATAAACAACAGGACAGCCTGCTGTCAATGGTAATTTAGTGCTGAGCACGGCAACACACCGTGTCAGTCTGAACAGGGCAATGATGAAGGCCTAAAAAAGGAAAGAAAAACACAATTCACCAAAGACTCCCAACATGGGGCGTGAACATGAACTGTCATAACTAGAGGTAGACCAATAAATCAATAAGGCTGATATTTGCAACTTTTTTAACGGTCTACTATGCCTGTGCAAACTTGGCCAATTACCAAGGGGGAATAGGAAGACTCAACAGCAGCAGATCAATCAGAAAATATCTGCAAATGATATAAAAACTATAAAAAAGTTATTTAAATGATCAACAGAACAAACTAAAAGGCATTAGAATCAGGAAATACATGCAGGATTCCTTCATCCATAACATTATCAAACAAAACATTTAAAATCTGATGTTTGGTGTAGATTTATATCAGTATATCTGTAGTGATTGAATCATCTGAGCTTTAAACTATACCACCTTAAACACTTTCTAGGATAAGAAATAAATTGAATATTTTTGTAACAATCGGAAAGTTTAAAATGTGCAATTAGTTCAACTTAATTTACTGCTTGATTGATCAGTGCTGCTATAACAGCAGAGAAGAGCTGACAAATATCCAAGCAGGTAGCAAGTATGCAGAAAATTGCAGTGTTGGGTCACATGGTTTTGTCTGAGCCAATCAGCTGCTCTCCTCTCATGTCTTTGTTCAGTTCAAACCTGACCCTCCACCCTGATGGTTTGCTCAAACCTCAGTGACTCTGCCAATCCATGCAAGTCACAGCAAGTTAAGATGTAAGTCAGCAGCAACAGTGAAAACACAACAGAGTAAGGATGTTGGTGCAAATCCAAAGATTTATTGTGAATGTTGTGGTGAAGCTTGGTGTTAGATTTCTGCGTTATTCTGCTGCTTTCAGTGCAAATACACATGACTATCAGTGGCCAAGATAGAGGGCACCATTCACTGCATGAATCTGAGCCAGCCAAAACAGGGTAGCTAGATCAGGACCCAGTTTTATCAGGAGCATTGATGCTTGGAGATAAAAATGCATGGAAAAAGAACAATCGCTTGACACCTCTGCATGGAGTAAAAATTACAGAGATGCATTTTTCACGCATATCAAACACCACCAGTGTGTCTTGCCCTCATTCTGCCATCTTTACTTGCACTGACTTTAAAAACACAAGATGTATATGTGTCAAAATAACTAACATTTGTTTTTTGTAATAGAACCAAAACTGAATGAAAAGCTTGATTCATTTCTAAATATCTGCACTTATTTTTCTCGAGACTCTTTAAACTTTATTTTCTGCTCCAGAACATCAAACTAATAGGGAGACTCAAATATCAAAGCAAGAAGGCAAAGTCACATATTTATCCAGCAAAAACGCTCTTTGTGCAGTTTTATTGATTTATTTAACTGAATGAGAAATCCAAAGTGTCTCGTCAGGTGATAAATAAAAGATCTGACAAAAGCAAATATGAAATCGGTATCGGTAATACCAAACCTAGAGCGGTCTACCTCTCGTCACATCTCACACACACACACTCTCACACACACACCTGACTACCTGCCACAATACACCGACTCACGCGGACTGTCTGGTGGTTTCGTCCTATTCAGCTCGATGTCAGCTAAAACTCAGCCCGACCGCCCTGACCCGCAACCTAAAACAACAGCACCGGGATTAGTTTGAAGCAGCTTGGGTCAAATGTCTTTAAACACAAACAGAAAGCGGAGCAGGTGTAACAAATCAGGCGGAGGTCACAGCGACATCTGACGACATTACGTTTCAGTTTGTACAAAAGAAAAGCGACACCGGAGCTTTTAAAATGCTTCACAAAGCCAGCGAATACGTGTATCCATACCTGCTTTCTTTGCTGGTAGCTAAAGGGCCTCGGCAAATGCCCACCCAAGAAGGAGCGCTGTGATTGGCTCACGTGATTGGACGCCGATTCATACCGAGTTCCAATTGGCTCATCTGGATAAGGGGCGTGGGTTGTTCTATCCCACGTGTGCCCCGTTAAATCCGGAATGGTTACATTGTAATACGTAGACGCTGGATTACCATCTGCCGCTGCTCCCCATCTGTTTGTGATTATAGTTGTTTGATTGAAAACGTCCAGCCGGCCTCTTGTCAAAACCACTAAATATTATAATTGGTCGTTCTTGAATTTAACAAGTCACAGTTGAATCTGAAGTTGTCAGATAACTGCTGACTAGAGGCTGCGTTCCAATAAAGTTGTGCAGAACATTTGATGCACTTGTGCGGAAGAGGTTCAGGTCGAGATGCTTCTGACCGGTAGGTGGCAGGCATAGGCCACCAGGATGGGAAGAGTCACTCCTTATCAGATTCTCTTAAGATTTACACTAGAAAGGTACCAATATCCAGTTTTTTAAAATTAATTTAAGGAGACATGTCAGCTCATCAAAGCATCACACATCTTCTCACAAACAACAAACAGCAGTTGGGGGGAAAGAGGAGAGCAAAAACAAAAAGAACCTTCAGGGGAGTAAACAAACAGTTTCCCAATTCTCAAATCAGAGTCAAATGGATAAAAACAAACTCCTATCGTGAATAAGCCGCACTGACATTTATCCAGGGCTCTTCCTCAGCCTTTACTCTGCAGAGTGTTGGCATTTCACCTCTCTGCTGTGCCAATATGTCCTCCCCCTCACTCACCATCTCCCTTTCTCTCTCTCAGTCTGAAGCCAATCTGATTTGCCCCTGGGTCTGTGTTGGCAGAAAGAGGTGATAAACACCGCAACCATGACAACCGGCAAGCCAGACAAATGCCGGAGTTCTTGTATCCTAATGGCTTTGCTTGGCATCCTCTCCTCCTTTAATTCATCACGTCCAGCCTTCACCTGAGCTGATATTAAGGCTCTCGGGACAGATAAAAGGTGGCATGGCTCTGCTGCACTTTGAGCTTTCTCATTGGGTCTTTTAAGATAAGCGGGTGGGATGTCTATCAGCATGTGAGATGAAACAGTGTTAAGGCTAAAGCCTCCACATCGCTTTAAAACCAGCTCTGGCGTTAGTCACTGAATAAATATTTCCTCAGTCTGATTAATATTAACATGAATGTTAGAATTCCTGATGGGCTGAAGTCAAAGTACTGACCTGGCACATTATGATGAGGTTCTTTCAGATTTATCCCTTTGATGGTTGAGGCCATTATTCTTTGCAGAGTAAAGTTCTGGGAGAAGTGTGCAAACGCTAAGCTTGCTTAAATCATGGCTGTGGTAATAGGCAGGATGAGCAACCTTTAAGGACTGCGTGAAACTGCTTTTACATGCCTTACCATGAGGGAGACCGTCAAAGAGCAAATTGGCAGACTTTTTCTGTCAGTGATTGATTGGACAGACTGCTGCAAACCACAAACTTCCACTTTAATGCCAATGCGTATGGCCTTTTCATGGGGAGGCGTGTCATGCCATCATAACTGCAGCGTGAGCCATCGTAATGCCATATTTCTTCTCTCCTCCCATTTCCGTGTCCCTCTCTGTGACTGAACCCAAATTGAAGTTCAGAATCGGCACCCCAGGCTTCGCCAGAAAAAAAATTGCGTCTGTGTGAAAATGCAATGTGGAACGCAGCCGGCTGAATCACCGTATGCATTATGAAGTTGTCCCCTCTCTCGGACAGCTTCCTGTGGAGTCGTTGGAGGCTGCAGCAGAATCCAGATCCTTACCTTAAGACTCCAAGGGGGAAAGGTTCCCATGGCAACTGATTTGAATCCTAATTAAAACAGGAGATTTGATTAATTAGCTCAAAAATGTGTGTGTGTGTGTGTGTGTGTGCGTGTGTGTGTGGGAGCTGGCGTGTTCTTGTGAGTCACGGTGTAAATGAGGAGGGGGGTGTTATGTGCTTATATGTGTGTGTATTTATGTGCGTAATCATGAGCCTGTGGGTAATCCTGTGAATCACCACAGCCATTCCTGCATGCGTGTGCATGTGTGTTTATGTGTGTGTGTTTATTTGTGTGCATGTGTTCCCTGTCTCCCGGGAGGCTTGTCCTTGCCTGCAGTACTACTGTGTGAATCAGAGGTGAGTCCTCAGGAGTTGCCCTTTGCTTTAATCTGGAGCTAATGACAGAACCACCTGCCCTCCTGGCCATACCCTCCCCCCTTCCTTCAAATCTCAACCATCCCTCACAACCCCCATATGCCCACTGCTCATTGTTTCTTTTTCACTCTCTCCCAGAGTCAGTCTGTTTATTCCCTTACCCTCCGTCTGTCCCTCTTCTTCTCCACTTGCTTTCTTCTCCTTCTCAGAGTTCAGGGTGCCCTTGCCTGCCTTTCTCAAATGCTCACCCTAAGTATCTAGAGACTGGGGGCGCTGATGACCCTAAAGAAAAACAGAGCACATGGGACACACATGTGGCTTTAAAGATATTTTAAAGGACACCAGCAGATTTGCGGGGGAAAATGAAAAATTCACATTCCCGCTCTTGCGTCGCCTTGTCCTCGACTCTCGAGTGTGAGTGTGTGCTCGCGCATGCAAGCCGATCCCAGAGGATCTCTCATGAACAAAAGCATAATTGGAGAGAGCCGCAAAAGTGAGATGACCACTTTGTGCGATATGTCCTCAGTGGAGGAGGAGATGGGGTGAGCGTGCAGAGGAAAACAAATTGGATTAAATCAAAGAAAAAGTGGCAAGGAAACAAGCCTGGATTAACAAGAGCCCACAAGAGAGTCAAGGTGGGAAAAAGGAGCAACAATATGGAGAAAGAAGGGAAGAAAGGAGTGTGAAATCTACAGAATCTAAGTATAATCTGACAGAAATAATTCAGTTAGGACAAAGGGAAAATGCTTTGGAGAAGTGGAGAAGGAAGAAAGGAGAAGTGGTTGAAGTGAAACAGCATGAAGCCCCATCTATTTCAGCACTGGACAGCTCCACAGACAGCACTAGGCCAGTATAAATAGATCCCCTACTTTAGAGGCCCAGTCAACAGTCCAAAAAAAGTACTTTCTGTGCTCAGAACAGCGCCTGTCCCTGAAGAAAAGACACGCAGGTATCTGATGGTGCCTGATAACCATCTTTTCACAGTTCCTCTCCGTTTGTTTTCTTAATTTAGGGAGCCTCCACAGTTCAGCAGCATCACTACAGCGAGGAAAGTTGGTGCTTTTTTCTATCAGCTTCTCCTTCATGCTCAAGCTTTTGACCTGTTCTAGCAAATTATTAAAAAGCAGGAAAGTGATCTTAAGAATTTGATCTTTGCACACATCAGCACTTCTGCATGACGTTCCCGTGTCTGTCTTCATGCTCTGTCTCAGCCAGCCTGTTTCCATCCAAGCAAGCGTTAAGTAGCCTTGTGGGGAAGCTGTAATAAAGACTAATGCACCTGAGAGCCCTGAGATCCATAACCATCATCTGCATCTCCCTGATATTACTGGAACCGTCTATGCTTCTGATAGGAATCTCCAGGGAGAGCTTTCCCTCCCCTTCACTGCTACAGGGGAGAGTTGGGGAAGAAGGAGGGAGGGGAAGGATGCACCTCTCCATTCCCTCAAGGTGATTCACCTTATAATGCACGCAGAAATCAATGTGAAATTGAACTGAAAATTGAACTTTCAGGCAGACATGTTGTTATTAAATCTTTTCCTATACAGCCATGAAACAGGCTGACTGATATGTGAGCGCTTGTTTTCAGCACCATAGCAGCGTGGGGGTTTTTGATTGGGACCCCGCCTAGCCTACAAGGGGACCCCAGGTTTTACAGAGGCCCTATAGCTGCCACTTAGAGGGGGTATTGATGGCCCAGCAGCCACCTAGCAGGTAGTAAATTACCCGGATGAGGGGGTGGTGGTGGTGCTCACCGTCACCACCCACCACCTCCCGACAGGCGTTTAGACCAACCCAGAACCGGCTCTATTATTGCGCCGCTCATAAAAGTCATCGCTGTTTCTTTCAACTGGCGCGCGCGCGTGTTCTGGCGAGCCAGCTGGCGCGAAGTCGCCATGGTAACGCACACATCGTTTTATTTTTTATTTCTTAATATATTTTTTTTGCGAAATCCGTGGGTGCTTAAGGGCAGGAGAAGAAATGAATAAAGTAATGAGATTATAAATTATTGTCGGTATAGCGGAACGGTCTGTGTGTTTTTTACCGCGCTGCACGCGCGTGAGGAGAAAGTTTATGGGACTCTCTTCTGTAATCTGTTTATGACGGGAATCTAAACGCGCTTCCACCTCACACGCGCGCTCCTGTCTCCTATATATATAGCTATAAATGAGCGCACGCGCGCCGCCTCATATTGCATGATTAATTTCGGCGCCGTCGCCCCCCCCCAGACCCAGTCTCTTTCACCCACCCTGAACTACCCGCCAGTGTTTCAGATGAAGAGGACTCTCCACCGCCACACAGGTTCGAACCCCGTCCGGTGCCGCTGCACCACAATCTCATTTTCCTTCCCTCTCTGTGTATCCTCTCTCGTTTTTTTAATCCTCCACCTCATTGCAGTCTTATCACGTCCCCCCTTTTGCTCTGGTCCCCCCCATCCTTCGCCTCACATCCACCTCCATCCCTCCCTCCCTCCCTCCCTCCCTCATCCGCCTCAGCCGCTACAGGAGAGGAGAGAGAGAGCGAGGAGAGTGCGGCTGAACGTGAACGACATGTCGACAGTCAGCCTCTAAAGTGTTTTCTCGGTCGTTCCTTAATTCTTTGGCGGGGGACTGAGTGAGTTTTACCCGCATCCCTGCTCTGCTGAGCGTCGCAGTGTGGATCCGAGAGGCTGGTGGGAAGACAGACAATGAGGAATGCAATTGGATTGCGTTACTCTGCTAAGGATTTTCATACATAGCCTGGTAAATGTCTTAATAGGCTCTTTTTTAATGACTAGGCTCATGCTTTAGTCCAGCTAACTGTGACAACGTGTGCTGCAATGTTCTAATTGATTTCCTGTGAGTTCTTCAGGCTGATAGCCCTGTGCATTTGATCAGTGATGCTGCTGCTGCTTGCCTGATAGTGCGGGGTCTGTGCTGGGAGCAGGGGCCCATGTAAAAGCCTGTGTGAGACTCGGTGAGTGTGTTTTTCTGACCGCCAGAGAGGACAGAGAGGTAGACAGTGGAATTATGTGACATGAATAATATGGTGAGGAAAACGAGCAGTGACCGTCATCTCTGGTTCGCTTGCGTCAGTGTGCAGGTCTGGAGGAGAGAGGAGGAGAGAGGAGAACTCAGAGACTCAGGAGAGACATGGAGGGAAGCCACACCTGTGTCAGGCTTGGGGGGTTTAAATCAGACTGACACGTTCAGATGGACAGAGTTTTCTGCTGCGTTGTCCTCAGTCAACATGAGTCCTTTCATTTCTTGTTACCACAATGATGTGGCGCTATGCTGACTGCTGACTGGTCCACTTAGCTGATCCGAGAAAGAGGCTTGAGTGTTGACTGTGTTACTTCTCATCAGGGAGAGATAGCCATCCACCCAGGCAGAATCTAACAGGAGGGATCCCAGTGGTCTATCTGGACTCGGTATTGATCTCCTTTGTAAAAGAGAACGGGGGAAGGAGGAGGGGTTCTTTTTGCCCAGTGATAAACAATGCACTTCTTGGATGAGAGAGGAGGCCCGCTGGAACTCTCTTTCATGCCGTGCTCCAGTTTGTCTGACATTACTAAGTGTGTTAGCCTAGATTGTCCTAAGAAGCACAGATGCTCTAAAAAACCCTGTAATATTGAATATTCCTCATGTAGGAACTGCATCCTTCACATCTCTTTCCTGAGCTTTCCCCGAGCTCGTCCAGGGTTTGTTATGAAAGCTCACACTCATCCACACGTGTCTCGCTACCTGTTTCTGTTCTTGGCACGGCTTTAAAAGCACACTTTTTGGATATGCTTTGACCTTTGTGGCATTGTTTTCAGCACACCCACAGACACACACACACGGATCTTGGCTCCGGCGCCGTTTCTCTGTGAGGCGGGCGGACATTGTGTGCAGGAGCGAGAGGAGGGCTTTGATGTAATCAATATCAGATTTCAGCTGTTTCACTCCGAGCTCTCATCCTGAGTGGCAGCCTTGACTGACTTCTTACTGCTTATGCAATCCCACTCCTTTCTCCCTCCTCACCCATTTCCCCCTCCTTTGCACCTCTGCCCATTACTCTCCCCTTATCTGTCTGTCTCTCCAATACACCATTCCTTCACCTTTCCCTCCTCCTCCTCCTCTTTCTCCAGCTTCCACTTCTCTCTTCATCTCTCCCCGTTATAATCACCTCTGTGATTGCTCTTCCTCTCCCGGGTGGTGATGTTTTCACTGCTGCCTTCTTGTCTAACCCGCCGATGCCAGATTATTGCTGGATGATTACAGCTACCATACCATCATGATCATTATTGCATTTCGCGTGGTAGTGTTCAACACTGTATGAGCAGATCGAGATGCTTTATCCAATTTAGATCTCATTAAGACTTGAGAGGAAATATCCCCGTGCAAGAGTCTGCATTCTCAGCTGTTTTCCTTCCTTCTTTCTTTTTCTTCTTCTGGCACGACTCCTGCCATTCGCTTCTCACTTTCTTCTTATTACAGTGCCATTCTGCTCCTCATCACCATCGCTTTCACCAACAGTTCATGTCCCTGCCTGTCGCTGCATGACTTCCACGTCAACCCTTGAGATTTGCTCTAGCTGATGGCCATCGGTAACCTGAAACATTGAGCTGATTGATAAATCCGTCTGATTGTCATTCATCCTATCAAACGGAGCAGTTCATTAGACGGGAGCATCATGAATCTGATTTGCATTTACTCATATTCATATTGCATTAAAACAACACATGCGTGACATTTCAGCTTTGCAGGCCATTTGAGAATACACATGAATATATTCATCACACACCCCTACTTCATTTACCCCCCCAAAGAACACTTTAAACATGATTCACAGGTGAGCTAGCCCACGTGTGTGTCTTTGTTTGGCAATGATGGCAATTATTTGAATTTATAACAAAAAGCAGAGCTGCAGCAGCTGAAAAGCTGCTCAGATTGTAAAGCTTCTCTCTTCAAAGCCTTGAATTCAGCTTATTTCATATGTTTATCATAGTTTGACTCATATCATGGCCTCCAGTTGCACATCCTTATTCAAGGATAATGAAATTCTTTCCTTGTGGTTCCACAGTCTGTGTGATTTAACATTTATTTTCTGACCGCTTGAATATGCTTATGATGCATCACCAATCTGATTCATCCCGACGTGACTTCTGCGGCCCATATTTTAGCCGTGCGCGTCCGTGTGTGTGTTTATGCGTCTTCGACTCTCCTTTTGCAGTGCGATAAAACGGCCTGATGTCGGGCTGCAGGCTGCTGAGCTGAAAGGGAGAAGCAGCAGGATGCAGTGGGTCACTCTGGCAGTGGCCATGGGCTGTGTGCGCCTCTCCCAGGCGTCGCACGGCCCCACCCCTACCCCCACCTCCACGCACACCCCTCTGGTGGACAACTCAGAGGAGGAAGTGGACGAGCCGTGCTTTGAGCCGTGCACGTGTGAGGTCAAGGAAGGTGTGCTGCACGTGCACTGCGATGGGCGGGGCTTCACTAATGGTAGCCAGGTACTGCTGTTCCTCCTTAAACTGGTCCTGATGGTGCAACATTGCAGATTTAACAATCGCCCATATGAAATGTTCCTTCCTGTGATTAATAATCTCATTAATCCTTCAGGTGTCACACTCTTGGGTCCGCCCTTTCAAACTCAACCTGCAGAGAAACTCTTTAAGACGTCTCTATAGCAACGGCTTTCAGCACCTTGGCAACGCGGTGTCGATAAATCTCGGCAACAATGCACTCCAGGACATCCGAGTGGGAGCCTTTCACGGGTTGGCAAAACTGAGACGCCTGTACCTCCACGAGAACAAGCTGGAAGTCTTCAGAAACGACACCTTTGCTGGTTTAGAGGCGCTGGAATACCTCCAGGTGGGGCCCGAGGAGATAATCTCAGTTGATTATCCTTGATTGACTGTTTTATTGACAAATTAACACAAGAATAAAAGTGCCAGAAAGAATCAATGGCCAGCAGGTATCCTGGGAGAAAAGGGGTAAAAAAATTATGTTGTTTTTTTTTCTAGGTGGATAGTGCTTAAGCTTGCAGTTTCGATAATGACACCTTCGTCATTTTGTGTCATCTCTTCCTTTTCTGCAGGCTGACTACAATGTGATCAAACGAATTGACAGCGGCGCTCTGAGGTTTCTCTACAAGCTCCGGGTTCTCATTCTGAATGACAACCTGATTCCTGCGTTGCCTGCTCATCTGTTCAGGTTAGACTAATTATTTCACTGCAACGTTTTTAATTATGACAGGACTGATCTATGGAAATATCACCGTCAGACACAGCTGCAGTGTTCAGCTGGAGTTGTGTTATTGTAGCACACACCAAACACCATCAATTAATCATCAAATAAAAACCAGACTTCTCCTCTTTAGAATCTTTGAACATTTTTTGTGTGCTTTCTTTCAACATTGTCCTTTTATCTAACCTAACTAACTGTCCTCCTCCTCCTGCACCAGATCTGTGTCTCTGACTCATTTGGACCTGCGGGGGAACCGTCTGAAGAGCCTAGCTTATGCTGGTACCCTGGAGTACATCGGCCGTTCGCTGATGGAGCTGCAGCTGGAGGAGAATCCCTGGAACTGTGGCTGCGAGGCGGTGCAGCTACAGCAGTGGCTGGGTCAGATCCCCTACACGGCCGTGGTCGGGGATGTCACATGTGAATACCCATTCCACCTTCACGGCAAGGACTTGAGGGAAATACCTCGCAAAGAACTGTGTGCTGACCTGCCAGATAAAGAGCTGCAGGGCGAGCGGGGAGGTCCTTCAGCTGGATCCAAGCCCCAGGCCTCGCCCCCTAACTCTAAACCCAACTCACATCCCGGGAGGGTCCGGCCCACTAAACCTTCATCAATGGTGCACGGATCCCGCCAGAATACTCACACTTCCTCCACTTCATCATCTTCCTCCTCAGCAGAGCGTAATGACAGGGAGAGGCAGCCGAGGCCGACTAAAAGGCCTCGACCCTCCAGGACATCCCCCACTTCCCGCAGCCTGCTGCCCCCCGTGGCCGGCTACCAAACACGCCCCCCCATCCCCATCATCTGCCCCATTGGCTGCACTTGCAACTTGCACATCACAGACCTGGGCCTCACCGTCAACTGCAAAGAGAGCGGCTTCCTCAATGTGTCCCAGCTCACACCTCGGCCTCTGAACGGCCGTAAGCTCTACTTGAGCGGAAATTTAATCCAGAGCATCTACCGCACGGACTTCTGGAATTTCTCCAGCCTTGACCTGCTCCACCTGGGGAACAACCGCATCTCGTACCTGCAGGAGGGGGCCTTTTCCAGCCTGATAAGCCTGAGGAGCCTCTACCTGAATGGGAACTACCTGGGGCGACTAACACCCCACATGTTTCTGGGGCTGCAGAATCTAAGGTAAGATGTTTTATTTTCTCTCTCCCTCTCTTTTGGATTATTCACTTCACTGCAGTTAAAACAATCTCAAAACCACATGCCATGTTGGGCATTTTGAGATTTGTTTGTAAATATGTTGAAATTAATTTCCCTGTAATTCTGGCACAGCACATAGCAGAAAATTGTGATTACCATTTTGCTGGAGTTTGATTGAAAAGAAGGTGCCCATTCTCTCCCATGTTTGTCATTACTTAGTCACGCTGTCTGATGACATGCTCCAGTTGAGTTGTAAGCCTGCTATGAGTGACAATGTGAAAATTAACGTTTTTTGTATTTGCACACAGAGGTGTTGATAAGACAGTGAGGCGTCTGGATAATGCCAGGATTTTGTGTTTTTTGGGGAGAGAAAAAGACGGGATTTTAATAAAAGGGCTCGTCAGAGTTATGCATATGTATATTGTCAGATTAGGCTTTCAGAGATGAATCATCTGCAAATAATGCATATCTGCAGTCTGTAAATGAAACATTGATGAGGACGAGAGATCAGCGCTCACGCTCCTCCGTCTGAAGAATGACAAGTTCTGATGCTTTCACATTCACAGCATCACTCAGCCTTTTGATTTCAGCTGCACAGTCTCTATATTTGAAGACAGGTTTAAGAAAATCTACAGACCCATTAATCTGACTATTAATCAATAATGAGGATCCTCCATGGACACTGGAAATGTCTTCCTCTTAACCTCTCGTTAGCCTTTGTGAGTGACTTAATGGTGAGGAAGCACTATGAGTAATTTAAACCAGATCTATTTCTTATTTCAGCAATAAAGGGCTGTTGGATCACCGGCACACACTGGTTTCTATTATTCAAAAATGGAAAATTTAACTTTTATTTAATACATCCTGATGTGCTAATCAGACGTGTTGAGAACAGATTATGAACATGAGGGAAATTCTGCAAGATTTGATCAGCTGGTGAGCTGTGAACTGGAGTTAAATTTCTGCTAATGACATGAAAACGAGCTGATTCATTTTGTTTAACTGAGAGGTTCACAAAGCATTTCTCCATCTCTGTGCCATAAATCATTCAGACCACACTTTTCTCCTCTCCCTCCTGACTCCAGGTATCTTTACTTTGAGTACAACGAGATCCGTGAGGTGGATCCCGGCACCTTTGACTCCATGCCTTCCCTTCAGCTGTTATTTCTCAATGCCAACCTGTTGCAGAGCCTCCCTCTCGGTGTTTTCTCTAGAGTCAGTCTGGCTCGTCTCAACCTGCGAAACAATCTCTTCCTGCAGCTCCCAATGGAGGGAGTGCTGGAACACCTCAAAGGACTGGTGCAGGTTAGTGTAAACTTGTATTACTAAAGTTATTTAATGAATGATGCAGGAGGATGCGTTTGAACTGCCAGCAGTAGCAGGTCAACTTAAGGGTCTGGGATCTCTTGAAATAATTCATATAAGATGATGAAAGTTTGGTCAAATCCTTGAAATAATGTTATGTATGATCTAGGGCTGGTTTTCATTTTTTATTTTCTACAGGGCTGTGAAAACCTTTTTGCCCTTATTGCAGATCAGCTGTCAATATCTGATAAATATGAGTAAATATAAAAAGCTATTTTCAATTGATCTCGATCATTTATTTAAGGAAAAAGGCATCCAAACCAGTTCCACCAGCCACGCCCAGACTGGATTATTATCAGACTTGTAATAAATCCCTTTTTATAGAATCTGTCTGTCTAATAACATAAACTAGGCTAAAAGATCTCAAAAAGCAACACATTACGTCCCATTCTAAAGAAATTCTATCTCATTTGCACATTTCTCCATTCATGTTCTCACTCCAAATAATAATCTGCTTGTCTCTCTACACAGTGTTTTATTTTTTCTAGTTTTTTTATGTTTTTTGTTCATGTTTAGCCTTTTAATTCTTTATTCTTCTTTATTTCCCACATTTCCCCACTGTGGGACAAGAAAGGGATATTCTATTCTATTCTATTCTATTCTATTCTATTCTATTCTATTCTATTCTATTCTATTCTATTCTAAATTCTAGAACAAATTAACTCTGAACAACATGTAAAAAGCTCATCTCAAATCTGCCCAAAAATATCTTGATGATCCCCAAAACTAACTCTACATTTGAGAAAAACAACATCATGCCAACATTCAAACACGGCAGTGGAAGCGTGATGGTCTGGGGCTGCTTAGCTGTAATTGATAGAATGATTAAACCATGAATTCTGCTCTCCAACAAAAAATCCTGCCAGAGAATGTTGACCTTTGACCTTAAACATGCTGGAAAACTCTCCAATGTGACTGAATGATACCAATTTCATGAAGAAGAGTGGGACAAATTTCCTCCACAGCGATGTGAGAAACTCATTACCAGTTATCACAAAGACTTGATTGTTAACACTGAGAGTGTTACAACCAGTTATTAAGTGTAAGGGTCCATTACTTTTTTCACAGCGCTGTATTGTGCATGATGACAGGATTAATCTATTGCTCTCCACATAATGCTGTCAGCTAGTATCTTTTTGAACACACTAGGGAATGTTAACTGCAACTTTCTATCATTTATATCAAAATTATACTTTTTATCACTCAAAATATTCAAATGTATCTCACTAATATTGTGGATGATATGCTATGGCACAGAATAATGTCAAGTCACTGTTAGCACTTGGATAGAGCACATTATGGCACAATAAAGGAGAAAATGACTGAGTTTTAGCTGTTTTGGGATTTTTATGGCGAGATACAAACACAGCAATAAACACTCATCCAAAATTTGCACTTCAGCAGCCTGTCAACATAAATGGTTGTTATTGAACCGAATGTCCCTAATTGATTTCCTAAAGAAAAGTGCGTACTGTAAAGCCAAGTATATTCCTCCTAAATGTCAGACAATGACATTAAAACGGTTATATTGATTGCCAGCATGCAATAAACAGAATCATCTCAGCTTAATGAATCAAATAAAAGCAGATGAGAGCTTGGATCGAGCCCCGTCTGCAGCCCCTGATCTCTGGCCTCTGCAGCAGCTGGAGTCTTCCTCCATCATCTGTTGTTCTGAGAGCTGAGCTGCAGCTTGTGGGACTCTGGTTGTGCCTCAGGTATTCCAATTGGAAAATTGCAATTGACTTCATTTGCATAAGTGGTCTTAATAAGTCAGGAGCTAAACTCAAGTAAGCTAAATCCTTCAAGTGTTTAAATGTGGTCCTAATGAATTTACCGTTCACTAAATAGACTGTATAAACCATTACATCTGTTAAATTAGCATGATTTTTCTGCTGTCGTTGATAGACCTCACCTCTCATATTTGACTGCAGCATTATGTGGTTGGTTGCTGTGCAGAATGCTCCGATAGTGAGAGAGATATACAGTATATATTATTTTTTTATTTTCCTCCTCTCACTTCAGCATATTTAGTGTACCGGGCTTTTCTTAGACAGCCGGAGCAGAAAGAGGTAAGGTGGGTGTAGATTAGCCTTAATGTCATTGTGAATTTCCGGTTTTATTTGGTGCAATAAAAAAAATCCCTGATCTTAGGTTGTGTGGGTGAGGCTGGCAGTTTAGCTGCAGTTTGCTCGAGGAAGGGACGAGCTAGAGGAACCGCGGCGCATAGGAGTATTTATTCTGATGCTCACCAGAATTTAAGCTTTCACAAATTGGGAGCCATATTTATTGAACCCAACTGTAATGCTATTGTTGGGATAAAGATCTGTGCCACAGTAGCTGAAACCATACATTTAGTGGGTTTGTTATTTCTCATTAAAAGCTGTGTTAGTGCTGCAGAAAATAGCGTTACCTGTTGGCGTTCCACTCGTCTGTTTGAAGCTCAGGATGTGGGGATTTTCTGGGCAGACGCTGGTGTGTGTTTTTGGAGCCAGAGTTTGCAAAGTAAAATCAAAAGGGCGAAGCAGATGGAAGCGGGCTGTAGGTCACGGCTGACGTAAAACATCTCTCCATCCTGATATTCATAAACCAGCGTCAAGTGCAGCTCATAACCAGTAAAGATTGAGATTGTTCTGTTACACCTACTTACCGATAGGAAACAAATCCTTAATGTCACTGGTATTTAGGGAAAAGTAAATAAATAAATATTAGTCTGACATTAAAATTGTTGTAGTGCGTGTAATTTCTCATCTGGAAAATGAATGCCAACACAAGAGCCACTGAGCCTTAAAGCGAGAAAATAATAATAATATTAATCCTAATAAAATCTGCTTAAGTGAACACGCATCAGAATGGATGCCAAGAATACGTATATGTTTATATTTATATAGAAAACTCAGGGATGCATATGTCTTTCTCAGTAGCTGCTGAGAACATATTGTGTTCCAGGCCAACACTTTCCTGTCTTTGCCAGCTGTAATGGGAGAACTCGCCCGTGGCAACGTTTCAGCGTCTGTGAAACAATCCCCCGTCGGGAAAAGTCTGATGAAAGTAACACGAAGTTTAAAAGGGACAAATGACATTGCAGTGTTAAAAGAGGAGATTGACAACGCACATAGAGTTCGGGATAGAGTGGCGCTGTGCAGCAACGGCAAGGTATTCAGATCAGTCAGGAGGAAATATCCGCTGGTTCATTCATTTGTCGTCTGGAGTCAGAGTTAGCAGAGCTGCAGAACCTCTGTCCCAGTTAAAAACCTCGCTCCGAGCTAAAGTCATGAGCTGACTGCTCTGGTTAGTTTAAGGTTAATGTAAGCACATTTAGTATGAAGTAAAGCTAGTCAGAGAGAAGCCAAGCATACAAAAGTCTTCCTGAGTCAAAAGGGCTAAAACTAAACCGAGCAAGTACAGGATTTATTGTTTCACCCACAGGCCGTGTGTAAAATCTGTTCAGAAAACATCTAAAAAACCAGTCAGAACACTGAAGTTACCACTCAGTAACCAACTAATGGAAACACGACTAATGCTAATGCACTTCATCAAATCAGATATAACTGTGTTCTAGATGCAAGTAAGC
The DNA here is from genome assembly GCA_006937985.1 of Aphyosemion australe. Taxonomy (NCBI): domain Eukaryota; kingdom Metazoa; phylum Chordata; class Actinopteri; order Cyprinodontiformes; family Nothobranchiidae; genus Aphyosemion; species Aphyosemion australe. Next base: position 339,852 of record SSNS01000191.1, read on the forward strand.
CCACTCCACACTGCAGGATTTGTAAACTATTGGAGGATTTTCAAAAGCTGAGACACATCGCACATGGTGATAAAAAAATCACAGAAATAGCCGTTTTGGTCCAACTGTGGCCACGTGGCAAATACTACTCAAACCGATTTCACACACAGACATTTTCTGGTCAGACGGGAAATCTGGCGAGATCAAAATTGACTTCAGAGTAAACAAACATGGTGGAGAGAGAACATGCAGTACGCTTCGTTACCCCACTTTCTGATTGGCTAAACGTGCTAATGCTAATGGTGCGTTCCAGTTGTCCTCGGAACTCGGAATTTCCGACCAGGAAATGACGTAACAAGCTTGTTTTGTGTTCCAGATTCCAACATTAACATTAAAAAAATCAAACGTCAAAATGTAAACACCAGGAACAGTTAAAAAACCATAAACACCAGTCAATTTCAGCGGCAATGCTGATGTTTTCAGCAACGTTACTATTGATAACAAGAATAAACAACAACTCGGTGCTGTTAAATAGCAAAAAGAAAGAAAGCAGAACATATAAATGATGAAAAAAATAAGGACGACAACTATGGTAGCACTGGGCGTGGCCATCTTTAAAATGGTGATCTCGGTGTCCTCTGAAACGTACACGCTCGCAGCTCGGAATTTCGAGTTCATTGCGTCATTTCTGGTTAACTTATCTCGGAAAAACGAGTTCCGAGGACAACTGGAATGAACCATAAAAAAAACAGGGTTTTCTCATTTTTGTGCTCAGTAACCAGGCTCACCATCGTTAGCAAAACAAACCAATCCCCTGAATTTTCTGCATTCAAACACTGTAGCCAAATGTTCATTATAGAGACTTGGTACAAACTGACAGGAATGATGGTTTTCAGTCATTCAGGGTATGGGATCCAAGTAGGTCCAAACAATTTAACAAAAAAAATGAAAGGATAACACGTGAAAATGTCAATTTCCTTCCATATGGGACAGAATTGTCTAAAAAAACCTGAAATATTCTCTAAACTCACATTTAGACTGGTTCATCCAAAGGACAGAACACCCAGGCAGAAGCTGAGTGGCACTGTGAATGTGGATCAGCGTGGAGTGGAGTGTTACCATTGTATAGGAGGAACTAAAAAAATAAAATGCATCATTCAACACAGAAGAGCCAACTCTCCAGGTCAAGACTCAGCTGTCCACTTATGTCTCAAGGATAAGGGACTATCTGTGAAAGAACAGGCATGTTCATATTTTGGAAAGAGGAGATCGATGTTTGAGAGAGGAGTAAAAATAAGACATTTTTATCAAAAGAGATAAACCAACATTGAACAGAGGAGGAGGCCTTGGCTTTTAGTTTTCCAGTACTTACGACGTGGCTTTGATTCTGATCCCCAGACAGCAATGCACAGCAGCTTCATACCTTCAGGCATGTGATCAAAACATCTCACATGCAAACCAAGACAACAAAGACCCTATCAACCCTCGGGAGGACGGGGAACAGAACTGATTTGTCAGCTAGCTGTCTCGCTACAGTTTAAAAGCTTGGTCATTTCCACTTTTGGCTTTAATTTGATTAAATTATTTTGATGAAAAGTGAAAAATCATGGAAAAAGTCCAGTTGTTTTTGTTTGAATTTAGGAAAAAGAACGCTAATCCAGCTGTCACAACTATTCATGCACGAAGAAGCCACATTTGATTTTCATAGACGTCGATTTTTGCAAACCTTTGACCTTCGAAATGGAACACGCCAGAAGGAATTTAGTCATGATGCGAAAGAAAAAACCTAATAAACTAAAAATAAGATATAAAACTCCTGACATGAAAATATGAGAGCTGAGATGATAAAAAGCAAACTTATGTAGCTGCTAGTTAGCATCAGTTAGCACTTTAGCCTAAAGCTAATGGCTACTTTATTTTAGATGGATAATAAAGCTTTTTGTTTTCTAAATTTAACTAAAGAACATGCTCATTCAAGAGACTTAATAAAACATGAATCAATACCAATTCCCCTCTAATAGTGATAGCCATTACGTTTAATTGGCTGCACATCCTGTGTATTAACTCTTGTCAACACAATAAAAGCAGCTGATTTGCCTATGCAGTGAAAACAAATGATATCCTCTTGCAACACAAACTCATTTTTCATTTGAAATTGCCCAGCACAGCATAAAACACACCCACCACAGGTGTTTTACGCCTAAACACAGCGGCTCAGCAGAAACCCCTGACATTATGGGCTTTTATGAGTTCAGGAAGTTTGACCAGACTTCCAGGCTTTTATTTTTTATTTAAGAAGGCGGGATCGGCCTCTTGGTGATTCAGATTAACGCAACGTCAGTGGTGATTTCGTTTGGAACAAAAAAAAGGGGCATAATTTTCTTACTATGAAGATAAGAGTAATTTACTGTTAATAACCATCTGTATTTAATTATGTGAAGGACTGGATAATGTGCCAGGACATAATTAGTGTCAGACTAATTATTATGGTGTTATTTTAATATCAGCATGTTTCCATAGCCGCGTCATTGCAGCCATTTGTTTTGGTTGTTTCATTTTTAAAGGGACAAAAAAAGTTCAAATTACCATTATGTCACTGCTGCATATTTACTGTTTGCAATCCCAAACATTTGAATTGATACGTAATCCTGCAGCATTAAAAGTCTGTATTTGTTTTCCCGCAGAATAAAGGATCAAAGAGCTCTTTCTAGACTCAGCATGTTGCAGTGAAGTTTAGCGATCACACAGAGGCAGAGATGCCAATTTCTCCACCAACAGTGGCCTCAATGGACCAGAAACTCTTACTCGTTGCTATTTACTACCTCTCTCTCTCTCTCTCTCTCTCTCTCTCTCTCTCTCTCTCTCTCTCTCTCTCTCTCTCTCTCTCTCTCTCTCTCTCTCTCTCTCTCTCTCTCTCTCTCTCTCTCTCCACCCACATGAAACACAAACTGCTGTATAGAAACAAGTTCATGACTTTTCTCAAGGGGTTATTAAAGCTGCACGGGGAAATACGGGAAATCGCTGTTTAATGTGGAAGTATACGTTACGGGCAAAGGGAGCACAGATATGAAAGTTTATAACAACACTTGAACAATGAAGGAAATCTCCTGGAAAGCATTCAAAAAGAAGAAAACTCGTAAAATCAAAGTGTGCAAAAACAGAGTATTCCAGAAGGGAGTGATATGACATGATTCTTTGGCTTTGTGTCATCTCACATTATATATTTTATATATTTCCGGCGTAAAACCATGATATTTCTGTGTGTTATTCTAAAAACAGAGAAACAGATACCTCGGTATTAAGGGAGCTACCACTCAGAGGCATCTTGTCAGCAGAAAGTTTCCTCAAAAAAATCCCAGAATATCTCAAACCTGCTTATATCAGCTCCGTTTAACCAGAGCAAACCTAACGATGGACAGCATTTTGCTGTCTGAGCGAAGCGATCAATTAAAAGACACACGGTTCGCCGAATTTCTCCCCCGCTGTGAATTTTTTATGGCTCTCAAATCAATCTTGGACAATTATTGCTTGATCTTTGATCTCCGTCTTAATGATGAAAACCCACAAAGAGCAAATAAACGGACTCCTTCATTTCACCCAGGCTGAAGATTTTTCTGACTTCAGGGTTTCCTGATTATCATATAGGATGCAAAAGTTTTAAAAACGTATTCAAAACGGCTGATCTCGTAATTGGAATTGCATTTCAGACAGAAACAAGCCTCCATGTTGATAGAAACGTGGAGTAATGGTTTCACACTCTGGCAACACCTGTCGGGTTAAGTGACAGTCTATAATTTTCTGTCATAATAGCATTTTGACTGACAACCTGACAGCAAATCACACACTAGGTGACCAGGCGTGTAAACCGTAAACAGTGGTGTGTTTATTGAACAGATGCTTGCACATGAGAAGAGCGATGGCGTCCCGGGGATTTACATGAAAGCAAACAATAAAATGCTTCAAGAATTTCTGACAGATGTAAGATAGTCTCTATGAAGCAGCATGAAAAACTAAAATAAAAAACAAGACAAATTGGTATCATGGTTCAGTTCTTGGGTGGGGAGAGCGAGCATGCGTCTTTCCCCTCTCTCAGGTCTCCTTGAGAGTGGGGGGTGGGGATTTTTAGGGAAATTTCCAGGAAAATACTAATACAGGAGTTTTCCAGTCAAAATGGAAGACTTGACAGGTATGCATTTGCTGTCGTCTTTTTTATGAAGAAATGCCTTGTGAGTCGAGCTCTGTGGAATAAAAGCTCTGGTGCTCCTGTTTCAGGAAGTAGAAGTTAGCTGGAGGAGAGGGGAGCAGAAAACATCAGGATTTGGAGTCTTACTTATTAACATTCATGATTTTCGGACATCTCTCCTCTGATTGGCTAACAGCAACACGACTCTACCACTGACTCCATTTGCTCTGCAACGTTGATGTTTTACCTCCACAAATAACACAAGCCTGGAGGAGTTCTGCCATGTTGTGGAATTGCTAATGCTAACGGTTAGCTTCTACTTGCCTAGACATTCTCTGCTCTCTCCTGGACGTGACGTAGATTCAAGTATTTCTCCATCTATTTTCTTTAGGCAGCTAACGCAGGTAATAAGGGTAGAAGACTATTTTCACCTCTAGCCTGCATGTGAAACTCAGAGTGACGATTGTATTTAAAAAATAAGTAAAAAAAAAAGGATTTCTCAGTGAGCCTCCTCTTTAAGGACGCCTTTAATGTAGCGGGATGTTGAAGTTGCAGCTGACTGTTGTTTCTGCTCAAAAGCCCACAGCAGAGCAGCTCCAATAAAAGGAAAGAGCATCCGGTTGTTCAGCGTGAGGCACGGGGAAGGAGTGGCTCCATGGCTCCCACAACGGCAGTGCTGAATCATCTCGAAAAACATTCATCTATCTCCGCATGCCAGGGAGATGGCCTAACCAAATTAGCATGACAGCATTTGTGTGAGCTCCTTGGAAGTGTGACAGAGAGAATATCAGCTTTCACTGCCAATGTCACTGCTAAAGACGTGGAACAGATCAGTCCTGCAGACAATACAACACGATGTGATTCCCTTTGTGCATAATCTGCTTTTCGCTCCTTCAAAGTGTTTCAAAGTGAATATCTGAGTTTGTTTTAGAACCTGCAGTCAATAGCTGGCAATGAGAAATAGAATTTATGGGCACACCTATTGGATTATTGCTCAGGGGAGCGTTGCATCACATCCTGCCTCTATTGTTAAAAACAGCACTGCGATGCTCTCACATGCTCGTCACTCAAAAACCTGCCAGTGAGTTTTGTGGAAAAAAAAACACTTATGTAAACCCCTCAGTGGTCTTTATAACTATAACACATGACTAAAATTACCCCACAGCCCACTGCAGCGTTGTTTTGTCAGGAGAGGTACAAATTTATCTGTGATCAGTCAGTCCGTAAATAAAAATTATGTTTTTTTTTACATTTATCAGTGCTATCTACTTTATTATGGGGATAAAAAACAACGAGACACTTTAATCAATGTAGAACGCTACAGTCTATTATGTAAATGCAAAAAACTAATTTTGCATATTGTATATTCTAGTTCCTGATAGGAAAAAATAACTCTTTAAACATTTTTCTTTTTGTCACTTCACCAGAGTGGTTGCTTAACATATATTTTCCAAATTACCAATATATATTCCAAAGCTGGCAGCAAAATCATATACCTTTGTTTTAATTTAACAGGATGATTCATGACTTTGCAATGCATGGCAGATCAGTAATTATTGTAGTATTACGCAATGACAGTGTGCTGTGCTGTGATGTATTTCTCCAGGTGGACCTGCAGCAGAACCCGTGGGAGTGCAACTGTGAAGCAGCTCCGCTCAAGCGATGGCTCGAGGGGCTTAGTGCAGTGGTTGTAGTGGGAGAGGTGGTGTGTCACTCCCCGGAAAAAAACAAGGGTGTAGACCTACGCTCCCTCCCTATGGAGCTGCTCTGCCCTGAGCTGGAGCCCCAGGAGGACCAGGACCAGGAGCAGGAGGAGCAGACAGCAACCTCTACAGCTGCAGATGGAGGCGTATCGGTTGGCTACCCCAGCTCAGGACTGGGACCTCTCATCCCTCCAGGGATGGATTCGATCCCTCTGTCGGTGTTAGTGCTCAGCCTGCTGGTGCTGTTTGTCTCTGCATTCTTTGCGGCAGCGGCACTAATCGCCTACGCCCTCAGGAGGAGGGACAAGCTGCCGTTTCGTCGCCAGGGAGAGGTGGACCTTGCTGGCATCCAGATGGAATGTGGAATCTTCACCGAGCAGACGCACCACCATCACCACGGCCTCCCGGAGAAGCCGTCTCTACCTCTGCCTGAACACAACCACGTTTATGACACCATCCTACCCCCAGAGGCTGCTCCTAAGGGCCCAGACCCGGCTGCAGCCGCGCACATGTGTAGCAACCCGATCTACAAGGACGAGCAGGACGCGGCGGTGAAACAGCGACCGCAGCAGATGTTCACGGCTTCGAAGGACTGTGATGGAGGATACTGCCCTGCAGCAGAGAAGGGGAGGGAGTGGGCCTGTGAGGTGTCATCATCTCCCATCAACACAGTGACGGGTGCAATAGGACCCCTCGCTGGCCTCCACGGGAATGGCATTCTGTGCCCAACGGTCATCGACAGCCAGGGCCCCACTCCCAAAGTGGAACTGGTGGACTGCCTCTTCAGACTCCCCACCCCTGAGTTCAGAGAGCTGCCAGACAGGTATGCGAGGCCCCCACCCCGCTACCCTCACACCCAGGACTCCAAACATGAAGTGAGACCTGACCAAACGCTTGTGGTCACCACTCCCGGCTCCGCTGCTGGTGGTGGTGGCCACGACAGCCAGAACGAGCTTGTGGCTGGAGAGCAGAGACCCAGACTGAAAACCACACCGGACTATATGGAGGTTCTGGATCGCTCTTACCAGTTTTAACACTCCTTCACCTCCCTCTCCTCCTCCTCTTGCTACCCGTTCTCCTCTTGTCTCCTCACCATCTCCCTCTCTGGTGATGAATCACCCAGTAACAATGACTCCTGTACAGAGGGTGGCTTTGAGAGGAGCCTGTGGGGGAGTGGGACTGCACTACACATTATGTTTATTCCTGGAGCTGAGGTCAGATTTTATATTTCCCCCCCTTACTGGCTTGTAAGTTGGTATTTGGCAAGGATTATCCGATCCGAGATCTCTGCCTGGAGGCAAAACTTCTGCTGCGGTTACCACGGCAGTCCTTTTTCTTTTTTTGCCTCTGCCGTCCTGAAGCACGGACGCTCGGTTTGTCTACCAAGTGCTACAATTAGCAAGATACGGCATGGTCGTGGGCGTTAAAGTACATATTATCACTCTCAAAAGACCTGTGTGGAGGTGAGACACACCAGCTCTTAACAACATCAAACACAGAGTCGAAAACTATGGCAGCCTGAAGGTGAGGATTGAGCTGGACGAAAACGAAGAAACGACAGAGACAAAGCAAGAAGAAGGGAAATAGCTGAAATTAGCCAAGTGCCTTAGCAATGAACAGCCAGCAGTGTGGTCAATGCTTATTTTTCTATAAATACAGATCTATTTATCTAAACAAAGAGGTTTGACTACCAATGGATGGGACTCTGATGGACTACTGAGACTGAAACCAATCAAGAAGAATTGCATTCCCTGGATGAGCCAAAAATAATAATATTCCCAGTCAGTATCGGAGTTATTTGTATGCAGTTCTGTTTTTCTCCCCCATCTCATCCCCGTTAACTTGATTTTCTTATCCAGTTGAATTCCTGACAGGGCTACAAGTGGGACTTGTCCAGTAATTGTTGATTTTCGGAGTGAAATTTGTAAGAAAGGAGGAAAAGATTTGGAAATTAATACTTTTTTTTTGTTTTTTTCAATCAAAACAACTGGAGGACGATGTGACAAAGGATGCATTTTGGATTTCTTTATCTGCCAGACTTAATGAGGCCACAAGGACCTCTGCTTCACGTTTTGTTTCAACCGACAAAGGCACAGAGGTATTGATTTTTAAGCGTTTCTCAAAGGAAAATTGAACGGAAAACAGGAAGGACAAACAACGGGGCATATTACGGCATTTTTTGTTGTTTTGTTTTTTGTTTATAAAAGAAAAAAATACACTTCTATCAACTACTGCTTAATATCTTTTATGGAGGTACTTTTTATGCTTTCATCTCCTACCAATTGTAGAGGCAGTTGTGAATATATTTATTCTTAGTTTTTGCGTGTTGAAGCTCTCCTGTATGGGATCATGTTACATTAATGTATAGGATGATTCTGCATCTGGTTCAGCCTTCTTACCGCCGACCCACAAATTACAATAAAGGGTGCTACATAAAAAACTCATTTGAGCTTGCAGGTATTGTGTGACACACACACACACACACACACACACACACACACACACACACACACACACACACACACACACACACACACGCTGACCCTTATAAATGCACACTCACTCGCCCCCGTCTTCATCTCTTTAACAGTGCATGAATGAAATGGCTTGAGGTATGCTAAGCCTGTAAGCTTGTCCGTGCAGCGTGTTGGAGAGATCAGATGAAAGTTGAGTAAATTTGAGCGCCTGCAGCATTCCTCACACACCGAGATGGGAGCTAATAGTGGGAGATCTTCCACATTAATGGTGGAAAATCAATACAATCTATTTGTGAAATGAGGACGTGTGAGGCTGGTGGCTCCCGGGGCCAAGGTCACAAGTTGCACCATCTCTCTCCTGCTTGCGTAATGATCTTTCCTCTTCTTTCATCTCTCTATCTGATTCGTTCACCTCTCTCCATTTCCTCGCCTCTTTATTCCTCTTGCTCTCCCGCTCACCTTTTGCTTTTGTTCTTTACTCTCTACTCTGTTTCCCCCCTTCCCTCTTAATGCTCTGGCTGTCATCTCAGCCTCACAGGACGGACACGGAGAGATGCTGCTCAATATGCTGCTCGGCACACAGGTAGCTCACGCTAAAATGTGTGTGTGTGTGTGTGTTTCTGTCTTTCTTCCTTTCTGTTGGGCTCTTCCCATCCTTCGGTGATGAGTAGCATTCTTCAGACGCCTCCTCACTCTCAGCGTTCAGAACTCTGTTGCACAGATAATCCCCCTGTGGATGTGTGTGCTCTCACTCGGGACTGGATGTGTGTGTGCTGAGAGGGGTGTGCCTTTTGTTTGTAGGTGTGTGTGTGTGTGTGTGTGTGTGTGTGTGTGTGTGTGAAGCAGGGCTGTTTGTGCAGCCTCGGTCCTGCCTTAATCCTCTAAACTGTGTAGTTCACTCATACCACATCAGCCCCATTGTGTCTTCAAACAAAGAAGCCCAGTTAAAACTAAATGCCAGTTAAAGCAACAAACGACTAATTATAGCATCATTTTCTCTGTCCTATTCACACTTTTTTCTCACATTTAACGCTTCTCACTTCCTCACCCATGGCACGTAATTTTTACAACCCTTTCTGCATTGGACTGGTTCCAGCTTGCGTGTGTGTGTGTGTGTGTTTACACTCCTGTTTGTGTGTTTGCCTGTATGACAGCTTTGCTATGGTTCATGTGTTTGGATCCTGTCAGAACTGTCCTGTCACTGTGTGGAAAAAAATCATTCATTTCCCAGAGTCAGGGATGAAAGAGTCTTTAGACTTCAAACGCCTGTGGGCCTCTGTGGCTTAGATTGCCTCTTGCTCTTTCTCCACCGCTGTGTCATTTATTCCTTGGGAAAAAAATAAAATGAAGCGTCCGTGGCGTCGGTTAAGTGGAGATGCCAGAGACGCGGCAAGGAGCAGGACAATTAGCCTGATTAAAACAATGCCATTTTGCATGATAGATTTAGCTCGAGCTGTGAAAGGCGGATCATTTCTGAGTGTGTGTGTGTTTTTATGTGAAGGCATAAAAACATATTCTTCTCTGCATAAACATGCAGGGTATTAAAAATGCACAGTCGGGCAGGGTTTGATGTCAGTGAAAAGAGATCTGTTTAAAAGTCATGGTGCATAGCTGCAGAGGCTTTTGGTGTTTTGCCATGACAAATAGTAGTGGTTGAGCTGGTCATCTTTCACAAAACCCACACGGAAAAGGCACCCATAAACATTTGCATCGTTGTACTCCTGGTGCAAAAATGTGTGCACGCTTTTTGGGTACAAATACAAGTTGGAAAGCAAATAAAGTCCATTTAAATATGTACACAAACTGCCCGTGCAAGTACGCGTACAAACACACCGAGCCTGCTGCTGCTGCTGCTGTGCAATGTTGTTTGGTTGCTCTGCATTGCAGTTATCTGCCCCGCTCTTCTCTTCTGCTTTCACCCACAGACAATCACTGGCTCTCAATGGACTACATCGGCAAGGGAAATAGTCAGAAGGAGAGCAATACATACAAAGTGTGTGTGCATGCGTGTCTGTGTGTGTGTGTGTGTGCGTGTGTGTGTGTGTGTGTGTGTGTGTGTGTGAGAGAGAGAGAGATAGAGAGGAGAAGGGGGAAGAATAAGGATGAGAATGTAGGAAAGGAAGGAGGGACTGAAAGAGGACAGAGGGAGATTTGAGGAGGGATGGGGGAAGATGAAAAGAAGGTGAGAAAGATCAGCGAGCGGGTGTTTCCAGGCTTAAGGCTGCTGGAGGACTTGTTCATTTTGTGTGCAAGCTGAGGTACTTGGAGTGTGAATAGACTCTGTACATTTATGTCTGCTCTCAGACACGCGACGTCACCCGCATGACTTGAAGCTCAATTTAGTGTCTGCCAAACAGATACAGTTAAAAGATGAAGATTTCTGAGCCTGCTGCTGCTGCATGACAATACTTATTTACGGTACTGTGAAGCAAAATGGCGGATTACTTGGCATGTTGGCTAGGTGTTATTATGGTAAGCTGATATGTGTCTGTTATGGTGTCAATCTTCCGCTGCAATAAGCTGGTTTGAAGACACTAAGATGGCAGGGACTGGCCTGGTTGACGTGGAAAACATCACATGAGCTTTATAGACTCATCGTTGAAGTGTGTGTGTGTGTTTTGTGTCCTTGCTTGTGCTACGTTTTGAGCATTTAAGTTTAGAAGAAGACAGAATGAATTAAAGGCCTAGAATCCCTTGAAGGCATGTACATCACCTGCTGTGTTTCATACCAGAGTTTTAAACTAAGATCATTTTATGTTGAGAGATAAAGGAGTTATAGCTGCTTTAGTTAAGTCTAGAAAAAAATGAACGTAATGCATGTGCCAACGCAATGTTGCAAGATCTCGAACAATCTGTTGATGCTTAAAGTTTGTGTTGTAAACGACTCTTCTGGCTTAAAATTTGCAATACCGATTGATTTATAGCCTTTTTTGTGTGGCAAAGATTGATTAATCGTGGCAGTCATCTTGAATTAGATTAATTACAACAGTTAATCAGTTGTAGATGTTTATCTAATGAATGAATTTGGAGTGTTTCATTAAAATGTGTTCAGTGGTTCATGAAATGTTTGGTAAAGGAAAAACAAGGTTGATTCTAACAGTTAAAGTCATATTTTTTAGCAAAGGTCTTATGTGAGGATTAGTGCTCGGCAGTGGCGGCTGAGGAAAAACAATTATTGGTGGGCATATGTGTGAAAAGATTTCTCTTCTTTGTCCATTAAAGTTAAAGTCCCAAGTATTCATCACACACTGGTGAAATTACATCTTCGCATTTGACCCATCCCCATGGTGGGGAGCTGTGAGCTGCAGTTGTGGCCGCGCTCGGGAACTATTTGGTGGTTTAACCCCCCAATCCAACCTCTTAATGCTGAGTGTCAAGCGAGGAGGCATTGGGTCCCATTTTTTCAAAGTCTTTGGTATGACCCAACCAGGAATCGAACCCTGATCTCCCAGTTCCGGGGCGGACACTCTACCACTAGGCCACCAGAGCTGGTAATTACAAGTGTTCATACGATCCAGTGGCACATCTAGAATTTTTCTGAGTGCAGGGCCACAATATTTATAGAGGGGCCAAGTAGTAGTCTAACATCCAACACAGGATTTCATGCTGTAAATTCCTAATTAGCTCATTAGCACCACTAGTGTTTAGACTCGGAATTGCATCCACCTATAATCTGATCATGGTGCAATGGACAGATGAACGACAGGACAGGGGCACTTCAGGGGGCCAATCAGATTTCAGCAGGGGCCAATGCCCCATAGTCCCGCCTCTAGAACCGACAATGAATATAACAGTTGAAAAAATGACTACAATTCCAAAACAATCATTTATTTCCCATCTCCAAATAAGCACTTGTACAGATAAAGTTAATTATTAAATTTACAGATAGATTAGACTATAATAATACTCAAATAAACACACAATCTTGCTGTGTATGCCGTTCTACCTAACATTCAAGAGCAACTGCAGTCCATAATATCCATCTGTCCTCATCCACATTTTATTTTGTCTTGAGTTTGTTTTCCAGCTTGTCTCTGTGTGCCTCATTTAATTATCTGCTCAAAGCATGCACATCTCAAAGTGCAAAACTCAGTTCCACCAGTAGGTGTTACTAAGATGACATAGAAATTGAAGTACATAGTATCCTGTTTTAAACATTACAATTGCATAAAATGTGAACAAATAAACACATTTTACTGCAGCAGCTACAGGTATGATTTCATCTATAAAGCAACAGTGAGTGTGTGTGGATGAGGGAGTGAGAGAGGGAGAGGGTAAAGGAGATCCACAGCACCTTCTAGCATGCTAGCTAGCTGTTTTTTTGTAACAGGGGCCCTATCGGCCAGCGTCCCAGACACAATAAATTCAGCCCTGCTGATTGGCCAAAAAATCTCTAATTATTCCTAGCAACCACATGTGATTGGCTGTTTACCAGCAGTTCAGGGGCAATTTTTCCAGTGCCCCAGGAGTGATATTAGTGAGTATGTTTGGAGGAATATGCTGTTAATTGAGAGATAGCTGGTTAAAAAGATGTGTAAATGAGTCAGTCCAACACAGTCAGATCTCCTTTCATGTCAGGGAGGGCAGCACACTAGCGCCCCCTATGGACTATATGTGTTGAGGATGATGTTTACCTGCTGCAACAACACATCTGATTTATTGATTGAGTTTTAGCCAATTTTGTGCTTTCCAATGTTGACTGGCTTTGGCGGCCATCTTGAAATAAGTCGGTTCCAAAATGTAAGTGGTAGTAAACATTTCTCTGGTGATTACTTTTAGAGTTTTGATTAAATCTTCAGTTGATGAAACATTTAACTAAACATATCATTGCCTGCCTTTCAACCTTCTGTGGCAAGCAATAAAGACACACATTTAGATTTTTATCCCCTATTGGCTACATTTCTTGCTTCACACACTTTTTATATCCTTAAGTTTTTTTGCAACCGTTAGAAATCGCCGCCCCCCAAAAAAGCAACGGGAGAATTAGATAGAAGCTGACACGCTGATCATGCATTCCTGAAATAAACACACTCACAAGAAAAGATAAGTAATTACCCAATAACAGTTTTATGCCAGAATCGTTTATTTGGCTTTCACTCACATATTGCTTTTATTGATTCTTTAAGCTAATTTCCCCATTTTCTAGAAACTGACTAGTTATTTGCTGGATTGAGACGTGTAAGAAATTGAATTGAACCGAAGAGTCAGTGTCTCTGTGAAACAGTGTTGAGAACGTCACAAATTCTGATTTGTGAATGTGTCTCCCTGCTGTTTTTCTTTTCTGTCGAGAGTGAGCCAGGAGCAAAGGATTACAGCCCACCTCAGCTCTGGAATGCCTGGTGGCGTCTACAGCGCAGCTCTCCCATCACCTCCTAAATACCACAGCTGGTGGTTTCAGTATTGAGAGGCAGTGGGCCACACAACTGTCGACTTTGCACTTCATTTATGATAAACGTAAGTCGCTGTTAATCTCCGCCTGTTGCCGTGTGTAGAACCAGTGTTTGGAACAACATGTTTATCTGGTGGGGAAGGCGAGTGGTGTGCGAGCCAGGGGAAGGCATCCGTTCACAGAGATAACCCAGAATATCTTCTCTCCCTCCAAGTGCTGCTCTGAAACTGGGAGTATGGTTGTGTTTATGTGTCTGAGTGCAGGGCCGTAACAGTGATTTATGCGCCCTGTGCACAGAGCAGGTTTCTGGATTGTTTTTTTTCCATCACTGCAGTTATGGCACAGTGTCTAAATCCACACAGCCACAATGCAGATTTGAAACATTCTGGCTTGCTTGCCAGTTGCAAAAAATTCCTTTATGCTTTTGTACAGTACTGTGAAAATGCATTGACCCCTGCTTCGTTAGTCACTTTTAGATCAACAAACAATTTTTAGTATTGGACAAAAACAGCCCAAGTGAACAAAAGTCACAGTTTTCAAATGATGATTTCATTTAAATGAAGTATTCAGAACAGTCTGGCCCTGAGTGAAAAAGTAACTGACTCCTTAAACGTTGAAACACTCGTGGTTTGGAGCAATTGCAGTCAATCATTTGTAATAAAACCTTGGGACGATGGAGGCTCAGGGGTTAGGAGCTCACCCTGTAACCGGTGGGTTGCCAGTTTGAATCCAGACTCTGTCCGTGTTAGTCTTTGTATCCTTGGGCAAGACGCTTCACTCTCCTTGCCTGCTGGTGGTGGTCACAGGAACTAGTGGCACCCTTGTGTCACCTTGCTTCTGTCAGTGCACCTCAGGGCAGCTGTGGCTACAATGTAGCTCATCACCATCAGTGTGTGAATGGATGAATGTTTAACTGTAGTGTAAAGCACTTTGGAGTCCTCTGACTCAGAAAGACGCTATACAAGCGCAGGTAATTTATCATTTATCATAGCTGGTGATGACTCTTGTGCAACATTGTAGAGGGAGTATTTAAAGCTCTTCATACCATTTTTGTTTAACTCATTCACTGGCAGCCATTTTCTGATCAGAAAGCCCCTGACTGCCAGCGTTTTTGAGCGTTTTTACTGTTTTTTTGAAGAGTCACAGAACAGTGTGCTCTATGATCATGTAAACGCCAAAACTACCAAAAGAAAGAGTAGACTCACTTCTTACATCAGGAAGAATCACCATATTTCTAGCTTTATCTGTTCTTTCACAATCTGTTGCTGAAGCGTGAGCTGCAGAAGCATTTCTAGTTGGCGCATTGCTTTTTTTCACAGCAGCGTCCCAAAACGATCTCCTCCTGATCACGTGACGTGTGACATACACGGATGAAGATCAGCTTTAGACACGTGATGTTTATTCTCACAGTGCGGGGGCTCGTTCCGACACCCACCCCATAAAAAAATGCAATTGACGACTAAAGTCGTCAATAGCAGTGAGCAGTTGGATTTAAAATGACGATTTTTGTCGTCAATGGCAGTGAATGAGTTAATTCAGGAACATTGGAGAGTTGTCCAGGACAAACATCCTGTTTAAGGTCAAAGGTCAGACATTCTCCTTCAGGATTTTCAGCTAGAGAACAGAATTCATGATTTCATCAGTTACAGCAAACCAGCCCCAGACCTATTTCTTCAATGTCCTCCAGATGGGACACACTCCTAAAAAGTTCTACTTTTGCCTCATCAGGCCACAGAATTGTCAAAATATCTTTAAGCCAATGTGAGACGGGCTTTTGTGGTGTTTCTGGTCATCTGAATTTAACTCTGATCAAGTGAGCCCTGCTGGGCAGGTTCTTTAATTTTATTTATTTAATAATTTAATTTGGGACAGGACATGAGGTGTTGCTTTTTGAGATCTTTTATTCTACTTTGTGTCTGACAGGGTTAGTGTCATGGTTACTGAAGCAATTTCTTAAGCAAAAACAGAATAAATCTGCGATTGGGCTAACGCCTCATCAGAGCATTGTAAACCTCTTTGCCAATTAACTGGTATTAAATTCTGACACTCTCTTGATTCAATCTGCTCTTTTATGTTGGTATTTAGATTCATTTTTATAGTTTGACAGCTGAGAGGTTGACAAAAAGACATCATTAGCAAGAGTCTGCATACTAAAAGGATATTGTGATCCTCTAAACTCAATTACTTAATGTCAAACTATTCAGTCCTCTTACCCTTGAATATGTAAACACAACATGCAGGCACGCACGCATACACACACACACACACACACACACACTGAGTATTCAAAGGTATTTCGAGTTATGGTGTAGCAATTTCATTGTGAAGGCTGCCTCTATTTTATAAACCTCCTAACAACAACAAATTAACCGATTGAAATTATTGACTTTATCAAGAGTTATGAAGAAATCATTAGTCCTTACAAAAATTTTATGACCCCACCAGTCAATAATTATATGTTCACAATAGATTAAATGGATGAATGGAGTAGCTCCCGCAGTTTATATGTCCACGTTAACGCTTATTTTTGTTACTCTGCCCCTTTGAATATCAAAACAGCTTCAAAAAGCTAAAAAATAAGGGGTATTAGTAAAAATCAAAACAAACATGTTTTTATCATCAATTGTTCATTAAGAGTATGAATTATGCATTTTCTACTATAATTTCAAGTTTAATTTATATTCTAGTGTGTTTCAGTGTGTGTGTGTGTGTGTGTGTGTGTGTGTGTGTGTGTGTGTGTGTGTGTGTGTGTGTGTGTGTGTGTGTGTGTGTGTGTGTGTGTGTGCAGACCCAGTAGTCCATGTGCCAGGGCTGCAGTCGTGCAAGGAATCAGATCTGCTCTCAAGACAGCGTACCTCTCTCCAACGAGAGACTCGTAAAATAAAGCCCTACATGAAATCCATTATGTTTAATTCCCCAAATCCATAATACCCTTAGAGGTCTTAATCTCCATCCCATTCTTATATAAATTAGCTTCTTCGTCTCTGGCAGACAGAGATTTCCGTGCCGACACCAAATGCTCAGACCTCTCCTGCACTCAGTTGGGAGAAATCACTACCATTACAAGAAGCAGCAGTGATCTTTTCTTTAGCCCGCTGAAAAAAGAACAGACCTTATGGGAAATACGCTTATTCGCTCTGTGGCGAAGAATTGCTGAGAAGACAGATACCACTCTTACTCCATGTAATGTTAGCTCTGCTCGGCTCAGCGGCTGGAGGAAATCAGCTTGGATGCCGCACAAGGATTTGAAAAGAATTTGATGTGCTACCTTGTGGGCACGACCTTAAATGACATCAGTTTAACAAGAAAAATGTTTTCTCGGTGTAAAGTTGTTACGAATTTGAAGATTTCATCAGCTATGGTACATAATATCATTATGGTATTTGGGGAATGTGGAGACATTTATGAACACGGGCTGCAAGGCTGCAAACCAATTTTGAGTGGCCATGAGATTCAGACTCTCTTGAAAGCATTGCTAGAAGGAGAGACATGGACTCTGTGGTTAAAGTTTCACGAGCTTCATGACATTTTTTAAATTATTTATCAGTGAAGAAGGTTAATGGCCAGGCTAGAATCATTTACATTATCATGCAACAAAAATGCACAATTAAAGACGATCCAGAAACTCTGTAAACCTTTTATGGTTTGAGCAAGGAAGTAAGAAAATAGTCTCGAGATTTTTAACTAAAACCGCAGTAAAAGAGGAGTTCTGGATTTTGGTCTGAGCTCAAATTACAACAGGCTGCTGGCTCAATGGACCCTGAGTTCACTTTTTATCTACCACACCTTCTGCGTCTTTCAGGTGCGATTTTCAAGGAACGCCTTGCTAATCCGAGAAAAGTATTCAAACATATATGTTTAATGTTAATTGGATCAAAGTAAAACTGACTGTGAAATGAAGGAGACCCAGATATGTTGATTTTTTTTCACCTGCACCTCTGGTGCTGCAGCCCTGAGTGCGCCCACACCGTCCCTAACCACTTTCACTAACTTCTCCAGTGGGATCCCAAGGTGTTCCCTAACAAGCCTAGAGATTTATTCCTTCCATCATGTCCTGGGTTGGCCCCCATGTCTCCTCACAGAAGGAAATCCCCCAAACATCTCCATCGGGATGCCACCCAGGGGAAATCCTGACCAGATGCCCGAACCACCTCCGCTGGCTCCTCTCATTGTGGAGAAGCAACACCTCCTGTCTTACTCCCTGTCAGCTGTTCAAGCTCTTTATCCTGCTGGGGAAACTCTTCTTTGACCACCTGTGGTCATGACCATGTTTTTTAGGTCATTGCTCAAAGCTCATGACTGTAGATCAACTAGTAAGGGCCGGAATTTACTTGCTGTTTAACCTCGCGTTGGCGCAGGCAGCGTCTTTGTTCACATACTTGCTGCTATACAGCGCTGCACTGGTTGTAGTACCGGAGTGTTCCACTAGGGGGCAAACGAGAGTACTCAGGCTGGATAGAAAGCCGGCACAACCAAAACAAACATGGCGTCAATAAAAGAGCTAAAAACTGGTTAATTTTGAGATTACAGCAGAAAAAAGGACAGCAGCGGTATCGTAGATGGTGTGAAAGACCTCTAAACCAGAGATGGAGTCACCATGGTGAGTGTGCCTCGCTCGTTTTATCAACTCCAGCTACCGGTTGCTCGTATATTGCAGCATTCGGGCGCGTCGTGTCGCGTTTATTTTGGGGGACGCGCACAAACGACGCTTCAAATCAACGCAAGCTACGCGTGGCAGCCATTTTAAACACGCGTACGCGTCGTTAAACAGCAAGTATATCACGGCCCTAAATTAAAACCTACATTACATTAGGCCAGTTTAACATCTGCTGCATAGTGGACCTCTTGCTCCCTAAAGCCTGGGCCACACTGTGGGTTTTCAGCCGTTTTAGACAAATCCCTCATCGTGAACAGAATCGACAAAAAACGGTTAATGTGAGGGCGATTTGCAGGTCTGTGGCCGTCCAGTGTGACTGACTCAGCGATAGCTTATTGAGCACCCTCACGACCATGTTCAGCCTCCAAGAGCCTCCAAGCAGTGTCAGAAAATCCACGACTCCTGTCTGCAACTGACCAATAAAAATACACCCAAGGAGCAGGGAGTGACACTAAAAATAATGATGAGAGTACAATGCGAGAGTAGCATTAGCAACAGTGAAGGCTATACCCAAGAACACGTGTACCACTCCTTTCTGGAGTTCGGTTTGGAGTCTAAAAAAAGAAGTGTTAACGGTGGTTGCTCTTTTCATCTTGATGTCTTGGGTGTCTGTCGGCTTTTAGTGATGCATGCTTCTCAGCGAGTACGATCGCCACACTAGCGTGTCCTGCTTCCGGGAAAGACAACTCTGTGCATGCTCAACCCATGCTGCATGCATCACGGCATGATCAGATCATTTCAGTTAGTGTCCATGTAAACAGAGATTTGGAATTTCCGATCAACCAAGATTTGAATTGGATAGAGGAAATTTGGCGCATGTAAACATAGCTAGTGTGACATGAAGCAGTCCTTTGCAACAGCCAAAAAACGCAAACATTCCACTTCAGGCAGCACGTCTCTCCCAACCCGGAGTAGACAGTCCAACCTGTTTCATCTGAATTTAGTTTACATGATAGTAAGAAAACTTGGATAGGGTTGGCAACCAAAAAGCATATTAAATTAGGGTAAATTTAGAACAAATTTAGACATAAATAACTCTATAAAGCAAAATGCATCATATTTGTCACTTCTGTTCTAAGATCTCTACCTCTTTAACAGGATTAGTACTTTCCTAAAAATCAAATCATATTGAATCCTAAAAATGTTGTCTGCCCTCTAGTGGAGGATCTAAGTACTGTGGGTGCAAATAAAAACATAATTAAGTCACTTAAATTGTGCCATGGACATTTTCAAAATTGTTGCAAGTTGTTTTACAAATTATGACACATGACCTTAACATTAGTAAAGCCTGATGCAAAAACCTTGTATATTAATCTGATGGGATGCCAATTGATGGTTTGTGTATTTTCTTACAGTTGCCATTAGTTGCAGTCCAGTGGGATGCTGGCTTAAGTCCCAAAATATGTTGAATAGGAGACGTGATGCAACATAGAGCATTACATTGTTACTTTTTAAAAGTATTCCTGGCAATAAATACAAAGTAATTATACATATTTAATGACACCAGTTTATAATTCAGTATTTTAATCATGTATGGTTTAAAATTAATTTCGAATGCTTGATCATTGGAGTTGTGATCCAGTGGTTATTATGTGGTGCACTGGTTTTCTAATAAAAGACATTTACACTGGTGATTGTAAACTGGTCATGGGTATGTATGAATGTGCAAGACTTGGATCAGTGATGCTTCCAGATTGTACATCCTCCTTTCACCCAGGTAACTGGGATGGACTCCAGCAGCCTGCAGCTCTTAGCAAGAGGCAACCTAAACAGATTATGTGATCCATTGAATCTGTTTGATTTATATTTTACAACATTCCTCAACCGCTTTATGAGAGTTGATTCTTAACAAATCTGTAGAGACGAGCAACAGATTTGATAGCACCTTTGAAGTGGGGCTATTTCTGATAAAATTGCGTCAAGTGGGCGCTGCACAAAGGTTTCAAAGTAGGCTACCTCGACTGCTGCCGCTGCTGCGAGCTCCGTGTCACAGCCCCAGCTTCCGCTCCAGCTGCTCGCAGTGTTGATAAGCGGGCCAAATCAGCAGGCCGAGCCGTAATAATTTCAAACCGTTATCGGTGCAGTGACATGCATCTGTCCCTTCCACCTCATACAGTTTCTTCTTGTCTCCCTTGTCACTTTCTCTAATAGCTCACCAGCCTTTCTTGGCAAGGCTTTTCTCAGAGTGTGAGAATGTATTAGATATTAACTACAGAGCAGCATTGTTGGTCTAGTGAGCTATTACCTGATATTTATGCTAACGTGCTAGCATCAAAAAGATTCTCCTTGACAGAAGAGACATTTTTCCCAACACGGTTTCCTTTAAAGTACAAAGAGGACTGTGGGAGGCCCTTTCTCCTCAACATACAGCACATTTCCAAGACAGATGCAGCTAAAGAAAGCAACACTTTTTACTAAGCGGGGACATTTCTAGTTTAGTTTGGGACATTTGTCAGAGGCTGTTTTCTCGAAAGTGGTTGTGGGACATTGATGAGTTGTGCGCGGATGTGTTCACGACGTTGGATAACCGGGGGGAGACGCGCCACAGTTTCGACCTAGGAAATAAAGACAACATTCCAAAGAGAATAATGCAGCAGAAGGAGGGACCTAGTTCTGCCGAGGTCCCCAATGGCACCGTTCACTGTGTGTGTGTGTGTGTGTGTGTGTGTGTGTGTGTGTGTGTGTGTGTGTGTGTGTGTGTGTGTGTGTGTGTGTGTGTGTGTGTGTGTGTGTTTGCCCAGCTTTTGTGCCTCTCTGCATGCTGGTTTGTGTACACATGCTTGTCCTCAAGCCCACGAGTGAATCACACACTTTGAGTCACATAATTAGCGGTGGATCCCTGCATATTCCCAAACATTCCTCTCCACATTTCCAAGGAACGTGATGCTTCTGGGGGGTGGGGACTTTCCCCTGTTCTTCAGCACATTATGTTGACCCCCCTTTTCTTTTCCGTGTTATTACATCTTCCTCTTCTACTAATCGTTCATACCTCCAAACACCTCCCTCTGTAATTATTTCCTTCCAGCTCCCCTCCTTCCTTCCCCCTTTTATTATTTCCTCCACCCTCGCTGTCCTTCCTCCTTTGTTACTTCTTATTTAATCTTACTTCATTTTCCTCCCCCCTTTCCCCTTCCATCTCTCCTTCCTTCCTTCTTTGCCTTTCTCTCCACTCAGTCTGTCTCTGTTAAATGGGTGTGCTGACCCCATTACAGGGTGTTGGTGTTGCTGAGCGGAGAAGAAAGAGGAGGCGAGGGAAGGAGGAGCAGGAGGAGGAGAAGATGGGAGGATGGATTGCGTTTTGTGTGTTTGAATGGGATGATTAATGAGCGTCGCCTCCAGAGGGTGTTATCCCTGCTCTGGACCAGCAGGGACGCCACTGGGTCACTTCTCTTCACACACACACACACACACACACACACACACACACACACACACACACACACACACACACACACACACACACACACACACACACACACACACACACACACACACACACACACACACACTCAGCAAACACACTGCACCTTGCACACCCATCACTGCTGACATTATCATTAACAACGCAGGGACGGTGGGATCAGGAGGCCACGACAGCAAACACAACCCAGCGGCCGCGAGTGTTCACAGTTCACGAGGCACTTGTTATGTGACTCAGTGCTGCTGCTGCTGGGCCAGGTTCCCTCCTCAGGCTACTAAGTTTCCCCCAACGATTCACTTGGAAATATCAACAATTTAATTTGACAACTTGATTACATCTTCAGTCAAATATAAAAATCATGCAATTAAACAATCCATGTGTCACATTTTTTAATGACCAACGATTCAGGAGTATTGATTTTCCTGGTAATCGTTTTTCCAATTATAGCGTTTGGGAAAAGTGCCTGACAAAGCTTCTCGACACTCATTGAAGGGTTAGGAGACGTCATTCTTTACATTTATGAATCAACACAGTGCTGGGAAAAGATGTTTGCAGATCTCATCTCATCTTTTTTTTTACTTTAATCGTTTCAGATCAATAAAATTCAATATACCACATAAAACAACTTGCAAAACTATAAAATGCAGTTTTCAAATGGGAATTTCATTGATTAAGGTGAGAAAAGTGATCCAAGCCCAGTTCTAATCACAGGAACCCAGAAAAAGACCTGAAGGGCTGCAGGCGTCCCCTGGTTCAGGTAAGATGTAAAAAGTAAAAGATAAAAAGACCGGATGCAAAAATAGCATCATTGTTGAATTTACTTAACCAAGTTATGTCAACTGGATCCACTAAGTCTAGTTGCTTAAATGTAAAGATTAATATACATTTACTTTTAACATAACAACATATAACAATGTTTATTACTCTTTACAATCAAGCAACCAAACTTAGTGGAACCAGTTGAATAATGTGGTTAAGTAAATTCAGTCTTTAAAATTTGTGTGTAGAGGTACCAAAAGTAACACAAAGGACCAGTCACATTTACCAATAGAAATCTTAATGATCCTCAAGACTTTTGCAAAAATATTCTGTGGACTTTTGACACAAAAGTGGAAATTTCTGGAAGTTTTGTTACATCTGGAGTAACATCTGGATTATTTATCTGCTTAATGCACCCACTGCTCTGTGCTGCTGTCTTTGAACATATATATTTATACATTTTATATGCCTTTTTATTTGGTTTTATGTGTACCTTTTTGGAGCGCTAACTGCAATTTTGTTGCTTAGTCAAATGTGAAATGACAATCAAGGCTTTTAAACTTTGAATGGAGTCAAACTAAAGCTGCATTTCAGAGAAAAATCATCATACCGGCAGTCCAACATGGTGGTGGTTGTAGCGTGATGTTCTGGGGCTTCTTTACTGCTTCAGGACCTCGAGCACTTGCTGTAATCATGAATTATGCTCTAAACTCCAAAATCCTGAAGGAGAATGGCTGACCTTTGACCTTAAACGGGTAATTCCTGCTGGAAAACCCTCCAGTGTGGTTGATTTAAAACCATTCTGTAAAGAGGAGTGGTAAAAAAAAAAAAAAATCTTCCATAGTGGTGCATTTTGTATTTTCTCAGGTTATCTTTGTCTGCTTTTTACAATTATTTGCTGACTTGAAACAATTTGAAACATCTTCCAAGAAGTCCGATTTTCTTTTAATCTTTTAAAGTGGTCTTGATTATCATTTCAAAGTTTTTCTTTAGACTTTGGCTGTTTTTTTTACTCCCTTTCTATCTAGTGTTTGACCATTAGGCTTAAAAAATATGTTTAAAATCATTTCTGCAGAAGATAAACAGAATCTGAGCATAACCTCATGGGGAAATAGGAAAGAGAAGTCCTGGAACAAGATCTTAGAGATGTGTCATCCTTCCACTTTGACAGGTTTCAGCCAAAGACTCTTTCAGAATCACTTTGTTGATACTCAAAAACATTTTATGTGTCAAATCTTGAGTATTTTTCATGGATTATCTTGTGTCTTTTTGATAAGCTGCTGGTCATAAAATTCCTTTAGATCCAATTTAAAACTCTCTTTTCAGAGTTACGGAACCTAAAAAAGGTAACAATAATAAAATGTATCCTTGAAAATGTTCTCAAGACCTTTTGAAATGGTTTGATATGTTTTCTGTCAAAGTCTGACTAGATAAAGCTATAAATGTACCATTAGGGAACAAACTATGGGCTTTGAAGCAAGTAAAAAGAAAAACAAACAACCCATCAACCTTTTCTGAGAAGAAGAAAGATTTGAAAATTTGTTCTGCAGCCTTCTCCTGAAAGTAAAGTCTTTCAGAAGAGGGAATGAGGAAACGTGCACCACTCTGTGGTGTGCATCTCTAAATCAAACAGCAATGTAAGAATAACGCCTGTGATTTCACTGACCACAGTACCGAGAGTCATTATTATACACAGAGAGCCCAGAGAAATCTTGGCATGGTGGGAACAAAGCTGCAAACCTACCTTGAATGGCTGTAATTTTCAAAGACAGACATGATTCTGCAGTGGAAAATCACTGCATGAGGTTCTGGCGCAATTCTGAAAGGCATCGTTGACGAACGCGCTCCGAACAGAGAGAAAGAAAAACAAGACTATGAAACACTGCTGCCTCCAAGGAGCTCAAACTCATTTTTGATGGTCTGAGTCCAAAATGGAAAGCTGCCCTGTGGACTGATGTATCAGAAATTGAAATTTGTTCTTCGTGTCATAGACGCTGTATCCTTCGGGTTAAGGAGGCGAGGCACCATACGGCTCGTTACTGTCTCATCGGACCGTTTAAAAGCCAGCATCTGGGATGTTATGGGTGCACGACTGCATGTGGTGTGAGGAGCTTAGACATCTGTGAAGGCTCCATTTATACTGGACAGTATGTAGGTTTAATGTGCTCCCAAACAGATGTATTATTTTAAAAGGAGCCCTTATTTATCGTTGTATCATTTTATAAATTTGATTACATCTTTTTATTCAGTCACAATTTCCTGCTTTTAGCTCCAAATTTACTCTGTGGACATTAAAATAATCAATTTGCTAAAAAATAGCGGCTTTTAATCTGAAAATCTTTAGGAGTGAATTATGGAGCTCTGACTGTAAAGTAATATATTAAATTATGAGAAGTTATATTTTACTAGCTTCAACTAACAAGTCTAAAAATGTGTGTGTAGAATTGATTTAAAGTTAAATAAGTTTAAATAAAATATTAAATTAAATCTAATTATTTAGAATCAAATCTAAGAATGCACATTTTGAATGGAATCTAAATATTCACGATGAAAAAATAACTAAAGTTAAACTCAAATGTATATTTAGATTTAAATTAAATATTCAGAGTCAAATCTAAGTAAACTTGAATATAAATACTTAGGCAAACATCTAAATACATATACTTAAAGATAAATATGAAATAAGTTAGAAATCTAAAAGTATAACTTATATTACATATAAATAATATTTAGACAGTCAAAGTGGCTGAAAAACTGACTTTAACATCCCATTTCTGTTGTTTTGATCATTTAAAAGTGGAAAAAAGTATCTGAAAATGCTAAATATGAGACCTCAGCTCTTATTTAGTGTGATTTTTTTATTTCCTTTAACTATTTTAGACCAGTATGACCTCATAGACCTGAAAACAAGCATTCTTTCATAAACTTTAAAATCTTCCTAAATGATGAACTAAAAGATAAAAATGTTAAATTAAAACCCAGTCTTCCTGAATTATAAAAACAGGTCTAAGGTGAACAGAATAAATTATTATACTACAATATTACATAATGATCAGCTCCCAAAGTGATAAAACTAAACTTTATTTAATATTTAAACTATTTGCTATGTGGCGTTGCAGTGACAGCCCCATCAGGTATGTTGTATTTTACATTTGATCAGCAGCTCTGGCTGTTCATGCATGCAAGTGCATGTGTCGTTATGCAACACAGATGAAGCTAACTTTCTGACATTTCTCCACAAAATAAGCCACATTCTTCAGCTAAAACTCATCTGAAAGAGATGAATAAAAGAACTTGACTTTTATCTATGAAGGACAAAAGATCCGTGTGCTTCTTGAAGGGCTTTAAGTTTGTGCTGTCTGCTTTGGACTTTTTCTGTTTAGTACAATAACCAAAAATCTCTAAGGTCATTTATTAAACCTTCACATCTTGGAGCTGAACATTCTTTTATTCAAACAGCTTCAAGTAACTTTTGAACAATAGTGATGTAACCTTAACGCAAGTTTGGAGCTCGTTTTTTACTCTGTTAAAAGTTGTATTCCTGTCAGCTTTTCTAACACAAGAACTAATTAACTACACTTGCAGTGGCTTCGTCTCGTGAGCATTTATTCTTTGACATAGCAGATAGTGAAGTGATTATTGCTGGTTTTGTCAGTTCGGTTTGATTCTCAACGCTTGGCTGTAACTTCATGTATGAAGCAGAAAACAAACCCACTTCCTTTTACTACGTAAAAGTGTACAGTTACCATATTTGGGCGAGAAAAAGTTATATAGCTAAATAACTTTAGAGATTACAACAGCAGTGATATCATCAGAAATGCAAAGTGCAATCACATGGTCATCCATTTTTCTGTACTTATCTGTACCAGGCCCAGTTCACATGGCAAACTAATTATGCTGATTCTCCCCTTCTGACAATCCTAAGGCTCTAAAGATAATCTTATCAGATATTCCTGCCATGGGTGGTGTCTTAAGAGTGCTTTGGTCTGCTCAAAATGATGTTAGGACTGTTTCATTAATAAATTGTGGACATTCAACATGTTGGATTGTGTTGCCCTGATTTGAGGACAAACAAGCATGCAGCTCAGATCATTCTTCAAAACAAATGGGGGCTAAGTCCTCATTATTGCAAAGGTCCATCTCTTTCTCCAAACCACCATCACCAGACACCAAGATTCTGGAGGCAAAGATTCAAACAAATAATCAATCAGTTTCACGGAGATGCTCTACAGAGAACTCGCTAACATCTGGCTTGTTTGTCTATTTTTAGTCGAATTTTTATTTCAGTATCATAAATAAAGGAGACGTGGATCTTGTTCATTTAAGTGGTTGAGATGTGTTGATGAGGAAAAGCTGAATTAGTGTCTCCCCGGGAACCCTCTGGAAGGTGTGAAACCTTTGTTTGAAAATGCTTTTTTGGAGTCTGCTGTTTGCCCTCGTTTTTATTTTCCCTTTTTCATTCTGTCACTCCACAGGATGCTCTTCCTCTGCCTCTCCCCCTACTGTTCCTGGCTTTGTAGAAACAGCTCTCGTCTACTTCAGCCACATGTGGACAGTTGATGGCAAAAGAAATTTCACTCATTCCCGCAATGATGAGAGACGATGGGAGACTGGGGCGCTGCTGTTGTTGTCTGCAGCAGAAGAAGATGCTGCAGTAAATCATTTCAAACTATATTAGGCCACCAACATCCCAGCAAAAATGATGCACGTGTCTATTCTGCATTTTATTCAATCCTAAAAGTGTAAAATTGGTAATAAAAAGATTAATCTGCAACATTAAATTTTTGTTACACTGCAAAAATGTTGAATTTATTAAAGGCCAAGTTCACTTGTTTCTTCAACACATTTGCAGTGGTCTCTTGTATGAATGAATGCCTTGTGAGATGATCTCTGTGGACCAAAAGCTCTGGTGCTCTGGTTTCAGGAAGCAGAAATTATCTGGAGAAGTGGCGAGCTGAAGACGGTAGGAGTTTTATATCCTGATATTTGGACATCTCGCCTCTGATTGGCTAACAGCAATGCAACTCTACTACTGACTCCATTTCCTTTGCAACATTGATGTTTAATCCCCACAAATAACACAAGCCTGAAGGAGTTCCATGTGGTGGAGTTGCTAAAACAATCGCCTTCCCCATCAGAAACCATGATGGGTGAGTCCATGAATGCTAATCCAAGCCTTTCCCTGTCTATTTTCTATTGGTGGCTAATGCAGGAAATAGGGGTAGAAGACTATTTTCATATTTAGCTTGAATATTAAATTCAGAGTCACCGATCGTATTTAAAAAATAACAATTAAAAAATGGTTTCTCAGTGAACTTGGTTTTTAAATAAAGCACATTGCAGCTAACAGCACAGGCAGGTAAAATGCTGCTTATTTTTCCTCGCTCCAAACCAGCTTTAGCACATCGATGGCTCAGAATCTCCTCCTATACAAATAATGGATTCTGTTAAAAAAAGAGTCACATAAACACAAACACACAGTTTCACCCATTGTTAAGCAAGAGTTGGTCTCAATAGAAGTGTCACTTCTTTTTTTCATTCACCCTGTGCCATCCTTTCAGCTAGTATTCTTTTCAGTCGTTATTGCTTTAATACACCTCACTGCCTTTGAGCTGTCTTTCTTTTTCTCTCATTTCAGCTTCGTAGAAACACTGAGGCGTGCACACGCACCTTTCCCTCCTTTCCATCTGCCTCAGTCTATTTCACAAGGCTTCTTTTATAGCCTTTCTCTTAGTTTCTTTCTCTCCAGATCAAACTGTGTATCACAAAAGTCAAATTGGAGGCTGAGCACCTGTTTACAGTTTATCTTTGGATGAAGGGTTCATATCCACTGGAGTGGACTGGACTCATTTTCTTTCACAGACAATGATATTGGTCAAAGTCCTTCGGTCTGTTTTTAGAAAGTATTCCTTTAGTTTTCTGTTTGTACAATTTTGCTCTAAGAAATTATTCTTCTTTGGCCACAAAGTGGAAAGCACCAACCTCTATGAAGAGTAAACCTCGAGGGTTGAATGAGCGTGTGTGTGTGTGTCACCTTTCTCTTCTCTCAGTATCAGGTTTGCATCTGCCAAATATGATGCAGATTTTGATGTTTCAAGCATTTTTTTTCCACCGCTGTCAATAAAAATTTTCTCTGCATCTCACTGGCTGTCTGTGACTTGGAGTTGGAGACGTTAAATTGTAAGAAAATGCACAAATTTTCAGTTGAAATTGATGTGAATTTGAGAAAAATAATAATTTTCAGCAGAGGTGCATGAAACAAATGCAAAAATTTTGTTCATTTTATTTTCTTTTGTTTTTCGGTCAAATTTTCCAGCATTTTATTTTTTACTACTAGTGATTTTTTAGAACGTACAGTTGTATGTCCAGTCACTTTCTTTATATTTCACCCAAAACTGCAATAATTATTCACAATTTCTGCTTTGGAAAGACTTTTGTTTTGATCTTTTGGCTGTTCTTGTCCTAATAAATAGTTCACCTGTGCTTCAGAAATAATGAGAGCAGCTGCAGAGTGGCTCAGTAGCTTTCAGGATGATTTTTGTCAAGAAACAAAACTGAATTAGTTAACTTTCACTACCCAGGACTGAATTGAAGACCATTTTGGTTTGATTCTTTATCTTTATTCATCTTTTTCCAGGAGTGCCAGGAGACATTTTGACATTTTCTCTTTCTTCAGAATTGAATTACCAGATTGCCGGATGGCTTAATAAATTTAATATTGTAAAATAAAACATTGACACACAGGCACAGATTCAAGTTTCTGACCAAATTACCATAGCAATCTACTTAGATTTATTGTTATATTTAGTACATTTAACACTATTTCCATGTTTTTCCTAAATTTGAAGCTGCTTTGCATTTTTGACCGAGTTCCAAACATCTGCTTGCCACAGATATTGGAGCCGTGCCAGCTTTGGAAAAAGATTTCCATTAACTAAACCCCTTCTTTTGTCTAAAACAAAATCATTTTTGCTAATGAGTCAAATTGGAGAGCAGAAAATGGCATCCTGCAACAAATAGTATGTGATACACGTCTGTGTTTGCTACAGCGGAGCAGTAATTTATAATTATATGCTTGGTGGTGCTCCAAACCACAGGGTTCACCAAGAAAATATGGATTATCTGAAGACCTTTGCTACTCTGTGCAATCTTTTATTATTTTTTTGTAAAGTCTTGCAAAGACAAATATATCTTGAAAAGTCTGACACATTTTTCCCTTCTTTGTTTCTTTGAGTGTTTGACTTGACGTTTCGGGGATCTTTGGCTTTTCTAGTCTTCAGGTAACCCCGTTAGCTGAGCTGAATCTGTCACAGTGACAGAACTTTTTGGTCTTCTTTGCTCTTTAGGCAGTTTTTCCACAACTCTGAGGTGTGTTAGCTGTCACCATTCTGCTGCAGAGGAAACCATGAGGAATGGAGTTTGAATCCTCACTGGTCAGAATGGGGAGTCGTTTGATGCACATGTCCGGTTTTAGAAACAGATATTCCTAAAAGCATGTTTCATTATGGCTTTGTTGTACTGGAGAGTTATTATTTCTCCTATTTCTCTTCCTACACACACGCTTTCATTTCTGCTATAAATCGTTTTATTTATTTATGGCTACTATAGAACTTTTTTTCATCGTGTCTTGTGAAATGCCGGTGTGTCTCAGCTCTCCCTCAGGCGTTTGGCTTTGCCGAGTCTCCTGAGAAGTAGATTAAAAATGCAACTCATCCTCTGAGACCGCTATTAGACAGCTTTCTTTTGACAAGACCTTTTGCTGATTGGAGTCTTGTGTTCTTTATTTAGCCCATTCTTTGTGTCTGTGATGAAGTTATTTTTTTTCCTCAAAGAACAAAGACTGATGTGTTGATCTTTTGATGCTGCCGTCAGTGTTGGTCTGCCTAATCCTGCTTTTCTCCATTTTTCCGGTGTTTTAGAACGTCACGCTTTGCTCCTGTTTGACTCTTAAAAAGCACTCTTTTCCTCAGATTAACTGTCTGACTTTGCTTCGTTTCGATGCCATGTTTCCCTCCATTACGGCGCAATTTGTTCCACTGGAAAATGGCGCTACAGCCGAGTTTGTTTGAATGAACAAAGGCTGCAATTAGACTTACACGAAGCGTCCTTTGATGAGGTGTTCCAATCAACCTGAGTGTCATCTGAAAACTACTTCAGTACAAGAACACGGCTTGAGAAAATTTCTGCATTTGTAGAAAGGAACTGACACGATCGCTGTCACAGAGTTTTGAACATTGCATTTGTACACGTTAGAAAACAGGAGAGTCTTGTCTTCTCTTTCTTTCAGTAACGTAACATGTTGGAACTTTCCATATTTTAATTTCCTCTGAATCCTAAAACTTTTTTCTGTTTTTGTTCATCCCTAAAAGCCTTTGAAGGGTGGGCAGTGACTGTTTAGCCTGAGTGTTTGTCTTTATGAGTTTTAGGCCACACGGCAAGATAATTATGCCATTTTTTACCCAATTCTCCCCATCTGACAACCTTAAGGACACGCCGGATTACTATAATGGCTAAAGATAATCTTCTCATATATTCCTGTCATTTGTCAAGCACCTCGTGATTTTTATCTTGAGAGGTGCTATTTTCTTCTTCTTGTGATGTGTTAAGAGTGCTCTGGTTGGATAGGAAGGACATTGGGACCGCTCTGATCACAAGTTTGCACCAAGGAAAAACGAGTGTGCTGTCTGTTGGATGTGATGTGCAGCAGATTAGAAAGTGAATTTACAGCATATACAGGTGGGCCCCATAAATTATATATGGGCAAATCATATGGGTTCCAATAGGGATTTTCTGCGGTTTCCATGGTGGCCCCAGAGGGGTTTGCCAACAAAGATTTTTGCCCACATAGCTTGTAACTGGCCTGACTTGGGTTTTCAGAGGGTTTGACTCATACATGAACCCGTTAAAATCTTTGTGGACAAACCCCTGCTGGTCCACCATGGAATCCCTTTTGGGACCCATACGATTTGCCCATATATGTTCCATATGGGGCCCACCTATGCATGCTAGCTGGGAGAAGCTCGGAACACAGAGTAAGGGGAATCCGTTTGATCTCGAGATTTTGCGAGATTTTCCATGTGACCGAGGAATGTTAGTGACTGAAATTGGTTCATGTGTGGTGTGTTGTCTTTGCCGTGTAGCCATAGCCTGGCAAGCCATCCTATAAATATGCATATATAGTCTGGCCACAACCCAAAGACAGAGCTTGGTCATGGGGTAGATTCTACAGTTGTGTCTGCATGCTATTGGACAACGAACACGTACTCACCGCTATGGATGTAGAGCACTGTGATTGGCAAGACACCAGACTGGTCGGGCTTGCTGAGGTTTCTATGGAGCGTGGCTAGACCGACATGCAGAGCAAAATCTTTAAGAAAGTCAATTTTACAAATGAAATGATGAAATCTGGTGTAGCCGTAGCTCTGGGTCACCCCCGACACATGGTTGGAGAGCTACACATTGTGCAAAAGCTTTGCCAAAAATGTTGGCATAAGATTTTTTTTGACCTAACCTGATTCAAGATGGCCATCACAACTCATGACATGAGGAAACAGAATGGTCACAACCCAGTTAGTTTTGCAGAGGCTGAGGTAAAACACAATAAACTATCATGCAAGATAATCAAGTTTGCATGAGATTGCACATTATTTTTAAATTTTAACCAAAATGTCCATTATTTCAATTCTAGGTTTGTATACATTCTTTCAAGGAGTTGTAAGCCTTTAGTTTAAAAATTTTCAATCTAAAACAAGTTTTTGATTTGTTTCTAGTCTGTTTGCTTTTATTGATGAATGTTCATTTAGACTCATTTTTGAAAAAACAGGCTCCATATTGGTTATTTTAACACAGTAAAGATCCCTAGAGAAACTCACTCCTGCAATTCAAAGTACTCGTATGTTCTATTCTCAATAAGACAGTGATTCAAAAGAAAAAGGGGATTTCTTTTTAAATGCATCAGCTGAACCGGAGCAACTCATGCCAGACGGCACTCTGCTAAATTTGACTGCAAGTAAAGATTTTGTCTATAAAAACACGACCAAAGGACAAAGGCTAAAAGCAGCAGCTAACTTTTGAGGTCACATATTCCAGTAAGTTTGTTGCAGTGACTTCTGGAGCACTAATAGTTTCGACTGAGGCATGAATCCTGACATTTCTTCTCTCTCTCAAGCTCTTGTGTTGCAGGGCAGTTTGAACTATAGCTGGCCCTGAACGTATTTAATGTATGTATTTACATATATATGGAGATACGTGATGTAGACACGATCTGAGGGGAAAACAGTGGCTGCAAAAGATAATAAAAACCAGCCTGTGTTTATGTTGCAGCCAAAGTGTCTGTTTGTATTAAACTTATTCTGCAAAACTCCCATAAGGCAAAAGCAAGACTGTCCTTTGACTGCACTCTGCAACGCTAAAGAGAAACAAGAAGCACCGTAATAAGTGAAAATTTATTATAATACCTTCCAGAATACTATAAGCTCATGTTTTATTGAAAACACAGGATGCTCGCAGCTCGCATGAAGCTGATCCTCATAACAGCGTCGACTAAAAATTCATATAATCATAAACGGTGGAATGGGATTCACAAAATTGAGCCTTATTTTGCTGTAACTTACCCTTATTATAAATTAATATCATAAACACAGTTAAAATGGCAGGTTTGCAGGTTTATGATGCTAAAAGGATTTTTCTTTCATCTGACATCCAGTTTTCCTTCAGATTCCCTTAGTAACGCTCTATTTTTTCCTGTGCTTAATACTTTTTTATGGTTGCGTCAATAACTTAAATATAAATTTTATGTGCTTTTAACCAATCAAAACAATGGAAAAAAGGTGGTGGTGGTGGGGGGGGGTTCTCCAAAACTACCAGATTTTCCAATAAAGTTGTAGAGGAGGGTTTAAACATTGCATGGAGGGATTGTTGGCACAACTGTGACAACAGCAGCCCGGCTGGACAAACAAAAGCACTGGGAGCAACCGAAATGAGCACCAGGCATGACTCCGTCTTGTTTCATCTCGTGTAATGTGTCATGTCGTCATGGATCGACAACCAACGTAGAATGTGGAACACCTGAAGTCAAGCTGAGATTTTTCTTGTCTTATTTGACAGCTTCTGTGATGTTTTGCACAACGGCAACCAATGACAGCTCATTGTATGCAAAAATT
Source organism: Aphyosemion australe (assembly GCA_006937985.1). NCBI lineage: Eukaryota > Metazoa > Chordata > Actinopteri > Cyprinodontiformes > Nothobranchiidae > Aphyosemion > Aphyosemion australe. The sequence continues at coordinate 373,582 of SSNS01000191.1, forward strand.
CATAAAGCAGGATGAGAAAATAATGTTTTACTCCAGTTATTTATTAAATCTGTTCATTTAGCAGTTTTAATCAGTTGTGTGCTTTATACGCAGCCCTGTTTCTGACACCAAGAAAGGACAAAAACACTGCCAACTCTCCATGCCTGCAGGCTATAAGCTCCAGACAGACAAAATGCATCATTATTCCTATTTCTAACTCAGTTTAAGTGTGTTTCAGACTGCAGGATGGAGGACGAGCTCCTCTCTAACTTCACCAGCTGACAGGAGTTCCCATCCCTGCGTTCCCAGCTCTAATTCAAGGATCCCCTTCATGCATCTCCTTCATAAAATATCAGACGGTCAGACTCATGAATAAAAGTGGGTCTGCACACACAAACACAAACGCACACAAGAGTATGTAAACTTTTAATGACAGCTAACCATTTGCATTCCTTTTAATATTCATGCCTTTTTACGTAACCTTTACGTAACGCGGGACCTGTGCACACATTTTTATGTGGATACTCCACGCACATGTCTGTGCATGCATGGATGTGTGTGTGTGTGTGTGTGTGTAGTCAAGTCTTTTCTCTGTAGTTTCCCTCATTATGAGAAAGCTCTTTAATGTTTGTCTCCCAGTGGAGAGGGGAAGGGAGCGTGAAACTGTTATTGCAGGCAGAGAGAGAGAGGGGGGATAAAAAATCTAATGGAGGGAGCCTGACAGACACTCCTGCTCATGCCGTATGATCTCTCAGAAGATGACATTTGCCTCGCTGGCATGCATGTGGACACCTGTGTCGTCTGTGTGTTTGACCTCAGCAGTATTGTTGCAGATGACGGAAAGATGACTGGTGTTCAAAAAGAGAGCCTGGTTTTAAGGGGTGGGTGGGGGTGAGGGGATGACAGGTGGAGGCGGTGGGAGATAAGAAGTAAAAGTGGGAGGCAAAGAGGTTCGAGATGGTGAATAAAAGATATTGTGGAGAGTTGACGGCAGGAAAAGGAAAAGGCAGTCTGCATCCATCAGAATCTAACTGTATGTTACAGTGACTGCAGGGACCTCAGGACAGGACTGTGCGTGTGTGTGTGCATGAGTGTGTGTGCGTGAGTGTGTGTTGTTGCATGTTTGAGTGTAGGCATGCTCTGCTGGTCACTGATAACCCCACAGCACAACTGTCACAGTTCTGCTTTCACTCCCAGTCACAGCAGCGTGGGCACTGTCAGTGTGTGTCTACATGTATGTGAATATCTGAATGTGTGTGTGTGTGTGTTTGTTTGTGTTCATCTGCCTCCCTGTGTCGCTGTCTGCCTGCCTCCAAGACAATCTGTTACTACATTCCCCGATACCTCTCCAGTATCAGAGGCCGTGATTTAAAACGGCTCAGCGGTGGCGTGGGGAGCCCGCGGTTTGGGATGAAACTGAGCCTGAGCTACTCGGCCAACAGGATCCTCGTGGTCGGTCCTCCTGCACAAACAACCAATCAGCCAGCTGGAGTGCCAGGAGGTGTCTTGGTAAGCTGGCACTGGACCAGAAACAGGAAAGACGAGTCGATTCTGTCACTCGCTTGTAAACCTGCACTGTTATTTCACCTGTTATGGTTGACGAGTCCATGCAGAGACACATTTCCACGCTGATGCGCATTAAACGTTGGTATTTATAGAAAGGGGGCTTCTTCTTCATGCCTCCAATGAGATTGATAACTCCAGGCTCGTGGAAAAAAAAGTGTAAATGACATCATTAGAAAAAGAAATAAACAAAACTGCAACTGCCAGAGGTCCTCATTAAAATCCACTTCCTGCCCCAGCCTGAGGGCAGAATTGACACTGTTTGCAATTTTTATACTCACGGAGATTCAAAGCAAAACAGCACTTGGGTACGGGCTATCATTTTTTTCTCTAAATATTTGTCAAATTGAGTTTTTTTTTTGTGATTTGCACATGCAATGATTCTTGCATTTTAACAGTAAAATTAACAGGTTCCTGAAAATTGATGATGCAGGCCATCAGGAGCTAACTGTAATTAAAAACACATTTTTGTACCAAATTGATTCACAAATGTGCATGCTTTCAGCTCAGTGTAGCTGATATTACGATGCAGGACATACAAAACAACTGCGGCAATGTCAAGGATAAAAGGCAGCCACTTAATTCCCATTTGAGTTTTATTGATTTCTTTTCTGTTCAGCCTCATCCAAGAAGTCTCTTGAAATATATTATCACCTTTTTGAGTTAGAGAAGAGTCACATGAAACGAGAAAACCAGCCATGCCTGCTGCTTCAAGAGGTACACACAGAGACGTTGAGATCCTAGTGGTGTCAAGTTTAAAAGGCTTAACAATCAGAATAAGGTTACCATGAAACTGAGACATTTAGCAGGTATGATGCTATTAAACATCAGGTCAAAGTTGGCTGTCTTACAGGATACATTGTGACTGCTTGAGTGCTCAAAATGAATAGAAACCAGAGTTCAAAGTGTTTTGATCCAATCAAACCAATGCCACCAATATTAATGAAGTATGTCATGAAGCAAAACAAACAAAAGAAAACAAACTCCTGATCTCCTGATCCAAAAAGGGTCTGAGAGACACTGGTTTGCAGTTTCTGGCAGTAGTGTTCAACCCTGATCCTCGAGAGCCACCCTCCAGCATAGTTTAGTTGTTTCGCTGCTCTAACACACCTGATTCAACGACTGAATTATCTGTTCAGCAGGTCATCAAGCTCTGCAGAGGCCTGTTAGTCACCAACTTAATATTATCTGTGGTGTTGACGTGGACAAACTTCTAAAATATGCAGGATGGTGGCCCTTGATGGACAATTTGATTTCTCTGGTTAAAGGAAACTATCTATTCAACTATCCATGGATGGTTTCAGAGGCAAAAGGTCCAGAAAGGATATCCAGACATTCCAAAGGGGGTTCAAATGAAGTCAACTGGACTTTTGGTTTCTTGAAGACATTTCGCATCTCATCTGAGGAGCTTTGTCAATTCTGTGTCAATTAATAGTGAAAATAAGAGCATTTCCACACGCACAATGTAACGGGAACTCAAGGGACTGGGACAGAACTGCTGTGTAACCTTAAGAAAACCACTGAGGCAAACATGAAAAAAGGCTTCTATTTGCTAGTGAGCATAACGATTGGACTCTGGATCAATGGAAGAAGGTCATGTGGTCTGATGAGTCCAGATGGACCCTGTTCCAGAGTGATGGGTGCATCAGGGGAAGAAGAGAGGCAGATGAAGTGATGCACCCATCATGTCTAGTGCCTACTGTACAAGCCTGTGGGGGCGGGGCTATGATCTGGGGTTGCTGCAGTTGGTCAGGTCTAGGTTCAGCAACAGGATGTGCTCCAAGAATGAGGTCAGCTGACTACTTGAATATACTGAATGACCAGGTTATTCCATCAATGGATTTCTTCTTTTCTTTTCCTATATTCCTCTGATACGGGATTTCTAGCTTTCGTTGGTGAATCTGCCGCTGCTACAGCAAGTCTACGTTATACAATTATGGCAAGCCAAAGGGATAAAAAAAATGCGCGTTCTAAACTCGCTTTAGAACACGTGCATTTTTGCCCCCTTTGGCGTCAAAACGCGCAATCAAGACGCGCATTTTGGCAGACATAACGCACGTTTAGAACGTGCACTTTTTTATCCCTTTGGCTTGCCATATTCTGCCGTAAAACGACACCCAGTCAGTACTTCCGGCGCTACCCGAAGCACAAAAACTGTATAGCGCAGTAAACAGACGTGGGACCCCCCAACACTATCACAGGTATGAAAATGAACATAATAGATAATACTATGACGCAAAAACTTTACAAAAAAGCATAATTTTAAGGTGTAAAAGTTGCAGAATGTTGCTTTAAGAAAAAAAGTCATAATGTATCCTCTTTACAATAAGATCTTCTCCTACTGAGCAATGATGTAGTTGGTCAAATCTCAAAAATAACATGTTTGCATAATCTCACATTTGGTCTGATCTTGTTGCAATCAGAAAATGTTTCACAGGTAATGCTCTGCTACTGCCACACCATATTTCAGCTCAATATTTAGAAAAGTGAGTGCAGATTTTTGAGTTTGATCATGTCTATTAGCTCTGGCAGATATCTGAAATGGTTTGACTCTAAAAGTTAATCAGTTAAAGACGTACGTGATAACATTTTGAGAGTTTCATTAAAATCCAGATTTTTGCTGCAATAAAAGATAAACACACATAGAAAAAAGACGTTTTGACACCATAAACAAGCAAAACCTGGAGAAGGCAGTTTTGTTTTTTAGGGACTTGTCATTGAATGTTATGAGTTTTCATTTTATACTCACCTGTGACATTAAAATTGTTCCTGTCATTCATCTCAATGGAGATTTGTGCATTTATGTACATCAACCTGGAAGCATTCCTGATAAACCGCCACCTCACAACAGCTGTCACGCTACTTCTCTTGCTGATCTTGAAAGCTTATTGCTTGGTACAAAATGCATTTTATTCATCTTAATGCGGCGTGTGTTGGATATTAAAAACATCCTAATTAAGATGCTGATAAATGACTATAAACCTTCACAGAGGCCCTCCTACAAAAGTGTACTTCAAAAGTGCTTCTCTCATTAGGCCTTTAAATGACTCAGATCAAAGCGAGAGATCTAAGCTGACAGATAATTCACTGGATGAACAGTGACACTCCGTGTGACGAGAACAATAAATGTTGCAAAGCCCTCACAGTATCAGCAGTCAGACACTTCTGCTGAACAGAGAGAAACAACAGCATAACTGTCAGTCACCGCTCCGTGTATTGAATCAGCCTGTAATAACGATCCTCTACTACAACCCAACAATGTGGTAAAACAATTTTAGCTGGGCTCAATTTTCATTTTGCAAATTCACAGCGTTTTGCACATCAGCAATTTGCACAGAGGAGCTTTATTGTGGATTATGATGAAGCTGCCATGGGTCTCATGTTCCTATCAGGTTAAAATTCATGTTTTCACAGCGAAACACAAGTATGACCTCTGGATGTACAACTTCACATGCCTCCTGGTGCCCCACTCCCCCTTTATCAACTCAGTTGTTTCATGTGATTTCAAAAGAACGCAGATAAATTAAATCAACTAATCATCTACTGGTTTTAATCGTTTTTCTAACAGTTAATTAAAATAGATGCAGCCCCTGCAGGTAATAATTTAAAATGACAATTATTACTAATCACACTGGGGTCCTCAGGGGACAGTTTTGTTCCTGATGTTTGTGTTTACTTTTATTTAAGTCTGGTGCTCGTGCATAGAAAAATAAATAAAAAGACAATCACTGAGTATTAATTATTGCTGGTCAAAATTTCTGTTATACCAATATAATTGCTGTCAACTTTAGGAGTTTGAACAGTTTTATTTAACTGGCTTCTGATTTCAAGTGATTTAAAGGGATAATTAGGCTCTGGTGACATTTGTTACCAATTCCTACTTTACCCATTAAAGGAAGTTGTCCTCAACAGCCAAGTTTTGCAGCAAATATAGATTTTGTTGATAGGACTGATGAGCTAACGGCTAGTCCAACACCTGCCGTCTCTCAAACACCTTGACTGAATCACACTGTAATTACTGCATAATGATAATAAATTTTTAACTAACTAAAGCAATGACTGTATATATTAGAGCTCTCATTCACTCATTTCTTTTCAATAAATCTGCTGTGGTTTCTAGTATAAATAAATGCCTTGTGAGTCATTTTCTGTAGAAAAAAGCTCTGGTGCTCCTGTTTCAGGAAGTAGAAGTTAAGAGTGGAGAGCAAAAAACAGCAATCATTAATATTCATGACAATATATTGTCTCTGATTGGCTAACAGCAATGCAACTTTGGATAAAAATTGCAAAGTTGAAGTTTCACCTCCAGAAACAAAAGCTTGAATGTGTTCTGCCTTGTTGTGGAGTTGCTAATGCTAATGGTTACCTCATACTAGCAAGACGTGCTCTGCTCTCTCCTGGTTGCTAAATCAACACATCCCTATGCGGTCACAAGCCAAGGTGGGTGGGTCCATGAATGCAAATCTTCCCTGTGACATAGAAGAGACTGTTTTTTCTGACCCAATCATTTTCCAATTAATTTCCTGGTCATCTAGAATCTTCTGTCGCTGAGCTGTAAATAGCAACAGCTTGTTTGTTTTGATACATGGACTGCAGTACCCACATTTGACCACAGGATGTCATCCTTACTTGGCTTGCTTGGACTAGCCATTAGCTCATTAGTCCAGCTGATTATATCTATTTTTCTAAACCGAGGCCATTCATGAATATGCAGAACTTATAGGATATCAATTATTTTTTACTCTTACTAAGAAACACACTTCCAAATAGTGAAAATATCTGTGTAAAAACTAAGTAATGCAAATTTTAAGACTCTGTAGAAACATCTCAGTCCAGTTATTAGCTACACTAATTAGCTCATCACTCAGACTGGGGGGAGAGAGGGGTGGGGTGGAGGGTTGTCTACAGAAATATTTATTTTGTAATCTAACACTCCAAAGGACCTAAAATAATGATTTTTCAAATAAATCTCCTTGAAGTCGAACAGATCAAGGCTAGAGTAAACAACCTTCAGAAGTGATGGTGCAATATTCACATCTGCAGCAAAACTTTCATGGGTGTCATGAATTAGTCGACCGAAATGAAACAAATAATAAAAATGAATAAACTTTCAGCATCAAAACTGTTGTAAATTAATCTCCACACACAACTGCAGCATCTGGCAAACATTCATATATAAACTACAGACATAAAGAACAGCTCTCTGACAGTCGAGCACAAAGATGAATCAATCGTTCAATAAGAGTCTGAGTAACAGAACATTTTATATCGGCAGGAAAACAAAGGTGTTTTGTACTGAACGCTGCAGTTTATGTAAAAAAAAAAAAGCTGCAGGATGATGAGCCGCAAAATCCCCAATGATTCATGCCAAGGTGGAAACTAAAGGGTTTTTATTCACCCACGATGTAAACATGATCAAACTTCTGTGATAAGCATCAAAAGGTAGCAGATTCAAGACAATCAAAGGATGTAACAGAACGAGAAGTGAGAAAATCAATTCACACATCTCTCTCAGAAAGCCTTTACAAGCTCTGAAAACCATTTGAGAAATAAGTTTCATTGCAAGTTTTGCTTCTATGAATTAAACTTTTTACCAAAATGTGACCAGGAGTTCCCAAATGTCCCATGACTATAAGAATCACTCCTCCGGTTTCTCAGCCACTAAGTTATTCCTATGTGCGTTGAGCTGCAGCGTTTCCTTTATTTCAACTCATCTACCATTTGTTGATTTACTGACAGCATAATGAGGCACTGTGTCAGTTTGACAAAAACAAGTTTAAATGTGTTGTTGACTTCAAAATAAAGTGTAATTATAGTTGTTACAGCACACAAAAGCAATGGGGTTGATGAAACAGGTTCATTACGATTGACATATTTGTTTGTTTAAATCATTTTATCCTTAAAATTCATTAAAGATCTCTGATTTTCTTCTGAGTCAAGCTTCGAGTCTTTAGGAGGGAGACTCGAGGCCCATCTCTTCTGTTATGCATGCTTATTGAAGGTGTAAAAATACTTGTTTTCACAGGAATTTCAAGTAAGGAATGAATACAATTTGAAAGTATTTGTCAGATTTTCTTTTTCTTTTCATTTCTGCCGGCCTCTCCCTACTCGTTTCCAGCTATTGCAGCATCTGTGACGCCTCTTCTCTAGTGTTTTGTAATTCAGCTTCATTTCCGAGGTTCCCCTCTTGTGTTCACAGGCCGGATGACAAAGCGTCCTGATGTTTGCAACAGTTCACTGATTGCTGAGCGGCCTGACAGCTGAGTGGCAGCATCACAGCTGGCCGAGTCCATCTTGTTGCTCTGCCAGTGGCCGGCGCTCTGCAGGGCTGATTGTTGGTGAAACTGCAAGACATTTTTCAGCCTCAATGGCAGCCAACTTACAAATAGCTCTTTGTAGTCCAAAACTGATGCGAGGTCAATTTTGTGGATCAAAAGGGCTGAACAGGAGCAGGCATTGTGCCCCGTAATTTCTCAGGCTTTGGGTCTGTTTCCATTCCTTTGAAGAATATTGTCCTTTCTTTTCACACACCTAAACGGCTTCTCCTCACATCTGCACCGTTTCCACTTTCTGCACTCCATCTGGAACGATCCACACAATTAGGCAGGACGATTTTCCAACATTACAAAAACTTTAACTCGCTCAAGTGTGAAGTGGAAGCACAGAATATTAATGCAGAAAATTATTTATTTCCACGTAAAACATCATTTAGGGTTTTTGTTATCAGTCTCTGCCACTCCCATGAATGTGTTTTTGTGCGTTTGTCAATTTTAAGTGATTGGGAGGAAGGTATATTTTGGAAAGCGTGGGAAGCACGGGAGTGAAAACTAACAGAGGGTGAAATGTTTTTAGAAGTGCCATTTTTATCTCAGCTGCAGTGTGTGTAATTCTTCTTTTTCTTCCACCTCATCTCTTCATACGAAAGCAGGGAGATTTACTGTACCAGGATTGAATTAGGAGCAGGGTCTGAATTAGATATTTTGTGTAATTTTGGCAAAAATGATGCATGTGTGTGTGTGTGTGTGTGTCGGTGTGCCTGTTATGTTGCATCCAGACATATTGAATTATGTCGTTTTTTTCTTCCATACTTTATTATCCACCAACTGGATTTCTAAGCAAAGCAAACGCGGACAGAAAAGACAGAGTTGTCACTTGCTACACCAGGAAATGGAGATTTTTTTATGCATAACTGTCTCTAAACAGAACTTGAAAAGTGTTTTTAGAGCTACTTTTAAAACAAACGTACCTTTTAAATTAATAAACAGTGATTTCAAATACAAATAAAGAAAAAATGTAATTGTGTAAGTTAAGTAAGTATAGCTGTAACAGAAGATAAATCCAAATTGGCTTTTAAAAGTCCAACTTCTCCAAATATCTAAATGTGAAAATGTTTCATTCCATGAGAAAAATCCATCTAAGTCGGTTTGTGTTGCTGGATCTTTGGGTGTAAACCAACTGGATGGAGTTAGATCATGTTCTTCCACTTATCCACAGTGCAGCCAACTCATCAGTGAGGAATGGGACTGTCCTAAAAGTATCTAGAAAGCTTCAAAATGCTGTGGTCACTTAATTTGCTTAATTGAACATGTGTATGTATTCGTAGGTATGGTCAGGTCACCATAGTTTTGTAGCTTTTGGCATCGTTTTGCATCCTCCCTTGCCCGTTGGAGGCCTCCTCCTACTCAACTGTTGATATTGTCCAACCAGCTCATGTTCCTTCTCCTTCTCTTGTTTCTTCCTTCAGCCTTGCCTTCAGTGGTACACAACCCCAGGCTAGCTGGGTGTCTCTTCTAATAGCCATATTTAGCTTCCTCTTTTTTTCTGTTGATGATCTGCTGCAAGGCAGGTATGGGGCCCCAAGCCGAAAGACCTGATGTATGGCACTGACAAGGAAGGAGTGCAGCCTTTCCTTTTTTGGAGAGTGGTGGAAGGGGAGTATGGGGGGTTTGTCACAGAGAAGGTCCTCCGTCAGAATGGGCTACGAGAGTGGTGTCATCTGCATAGCGTAGATTCCACCCCATTTCTCTCTGGGAGTTTTCCAGTAGCCACATGATTTTTTTTCATCAGTGATGCTGAATAACAGTGGTGATAACACACACGGTGTAGGACAATACCAACAATGTTATTGAGAGAAACAAAAAGGGAGTTTTAGCCCTTTAGAACTACAAATGAACGTATGCTGATTCTTGTTTTCTTCGTGTCACAACTCCAACCCTTCTCCCTTATCGAGGGCTGACTGAAAGCATATGTCGGGGATTTTCTGGGCTCTTCTAATCTCTAACATCTGAAGAAAACTGTTAAAGTTTGTGTTATTTTTTCCCCCATCACTACAAGTTCCCCTTGGACAAAGTCAAGGTCCATTAAAAAAATGGTTCTCCCAGTTTACAGCGGAAGAAATGGAAATCCCTGCAGAGCGCTGACCTCAACCCCATCAAACATCTTTGAAATAAATTGGAAGTCAAACCGACTGCGAGGGCTGATTGCGCAACACCAGCGATCAACCTCGCTGATGATCTTGTGACCGGAACGAAGCGAATCCCTATAGGCGGTCTCCAAAAATCCTAAACTACAGCTTCTGCTCAATATACAACGTTAGCACACTCCTGATTCAAATACCCACATCCAGGGGAATTACCTGAGTGGCCACATGCCTTGTTCTGATGTCTACATTCTCAAAGCTTTGTAATTATACTGATGTAGCTTGTAGATTCTCTGCCTTTTAATGATGCAGTACAAATCAAGTTTCTTTTCACCCACAGTTTAAATCTTTTGATTTAGACTACAATTAACAACTTCAGCTTCTGTTTGTTGCCACACAGCAATAATAAAAATGACTTCTCCAACTCTACAGGCCTTTTCTTTAAAGCGCATATTTCTGCTTTTGTCTCTGAGACTTAAAAACAATTAGATAAAAAACATTTCCCAACAGCTGAGGTTAATTAAAATGTCAGAGAAAATTTCAGTGAGTTGACTTTGGGTTCAAACAAAGAAATGCTGTCTAATAAAGCTGAAAGGAAAATAGCTTGTTTTGTTTTGGGGGTTGACGTCAGCTGAAAGACATCAAAATCAATCTCAAGGCTCAATCTAGGCTGAATAGAAATGTGATGGATTTTGCCAAAGCTAACAAGCAAAACATGAAAAACACTCAGCGGATCGCCTGCAGGATACAGGTGGGTGAAAACTTCTAGAAATGGAACACTTGAAGTCAACGGTTTGATAATTAAAGATAAAAATGATAGATCTACAACTGGAGTACATACACCTTATTTGTTGCTTTAGTATCATCATCAGAAACCTGCCATACCTAGACCCACATGTCTACTCCTCAGGTGGCAAGAGCCTATTTTATTTTGTCATAATTTTTTTATCCATCCATCTATTTTTGGAACCACTTCATCCTCAGTAGGGGGTCGCGGGAAGCGGGGGTCTATCTCCAGCACTCAACAGTCTATTTTCCCACCTGAGAGTGCCAGTCCATCACAGGACAGAGAAAAACCTTATTTTATTTATGTAAAAATAAAAAGACTAACTTTATGTAACATAAAAGTAGATTATTACACAGTTGTTTTATTATTATTATTAGCTAATAAATAGCTATATTTTAACAACTATTAATAATCATATTGTTACTATTATTATGGTATCATTAATAATTAATATTTTCAGATTAAGCTAAAATAACTCAAGGAACACCAAGATTTTAGGTAAGGTTTCCTTTTTCATGCTGTGGACATTAAAGGGTAAAACATTATTGTGTGGATTTTAGAATTGCTATTGAGTGTGTGTGTGCGTGCGTGTATTTAAGTATTGGAAAAAGTGTTGCAGAAACCATTTTACAAATACAATTTCTTTATTTTTCTTTTCAAAATGTCAGTTGAAAGGTTTCATATGATGCTCACTGACAATGTAGATCAGATCAATTTATTGCAACTGATTTACTGGCTTCTCCAATATGAGTTTCTCCATCAACTGCTGCTGTCTAAATAAATATCTATTCATAGAAATGTATTTTTTTTATCCTGCCACACTTGGATCATAGATGCACAGGTTGTGCCATATTCTACTGGTCCTGGTGATATTTATGCTCGTTAAAAACCACATTCTTCCCTGTAAATGATGGCTAAATGTAAACTAGCCTTTAGCTCATCAGTCCTGCAGGATGTTTACTCTGTTTCCTCCAACAGAAGCCATCCAGGAAGCTAAGGATAAGATGGTAATTATTTATAACTTTTACACAGAAACAAACTTCAAAATGACCAAATTAGCTCTTTAAAACATCCGTGACCAATTTTTATGGGTCGCTTGGGGGTCGGTGGAAATGAAGTGCGAGCACAGCTTTGACATATCATCCCCTTTAAAGTTGTTATATGACTTTCCACAAAGTGTTTCCAGCCTCCTCCTCTTCCTGAGGGAAATATTTGGCTCTTGAGCTTTTAAAGGCTTCACTTTGTTCAACAGCCAGATGCTAACTGTGTCTGCCTGCCGTTTGGTGCTGAGCAGGTAATAAACTGTGAGCTTCAAAAGTTGTGGGATGGATATTCAAGCATAAACAAAACAACAGCCACTAAAATAAAAAGAGCGTGCATAGAATATACAGCCCTGTGTGTGTGCACTTTTAGTATGATTCTGTTGTGCACGTAAACGCACAGAAGATCCAAGATTCCCTTTTGCACTCGCTGTTCAACTTCTCCTCTCAACTTCTGCATTTTGTTTCAGTCTAATTTTAGTGTACTCCCTGCAGTGCAATACCTTCTTCCTTTGTTTTAGCTTCAAGGGACAAACTGCTGGGTTGCAATAAACTCACTGGAAAGTGCCGGCGTGTCAAGAAGGACTGCGAGGTAGAGTTTTTCTGCTGGATTAGGAGTTCCACCCACCATATGTTATTTCCTGCTCACTTCCACACGCTAAACGGCAGGCGCAATGCCAGCACATGAAAGTCATCCTACGGAGAAGAAAGCATCCGAGGATAAGGATCTCTTTTTTACAGCCAACAACCGTCAGTGGTCAAATTCATACAAGAGAAGAGAAAGATCCCGTCACCCTTCTGCAGACTGCAGGAGCCCGCGCCGTTATCTGAGGCTGCAGATTTGGGCCTGAGGGGTTGAGAGTGGACACCAAAGATGTTGTGATCTCATGATAACATCTTATAATCCCCCACAAATATCCCCATTCAGTGTCTCATTCTATGCTCGACACTGAGGTTTTTGCTGTGGATTGCATTAGGATATACGGCCAGCCTCCTTCTAGCCTCTTATCTCAAAGAAATGAGCTTTTAGGTTCCTTTTTGAATCTCTTTTTTGGGCTTTTTAAACCCTAAACATTCTGTGACTTTTGATAAGATTTAAAGTTTTGATTATATGAGATTTTTCACCTTCTGCACCACTAATCATATACAGTAAGTGGCATAAGTGGTTGTTTTTTTTTTTTACTTCTTTGCACATTTCTCGCCATTTGCACATTTTTTCCCAGTCTTGAACTTAATGGCATTTTCATTAAATCTGCATACATATCTATTTTTTATACGTACAAGTGCACAGTCTTTTCGAAGAACGAGTGTTCCCTTCTGTTGCAGAGCTCAAGAGCACAGAGGGAAAAAATAAGTCTGAGCTCTGGCGGTTACAGCCGATTCCCCAGGCTGCTAGCGTTGTAGGTTGACTGCTTCTGCTCCTACAGAGGTCTGTGTGTGTGTGTTTTAAAAAGACCAGAAAACATTCTGCATCTTTGAAAAATCACTTTAAACGAGCGTTTTAGCTGTGTTGACTACAGTAAGATACGCGCTAAAGAAAACACTTTCCTCCTGTGATGGATCTTCGTAGAGGTGCAGCTAAAAAAAAAAGAAAGCAAAAGAAAAGACAGAGAAGGCAATATGTATGAAAATGAGCACAGCAATGTTGCACGAGCTCCAGCGCCAGCAGAGAGGGGGATGTTGTGAAATAGTACGCCCTGAATATTATTGCTCTGGGATGCATTACTCGTGAGGGATTCCAACAAGCCTTCCTGTATTACAGACTGCAGCACAAGGATCAAAAACGATGCAAAAAGACAAAAAAGGCAGACGGGTGCAAGTCCTACACACAAAGTGTACATGCATAAGCATCCTGCTCTGTAGAAAGACACAAACATCCCAGTGATCACTAAGCATGCAGCTCTTGCAGGTACTTGCTGTCTCCTTCCGATTTGTAATCCCTTTTAGGATGTTTTGAGTGGCATGCATGGATGTTTTCCACCTATTTATCCTCGGTTTACAGCGCTGTTGTCAGTCTGCTGCTCTTTTTGTTCCTGCTTTAAATTCTTTGTTTACATTCTGCATGCATTTGTGGTTGTTTCTCATATTTAGAGGCTGTTTCATGGCCATTTTGTCCTTGTTTTTCTTCCTGTTATTGCCAGCTCATTGTGCTCGTTTGTTTCCTCGATCAGTAGGTGATGTGGCTCTTTGGAGCCGAGTAGCGTCTCTGTGAAGTCATTTTGCATCTGTCAGCAGTTGTTTTGTGTTAATTTCTAGTCATTTGCTTCTTGTTTTTGGTCATTTAGCATCTTTTTGTGTGTGTTAATTGTCTGGAGTCGTGTTTGCTTCTCGTCATAGTACTGTATATTTGTGCTGCATTTTTGGTTGTTTTGTCTTAAACTTTTCAAGTTTGTAGTCCCTTCCATCCATGCGGTCATTAGAAATAACTTTGTAGCTAAGTGCTTTTTTATATTGTTACTGTTTATTTTGCTTTTATCCAGTTTGCACATTCTAATATGTCCCACACATTTTGATGCATACTTGTTTAATGTTTGCATAGCATTTCTGACAATTACTTTAAGGTACAATAAATAATAATTTTGCAGGAATAATCACAAAACAGTGTAACTTCTCAATCATGTTAGAAGGAAGGTTACATTCAAACAGATTTCCTTCTCTTCCTTGGGGTTCCCCAAGGTTTGATTCTTAGACCACTGCTCTTTAATCTCTACATGCTCCCCCTAGGTCAGGTCATATACAATAACAACATTGCCTATCATAGTTATGCAGATGACACCCAGATCTACATAGCTCTATAACCTAGTGATTGTGGTCCCCTTGATTCACTCTGTCAATGTTTGGAACAAGTTAATGACTGGATAGAGTTAAACAAAGACAAGACTGAAGTTATTGTCTTTGGAAATAAGGATAGGATGGAGGTTATTGCTCAACTGCACTCCAGAGGAATGAAGACATACTCAGTGATTCAGACCTGAGCTTCACATTAAGTCTATAACTAGATCAGCGTTTTATCATCTTCATCAAAAGGCAGGACTCAGAGGTCTCATGTTCAGACAAGCTGCTTCTAGCTACTATGCTGCACACAGATGGAATCAGCTTCCTCGTGACCTCAAATGTGCCCCAACTCTAAAAACTTTCATGTATCAGCCTTTGGATGATTGTTTCTTATGCTGCACCTTCTGCACTGTAACTGCTCAGACTTTAACTTTGCCTTTTTATTTTATTTCTTAGATCTAATTTTATCTGTGTATTTAAATTTGATCTAATTTATTTGTGTATTTTAAATTAGATTTTATAATCTGCTGTTTTATGTTGTCAGGTTGATTTTTGTATATATTTTTGAATATTGTGTAATAAACAAAATCAAAGGCTTACATTGACAAAGGGAGGGGGACCAGTGGTGAAAATGCAATATGCATGAACTGGTGTTAGGTTTTAGAGATTAGAGTCATTTGAAGATGTCAAAAAATTAATTTTTTGTTACTGGCCCTACTGTGACCAGTCACTAGCTCAGATCTAATCTCTATTTCTTCACATTGAGGATTTTCAAAGGTCTATCTACAGAAAATGGGAGCTTTCCACAAAAAACCACTGCAAAAGATCTGAACATTCCTTGTTAAAAAACTGCTTTAGCCTAAAAAACAGGGACAAAGCTTTCATGGTCGTCTTGCTCATCATCGTCAACACTGTTTAACGCTCTTTACGAAGCCACAGAGAATCTGTGATCAATAAATTATGATGCTGCGCAGAGCAGCGTGTTTGCTTTTTGCTCCTTTAGAGGGTGAAGTGATACCATCCAAACTCCTGCTTCTGAGACAGACGGATGTGCAAAAAGGTCCATTATGAAAAAAATAAAATAAGATAAATTGAGTCAACTTTTAAAACTGCTGCTGTGTGAGAAAGAGAAGCAGGCGTGGGAACAATAAGGGAGGTAGCGCTTACAAAACAGGAACCTTGAAGAACAAGAACCCATGCCTTCTGTCCCTCTCACATCCCTCTGTCCTATTTCCCAATCCTCCCTCTATCCCTCCATGTTTCTCTTTCTTTCCTCACTTATAGCCAGCCAGAATGCTGACAAAAGCTTCAATAAAGATGAATTGAAATTGGCTGTGGCTGGATTTGGCTTCCAGAGACGTACAATGGAAGAAGCAGTTCTGTAATTATTGCTCTGGATTCCAGTGTGCTGCATTGCTAACTCCTTTCCCTCATTTTCCCCGTCTGTCTATTTTCCCACCTGAGTGTTTGACCCTCCTCTCTAGTCGGTCCCTCCCGCCATGTAAATACCTCCATCTTTGGTTTTCTGCTACTTTCGTTCTCTCCATCCCCCCTTGTTCAATCCAGTACAGTCTATTATTGTTTTTTGCTAAAGTAGAACTATAATTTCACAGCTGAAGAGCCAGATCAGGTCTAGAGTAGTGATTAATAATCTGACGGTGAATAATGATTTCATCCTTGGTTTTCAGCTGTAGGTAATTATTTGCTGTGTAATTGTGGAATAGATTTGCTCATGAAAAACAGACTTATTCAGACGTGAGGTAGAAAACCCGGAGCTCCTTGGGTGTGTCGAGGCGTAAGACTTACATTTGTGTGGGCATGTTCCACATGTGTGTCCAGGAAAGGGATTTTAACATTAAAGGGAGTGTGGACTCAAGTACTTCTCTATTACAACATTCTAATCCTGATCATCGGACATGTCAAATCAAATAGTTAAAGTGTTTTTTTAAATTTGTTCACTTATCCAATGGGGTCTTACTCTCTCCCATTGGATTCTTAGTTTCCTGTCACAGAGGACTCAGAAAGTCAGGATGGGTGGCCTCCTGTCACAACCTCTGACCCTCAGCATGGGTGCCCCTCAGGGCTGTGTTCTCTCACCTTGGCTTTTCTCCATCTACACAGATACACTCACATCAACTCATAACTCAGTCTCCATCCTCAAATATGCAAACGATACCACCATAATGGGACTTATCTGTAACGATAACGAACACCATCATCGTGAACAGGTCGCCCAAGCATTCACTTGGTGCCAAAACAATAACCTCCAACATAACATATCAAAAACACAGGAACTTATAGTAGATTTCTCACGCTCTCCTACTCAAAAAACACCCATCCTCATCTCCACACCATGTCACTATTACAGAGTCCTTTAAATTTCTGGGCACATACATCAGTAACTCCCTCAAATGGAAACAGCACTCAGAACAGACTTACAAAAAAGCCAATGAAAGACAACTAAAATAATGTAGGGTTAGGTACAGCATCCTTGTACAGTTCTATACCGCTATCATTCAAAGTATACTCACATCCATAATTGTCTGGTATGGTAATTTGGACTAACTCACGTAAAAAACTACAACGTCTAAAATTATAGGTCATACCCTACCTTCCATTGACACACTTTATCATAGAGCATCATACAACGGGCAGGAAAAATCAACTTGGATCCCTCTCACCCTGCACATCATCTGTTCACACTATCACCTTCTGGAAGATGCAACAGGTCTTTACAAACAAAATCAACTAGATTCAAAAACAGCTTTTTCCCAACAGCTATACTGTCACTAAATCAATTAACTGCTTACTTTCTTGTATTCTTGTTTGTTCCTGTCTGTTTATTTTTAATTATATCATGTGTAGACACAGAGTTGTGAGCATGCTGCACCGCAAACAAATTCCACCAACTTGTTGTGTGGTCATTAATAAAGGAATCTGAATCTTATTTATTGGTTCTTTATTGTCTGTAACAATGTCATGTTGCTAGCAGGAAGTTGAGCCATCTAAGCCACATAAACACTTACCTGCATATTCAAGTACACCTGTTTATTCAAATAGTCGACCAATCACGTCATAATAAGAACAACTTGATGTTCAAACTGAGCATGAAAATGCAGAAAGAAGATGATTTAAGACACTGAACATTGCAAGGTTGTTTGTACCAGGCGAGTTGGTCTGGGTATTTCAGAAATCGTTGATCTACAGGGATTTTCACCCATATCCTTCTCCAGGGTTACCAGAGAAAGGTCTGATAAAGAGAAAATATCCAGCGAGCAGCAGTTGAGTGGACAAAAATGTCTTGTTGATGTTGGAGGTCACAGAAGAATGGGTAGATTGGTTTGAGATAATCGAAAGAGAACAGCAGCTCAAACGACCATTTGTTACAATAAAAGTCTGCAGACATGTTGAAACTTGAAGCAGATGGACTCCAGCAGGAGAGGACCTCACCAGGTGTCTCTCCTGTCAGCTTAGAACAAGCTGAGGCTACAATTCACCCAGAATTATCAGAACGGGACCATATGAGACTGGAAACATGTTTCCTGGTCTGAAGAGTCTGGACTTCAGCTGTATTATTCAGATGGCCGGGTCAGAATTTGGTGTCACCAACATGAAATCATGGATCCATCCTTCCTTGAATCAATGCTTCAGGCTGCTAGTGATGTAATGGTTTAGGGGTAGATGTTCTTGTGCCACTTTGGACCACTTAATACCACCTGAGCCTGGTTTAAACACCACAGCCTACCTGAGCATTGTTGCTGACCATGTCCATCCCATCATGGCCACAGCAGACCCATCTTCTGATGACCCAGCAAAATAATTTGCCATACTACAAAGCTCAGCTAATCTCTAACTGGTTTCCTGAGCATAACAATGAGTTCAATAGACTCAACAGTCACCAGATCTCAGTCCCATCCAAAACCTTTGGGATGTGGTGGAACAGGGAGATTTCCATCATAGATGTAAATGTGATGCTGAACCTCTTAGGGAGGTTCACAGCACCTTGTTGAATCTGTGACAAGACAAATTAAGGTGGTTCTGAAGGCAAAAGAGGGTTTAACCCAGTAATGGTAAGGTGTACCTAATAAAATGTCCAGCAAATGTAGCACAAGGGGAAACCGCTAGTAAAATGAATGTTTGGTTTATTTAAATTGGTCTCAAAGTAACTAAGCAGGATGCTGGAAGGTTGATGACTGTAACCCAGTTATTCAGACTCACAGGCCCGTGAGTGTGGCCACACAGATTCAACTCCATGTAAAGCCTGTGACAAAGTATTATTCTCGCTTGCATTCTGGGTGGAGTCTTGATCTGTATCTCTGTGATGCATGAATGTGTTTTTATTTGCACAGCTGTGATTGTTTTGGATTATGTGAACAATGCATGCAGCAGAAAACGCTCAGATGACCAAACCACAGGTCACACTGCTGCTAATCCCAGTTTTCACCGCATCCCTGTGAACAGAGAGAGAGAGAGAGAGAGAGAGAGAGAGAGAGAGAGAGAGAGAGAGAGAGAGAGAGAGAGAGAGAGAGTGTGTGTGTTTGTGAGTTAACACAGAGGTGGGTGTGTTTGCTCAGGTTTGGTTATTTTGGATGTCGTCAACGAAAAGAAGAAATACTGTAGGTACAAGTTTCTCTGTGTGGTTGCCAGGCAACCAAAAGCCTTGAGTTGGTCCATAAAAGGCATGCGTGTACAGATGTATATGCACACACACGTAGAAACACACACACCATGAAGACACACACCTGAGTGTTGCTGTGGTAAACATCCGACAGTTAAACAAGAGCTATCGCCCCTCTTATTGTGTCCACTCTGGGGTTTGTTCTCATGGATCTCACGCCAGATTGCAAACTGTGTGCAATGCAAAACTAGTGTGTGTGTGTGCGTGTGTGTGTGCGTGTGTGTGTGTGTGTGTGTGTGTGCGTGTGTGAGTTGATGCACAAGAGGGGTGTTTTTCAAAGTGGCATTGTTCAGACTGTTAAGATAGTTCTGCTTGCCAGGGTATAAAGAATCTTCTTCCACAGGAACACACACACACACACACACACACACACACACACACACACACACACACACACACACACACACACACAAACAATAGACAAGATGCTCATTCCCACTCAAGCGTTGCAGACTGGCATTAGGTGGATCTTTTCTTTTGCCCCGTATTTTCTCATGATGACAGGTGGGGTAATGGGCCATTAGATTAACACCAAACAGAGGAGGTGGTTTCAAATGAAATGTGATGCTTTGAGATGGAAACAAGATGCTGCTCTCCTACTGACTTTGGATTTTCTGCAGTATATGCCTGTGCACGCTTCGCTCAAAATAGGGTCAATGATGATAGAATGAGGCAATCTCTGCTCTTTAGGGTGTGTGTGTGTGTGTGTGTGTGTGTGTGTGTGTGTGTGTGCGTGCGTGCGTGCATGTGTGTCAGAGGAGACAGAAAGGCACAGACATAGGAAAAGGAATTGAGACAGAGTTTGTGTATCCATGTGGGTGTGTGTGAAAGTGAGCTTGTGCTCGTTAAAACCGAAAAAAGAAGAGGTAGCGAGGGGGGGAAAAGGTTGTGAGAGAGAATCCTCTGTACCCACCAGCAAGGATTTACTGATGAAGAAGCAGAGTCTCTCATCTCTCCTTAAGATGCTCCCTTCTCAGCCTCCCCCTGTTTTTTTAAATAAACTCCCACTGTTCTGTACTGTAAATTCCCTTTGTCAGCACAGATCCTGTGGAATCGGAGGAAGTTAAAATTTTGGATCGGTTTCAAACAATAATTTTGTTTTGTCTTCCAACTGTTGTCAGAAACCAGAAGATAAAGTGCTGTCAAACATAGAGTGTTTCAAGCTGGAACAGATGGCTAGACAGCGGTGGTCCCTGCAACAGGTCAGACTACGCAACAACAAAGCTAAGCTAAATGATGATGACTTGTAACAGCCTGGTGCACAAAACAAACACAACACCTTCACTGCATATTATGTTTGGAAATATTGGACTTCTGTCATGAGGAGGAACCAAAGAAAGTTGGGTGGGCTCAAAATTTAAATGCTTCAAAGTTAGACAGACACTCTTCAGCCCCTAGTTAAGGACCCTGAGGTGTTCCCTGGCCAGAGAGAATAAACAATTCCTTCAGTGAGTTCAGTTCTTCCCTGGGACCTCCTCCCAGTCAGACATGACCAAAAAAACTCAACAGGAAGTTGACCAGGAGGCATCCATAGACCCACCTCAGCTGTCCCCTTTTGACACTAATGAGCTTCAACTCTACTTTGCATTCCTCGCCTTAGGGAGCTGATATCAGCTGCTTCCATCCAGTATTTTGTTCTTTTGGTCATGATTTACATTCTCTTGACTACAGGTGAGGGTGGAATGTTGCTGGAACAGAAAATCAAGAGTATCACCATTTGGCTCAGACTAATACTTCTCCATCAGCTCGGCGATAGAGAGACGCCATGATGCGTCGATGCAAGGGCTCTGCGGCAGAGGGTGACAGAGACATGCCCAGGTTTTAACTGTCCGACAAAGACCGCAAGCCTGTGATTGGTCAGGACTCCGCTTCCTTTAAAATTGTCAACAGCACCCCCCCACCCAATAAAAGATTATAAATTAAACAAATGCAGAAGATATTGAGCTGCAGACATTTAGCAGATGGAAGAACATCTTGCAGAAAAAGCCAGACGATATAAACCTCAATACACCCATAACTGAAGGAGTCCAAAGATACGCAGCAAATCTTTTTATTCGTGGAAGGAAATTACAGGAAACATGGGTTTGGAGGCGGCGACTACATGAACAGGTGGAGAAGAATGATGAACAAATTTGTCTGTGTTAAAAAGTCTCAGAAACAAATAAACACAATAGCAACTACACTATTGTGGACCAGAGACATGACCGCAATGATGGCAGAATACCCCCAGAAAAGCACTACGCCCTCTGTTGTCCGGGCGGGGAATTGCTTTGCAACACTCCCCAGGCAACAGAGAAGTCTGAAAGGAAAACACCTCCATCAATGCAAGCGACTCTGCACCTGAGTTGACGGAGACATATAAATCAATCCGCTGGTCCATTGCTCACTCTCTCCCACAGAGGAACTTTACAATCTGTTGTGAATGATCTCAGTGTAAGTCAAAGGGCAAGGCTTAAAACACTAACAGAACCACAGCATCTATAAAAAGCAGCAACAACAAGACTCCTGGGTTCTCAAACCAGATGCTTTCCTCTTTACTGATACACCTTGAGATCCTGTCCATAAACAGCATAAACAGATCAGGGACAATCCTGGTGGAAACAAGCTCAATTTAGTGCCAAGACTTGCGAATGCAAACCAGATCACCTCTACAAGTGACCTCTACACCCCACACTCCCACAGGACATTTGACAGAATTTCTTGAGAGACACAGTTGTATGAAATTGCCAATTCCACAAGCACAAGTGGACTTGGAGAAGGTGAGGGCATGGTGGCCGTGGCTCCTGGGATCTCAGGCTCAGCAACATTTATCTAGTGTGTGTTTCCAATAAAAACTGAGACCCGGATCTCTTGTTTGCTGCTCTTATCTGCAGCTGGACTACTGGCAGGCTGACCAGAGCTGTGACATATTATTCACTGTGTGTTACATGAAAATCACAATGGAAGTAGTTGAGCAGTGCAAAAACAGAGCACAGCAAGTAGAGTCACCCACACAGTCGGTGGTGAGACATGTATACAAACATTAAAGAAACATACAGGAAAAAATGAGATACACTGAACGCGACAAGGAGAAGAGAGATGGGAGCAACACAACATTCAATGCTTTGAAACCGAGCTCAGATTAAACAAAAGCACTCAGATCAACTGGCAAAGTGGAGCCACACAGAAAGAGTCACACATGAGCAGAGGAATCATAAGACGATTAATTTCAGCTGATGGAAACTGAGGCCACTGATCCAATACATGCACTTTATTTCAAAACCTCTTCATTTAAAAGCTGAGCTCATTTTTTTCTTTTTTGCAGCAATAACGTGTTTATGGGAACGTTTATCTAAGCAGATCACAGCAGAAAGGTAAAGGAGGTGGGACTTATTTGGACTTCTGTATTGGGTTTTAAATACTAATTAAAGTAAAAAGAAAGTGGTTAAGATGATGGATGGAATAACATGTCATATTAGCTGATATATATATATATATAATTATTTTTTCAGTAAAGGAATGCACATCCTCTGTCATCTTTCATGTCAATTTTATATTGAGATTAAGAAATGATGGAGTCATGGCCATTTTGGTCAAATCATGAGAATAATGTCACACACAATTTTATGCAATGTCAAAAGATCTTATGTGATCTGTTAAAGCTCCGAGAATGTGCTGTGAATGACTCTCAGCACATCAAATTGTTGCTCAAAATGTGCAGAAATGACTGAGATAGTCATATTTTTATTTGCTAACTTTAATTAGCCATCCCATAGTGAGTGCAAGTATAAAATATATAATATAATATGATTATGTTCATGTAAAGGTTACTTTCAGAAAGTTTCACTTAAATCTGCAAGAAATTATTAATAAGAATAATAATAAGAATACCTTTATTTGTCCCTCAGGGGGGAAATTGCAGTATTGCAACAGCACAAGTACAGTAAAGTAAGGTGAAGTAAAGTAAAATAGAAGTAGTACACAAACAATATCACACAAAAGGATTTAAGTAAATAACTTGAATTAAAAAGTATTGAATTGTGAGTTTGATAATTACTGAACATAATAACTGTAGTAGTAGTAAGTATTGCACATGTATTGGAAGGTGATGACAGTTGTAGTAGTAAGTTACAGATGTACGGTATACATATTAGGAGTGACTAACAGCTGCAGAAAGGAAAGACCTGCGGTATCTCTCCTTCACACAGCGAGGGTGGATCAGTCATGAAAAGATACACACATACAAAAGCAAAACATTAGTTCCTGCCTTTTAATTTTTGGTGGTGGGCATTGATAACCATCTAAACATGTAACTTAAGTGACTTATTGACCAATTTTATGACCCTTGACTGTTCTTCAACAGTCAGAAATTAACTTCAACCAGTTAAATTTGAGAAAACGCAGGCTTTCCACCTTCACTGTGCATTTTTTTGTAGCTCTTTTCTTTATTTATATTTAAGTATCTGCCATTAAAACAATGGTTTGATTCATGCCACTGGAAAACTTGGACATTCACTATCTGGGTATCTGCTGGCTACACAGTGTTGCTCAGCACAGCACTGTCAGCAGATAAAAACTAATGAGCACCCAGATTAGCTGGTTATAAATTAGAATTACCTCATCAGGCTGGTGTTTTCAGAGATAGACACTAAACTCTATAATGAATGAAAATCCTGGCAGCCTATGTGGTAGCACAGCTTTGGGACGCCCGCTGAGTGCATGGAGGCAACAACAGCTCAAATAAACCTATAATGGAGACAAAAAACTTAAGTAACAGCATAAATATTAATAATAGTTGTAATTTGCTATTTATTCTCTGTTATACAGTTTGATTTTGAGACAGCTTAGGTGTTTACAGTAACATGGCATTGTTACAGGTTTCTTCTGTTTGAGTCTTATTGTCACATTTAAAGCTGCAATGACAAATTTGGAAAACAAATTAGCTTAAAAAATGTTTTTCATGCGTCTTAACAACACTCTAACATAGTATAGCTAAAAGTATTTTGTGGAGATAAAAAATAATAAAGTGGTCTTCTGGCATTTTTCAAAAAATCTCTGCCAATAACATGTTTCAGACCCAAAGCACCCACTGGACCATTCGGTTGTCGGTCTCGCCAAACCGCCGTACTTCCCTGGGTCCTCCACTCATTACACAATGGTGTGAGAGGTTCTCTGCTCAATAATATCAGAGAAGGAGAAACAGAAATAAGAGTGTCCACATATGCAGGCTGAACTATCCCTATATCCTGCATTAGCCGCCAAAAGAAAATAGACGGGTTGGGTCAGGAAAAGCCAGCCAGGTCTACGACACACTGTAAATTAACATTCATTGTCTCACCCATCTTGGCTCATGACGGGGAAGGCTGTTGTTGATTTAGCGTCCAGGAGAGAGAAGAGCACTTCTCGGCCAGTAGAAGCTAACTGTTAGCATTAGCAACTCCACAGCATGGCGGAACTCCTTCAGGCTTGTGTTATTTGTGGAGATGAAACATCAACATTGCAAAGTAATCAGAGACAGTAGAAGAGTTGCGTTGCTGTTAGCCAATCAGAAGCAAGATGTTCGCATATACTGTATAAATGAGTAAGACCCCAAATCTTGCTGTTTTCTGACTCCCACTTCTCCAACTGCTTCCTGAAACATGAGCGCCAGAGCTTTTGTCTTCAGAAAATGACTCAAAAGGCATTCATTCATACTAGAACCCACAGCAAATGTATTGAAATATTGAGTGTAGGTCCACTTTAAGCTTTCCAAACCAATCTGGTACTATGTAAAAGAGAAATTAACCCTCTTGTTAATTATGAATTATTTGTGATAATCACATTATTTGGGAATGCAGAAAAGCACTTCAGGCACATTCTGAGGTCAGCAATAACAAAGAGACAGATGTCATCATGGGAGATAAACATAAATGCCCCTGTCATATGATTCCTGAGACTTTTGTCAAAACGTCCTGTAGAGATGAGAAAACAGAACATCATACCAACAGTCAAACATGGTGGTGGTAGTGTGATGGTCTGGGGCTTCAGAACCTGGAGCACTTGTACCGTGCATTCTGACCTTTGACCCTAAACAGGTTGCTCAATACTGGAAAACCCTCCCATGTAACTGAATTCAAACAACTCTGAGCCTAAATCCTTTCGCAGGGACAACAGACACTCATCACAAGTATTGATTGCAGCCGTTTCCACCAAGATTGTTCAAACCATCAGTAAATGAAAACTGCATTTTTTTATTTCTCTGAGTTTTGTTTGTCTGGTATGGATATTTGTTTGCTCATCTGAAACATTGAAGCAAAAACAGAAGAAATCTGTAGAGGCACAAACACTTTGACTCTGAATCAAAGCCCCTATGATAACATCTCATCAAATCTCTGACACAATAGCTCTAATCCTTAGCATGTTTTACTGTCCGTGTCCAGCTTTAGTTCAAAGCGCTCCAACTCCTCTATGTCAACTGTCTTCCAGACTGAGGCTGCTGGGTGACAAACTATTTCTGAGAATCCTCAGCCGGTTTCTGCGCCAAAGAAAACAAAAAGCAACCCAAATGACTCTTTTCACATCACAAATATGAGTTATTTCAGCTACCGTACATGTCTTTCTGCTAAAGGAGTCTACGAGAGTAACAGCTCACTTGTAATCTATTAAAGGTGAAAGTATGCCAACCAGATGGAGGGAGAAATGAGCAGAGGTTCGGCTATTTCTGTTTGCTGCTCAGCGTCGGCAGCAGATCAACATGACTGAGCGTAAGCGAGCTAGCCAAGGCCGCACCAAAGAATCCAGATCAGGAGAGAATCAGAGCAGTGGAGAGCAGATCAATGTGCAAATGGCTCAGCCTTGCAGAAGCAATAAGGAAAAAAATTAAACATTCAGTTCTGGCCAGAAGAATTTTTACTCTTTTATTCCTCTCTCTTAAGTCATGGCTAATCTACGTGTCTTCTGTCAGTGGAATGTGTCATTTCTATTCATTCAGACCTTGAAAGCTTAGAGTGGTCGTCTGTGAGAACTTGTGTCTGTGTCTGCGGTGCATTGTTGTTCTGCATTTCATTCTAGGCAAGCTTGGAGCTAAGCCGTTCTTAGATTTGATGTTGATGTGGAAAGATCTTACCTGTTTGCAATGCTTTTGTTGCAAATGATGCAGTTTTTCACGAGAATGTGCAGCTGCAGGAGCAGAATTTGAATCACCAGCAATAGCCTAACAGCCTAAAAGCTGTCAGCCAGGGGCAGAGAGTTAAAGATTATTTTAGCAAGCTTGATTAATGGATGATGTGGGTATTATTCATCACTTTTTTCCTATAAATGTGCTAAATCAGAGCAATTATCCCTCATCTTTCTCACCTTTTTCACAAGAAATAAAGCAGAGCTTAGTCTAGGAACTGGAACCCTGATTTAAAAGAGAGCAACAATTTTTGTGTTTTTGTATTTCATTCTTTCTAATAAGCATTTTTCTCAGCCTGGATATTGCAATCTTTCCATCTATCTCTGCTCTTGTCCACAATGGGGAATGATGCGCTACGCAGCAAGCAGGCAGACACAAAGAGAGACACTTAGACAGCTTATCAGACAGACAGATCAGGATGTGGTTGAATTATCTATGCAGCGAATCACAGCAGTTACAACTTGTGATCACAGGGGGAATGAGAGGCAGGGAGACGGAGGGAAACTGACACAGCGAGGAAGAGGGAGAGGCACAAACAGGTGAGGAAAAAGGGAGAAGGAGAAGGTGGAGTTGAAAGTAAGAGGAAAAAGAGAGCGGTGGAGGGAATCGATGTTCCCCACGCGATCTATACAACTCTCAATTATCCTTCTGCAGTCTGACGACAGCAGCTCTTGAAGAGATGAAGAGGGGAGGAAGAGGCGGTGCGGGAAACGTCAGAGAGAACGAGGGTGGTGGTGGGGGAGTCGGGAGGGTGCCTCCTGTTTCAGAGGCATCCAGTTGCAGTGCAGAATGTGGTGGCGAACTCTGCGTTGCAATGCAAATTCACTGTCCTGTTTGTCTTGTGGCTCCAGAGGATGAGAAGAGAAACAGAAGAGGCAGAAACAGACAGGAAGAGGGGGTAGAGAGAGAAGACAGAATAGAAATGAGACAGAAAAAAAATCTGGGAAATGAGAGAACACGAGAGGAAGGAAAACAATGAAGGGAATGACAAAACGGGAAAACACAAAGAGGAAAAACGTTAAATGTTTTTTCTAAGAGAAACACAAAAGGGGGAAAATACCAGGAGATGTAAAGAAAGATGAAAAAGAAAAGTGAGTAGAAAAGATGCTATTGAAAACCCTTCCACTCACACAAGCTGACTTCCTCTAAGAAAATCAATGAAGAGTGTAGCCAGAATCCCCACTGGCCTTAAAATAAAGATCCACTCTACATGAGCGTTCACACTTACAGGATCCACATGTTGGTTAATCTACCTGAGAGGATAATGACTCAAACATCATGCAATTCAATTATTTAAACCTACAATTTAACTGTTTAACCCTACCACCTCACTTTTGTAATTTATTGATGTGAAGTTGCCAAAAAGGTTTTTTATCTTTTAAAAGGAACAAATGAGCTCAATAGCACAATATTGCAAATTTAAATTGTGAAATCCATTCGTATATAGGTGGCGTCCGCCATGTTTCAGGTGATTACTCCTGAAAATGTGGGTGCAAGGTATCCAACATCAGCATTTTTCCTTTCAGGTTAGGGTTCTTCGTTCAGTCACATGTTTTAAGGAGACGTTCAAATTTCTAGAAATTGACGCATTTTGATGCCAAGAAGCACTTATTTTCGACAGGTGGCAAAAGTTCCTTCAGGTTTTGTGTGAAAAGACGTGGAGAACTCAAATGGCTGCGAGTTTAGTGAGCTTTGTATCCTTCTGTTGTGCGTTCATTCTGTGTGTCCTGTCATATATCATTTGGTTCTTTTTCAAACACAGATAAAAGATAGTTTTACCTTTCTTTGCTGACGTTTTGACCACCAGCTGTGGTCATCCTCAGAGCTAAGTCGATGTCGGCGACTTCACTTCATTCTCCGTTTATCTGCGGCCAGCAGAGGACGGTGTCACCCTCTGCTGCCCGCGTCCTCCTCGCCGATGACACAGTCCCATGTGTGATCCAAGGTGTAAACCCCATTGTCTCTGTTCATGGTTGTGTCCACATCACCTTATTTCTATAGCTTCCTTAATCCATCTTTTGTATTTTTGTTGTTCGGTGTTTATGATCCTTGTTTCATCCCAGTCCATTATGTGATTTTCTCTTATGCAGTGATCTGTTTCGGCGGATTTTTTTATTGTACTTTCTGCTTCCTGTTTTGCTGCTCTTGTATGTCTTCTTCTCGTCTCCTTCTCACACTCCTTTCTATGTTCTATACTTTGCATCCTTTTGCCAGGACAAAAGAAGGAGCATTAAACATGGAGAAAACCTCTAAATCTGGCCATGTGTAGCTGGGGCTAAATCAGAGTAGCTGTACACGGGGAGGAGATTCTCCTGTGACGTCTGATTTGTAGTCATTTTAATCATGAATTCTTATAGGCAAATAAATCTCAAACTACATGACAGACATAGTCAAAACACACATAATTATTTTCATTTAAATTGAACATGTGTGTGATTCAGGCAAAAGTGGCCCAGAAAATAACTGTTATCACCTCATTCACATTTCCACTGAAACGCTTAAAAAGATCAATTTCTATTTATATGACTCAGTAAATTCCCAGAAAAATTTTTCTTCTTTATTTTGTCTTATGGAAACAAATTCTTTCTCACACTCAGGATAACAAATAAAAATTGACAATTTGACTCGTTTGCTCTATTTTCTTCTCCAAAAACATCAAAAGATGTGTCATAAAAAATGAGCATCATGGCCACATATTTTGTTTGTTTGTTTGTTTTTAAAACCTTGACAGAGTGACAGGTCAGAAGTGCTGGGCTGTCTATCCCACCTGTTTACTGGCACTTTCTCCCTCTGCAGCCTTTGTAATGTGCTGAAGAGAAGCAGGTTCATTACTAATAAAAAGATAGTTACTAACTGCAGCATATGTTACTATTAAAGCTTAGTGTGATTCTCTGCATTAGCAGGGCCAACACAAAAGAGCAAATGCAGTTCTATCGTAGGCGGAGCTGACAAACAGGTCAGAGATTTTATACGCACTTCCTTTATGCAGTAAAGCATTAGTGTGAACCAAACCGTAAACAGAACATGTGTCACAGTGTGTGCAACAAACTTGATCTGGTGTGTGTTTGTGTGTGTGTGTCAACATGTATGAACAAGCATCAGAGAATGTGTGTGTTTATGCGTGATAATCCAGTATGGACAACAGCGAGACAGTAATTAGGAATGTGCCATTTCCCATCATCATGAAGCTGTATTGTCTTTAAAGGTGCCTATGATTATGATTGATGTGCCTTTTGTAGTGTGCGTGTGTGTGTGTGTGTGTGTGTGTGCACATATGTGTGTGTGTTAGATTGAGATAAAGGGTTATTGTGTTCGGACTCAAGCTGTGCTGCATTGAAAGGGGGCTGTACTGAGTCATTATGGTCAGTAAGACGTCCATTGATCAAACTGTCAAGTATCTTTGCTCGGTCGTGTTTGTGTGGTGGGTGTTTTGTCTCAAGTGTGTGTGTGTGTGTGCGCGCACGTGTGTGTGTGTGTGTGTGTGTGTGTGTGTGTGTGTGTGTGTGTGTGTGTGTGTGTGTGCTTGCCTGATAAGCTAATTGCCCCTTGGCCAATGGATACACACAGACTAATGGCTCAGAAACATTAAGTCAATTAGCGCACATAACAACGGGCAATGATATAGTCGTTCACTCTGAAATATCCCCTCATAAAGCATTTAATTCTGTTCCTGCTTTTGTTTTTGCTTTTTTGTGTGCTTTTGGAATCCAAAAGCACAAACATCTTAACATGTACCCATCAACTTACACCGTGTCAACGTCCTAATATGCACTTGTTATTGAACACCAGCTAAAAATATGATTTAACCAGCTGTGAAAAGACAAGAGGTGAGAAAGTCTCAGATTTTTACAAAGAGATGCACCCACGTTTAGATGCAGGTGCACACCAACACAGGAGGTTCTGAATCTCTCTTTAAATCTAATCTTAATAAATCTTTTCTAAAAACAAGCATTTACTCATGCACACACGCAGATATCTGCAGTGCAATGGGATCAACTGTTAAATTAAGCTTTGGAGTTGAAACCTAAATCTGTCAGAAGTTCTCCGTGGCTCAGCATTATCCCGCAGAGAATCTACAAAAGTGTTGCATTATAGTTTAATTGTCTTATCTCAGCATTCATCAGAAAAACAGGTTTGCGCTCCTGAAAACTTAACAAAGCCTCCCAACCTTTTCATTGCTCTGGTAGCTTCAAGGTACAAGCATGAAACTAAACCGTTCTGGCTCAGATCTCAAGGTCAGCTGGTGAAAAAGAGCTTCTTTGAAAATTAAAAGAAAAAAATGAGAGAAGAGAAGTTAGCACTCAGGGGCGGCTGTAGAGCTGCTCAGCGGTTCACAGGAGCAAACACGGGTTTTTCTTTCCAGGTGTGAATGTTTGTTAAAGCAGGAATCAGAAACACAGCTGAACTTTCTGAATGCTTTTTATTGTATTGTTGCCAACTTTCTGACAGATCTGCTCTTCCAGATGGGTCTTCTGGCTAATTTAAAGCTCTGTCTATAAATGTTCAGCTTTATGTTCAAAGCCATACTATGCAACATTTTCATATTTTTAAATCATTTTCTTGAGCCAGTATGTGCTAAAATAACTCTTTACAGGGTTAATGAAATGTCACTCAGACCCCCACCGCCCTCTGTGGCCAGAATACCGCACTTGCAACTCCAGAGTTGCTGGTTCGGTCTCTGTTGGATTTAATAAAGTAGAGCTGACATACATGGTGCTGCAGTCTGCTTCCAGCATGTTTCCTGCATGTTTCAGATCATGAACACAGCTGATTTGTTTGATTTAGTGATGAACCGCTCCTGTAGACACTAACGAAGGCTGAGGAGACATTTCAGCAATTAAAGTGTTAAAAAGACGAACACACAGCCAGGAGAAGAGTTTCACTTTCGGTTTTACAACAGTGATATAAAAATGGACTCTAGGGGGTGCTAAAAGCAAGCAAAACTACCAAGTGTCCCTATAAAACAATTGTTTATGCTGGTCTGAACCTCCAATATTTATTACATATATTACAACACAGAGAAGTGTCTTATAAAAAGGGCTATATATGACCCCACATTTCATGCTTTTCATTTGTTTCCACAAGAACCCTGAAGTGATTTTATAACGCCATCCTACGGCATTGTGTTCATTGTTTGGTAAAGAGGTTTTACTCTGATTCATCTCATCCACAGACCTCATTGGACGTCTATGATTCAATCAATGGTATGTTGGATTAGAGAATAAAGTCTCAACTTCCTGTCTGCAGAGTTTCATTGAAACTGGTTGAGGCCAATTGTGGTTAGTTTAGTCTGGAGACAGACGTGCATCGCTCTGCTTGGCAGCAGCCTGCACCATTGTAAGTATCATGTATGTAATATTTTAAATATGCTTTTAAACACTTTTAAAAATAGCATAACCTCATTGTTACATAAATTGTTCTAAAGGTTATTATCCACCTTTTTAGATGCTACAATCTTGTTGATCCAATCAAAGTAAACAGAAAGCAGCATCCATCCATCCATCCATCCATCCATCCATCCATCCATCCATCCATCCATCCATCCATCCATCCATCCATCCATTTTCATCTGCTTATCCGGGCTTGGGGCGCGGGAGCAGCAGCCTAAGCAGAGAGGCCCAGACTTCCCTCTCCCCAGCCACTTGGGCCAGCTACTCCAGGGGAATCCCAAGGCGTTCCCTAACCAGCCGAGGAACATAATCCCTCCAGTGTGCACTGGGTCTTCCTCTGGGTCTCCTCCTGGTTGGATATGCCCAGAAAACCTCACAAGGGAGGCGTCCAGGAGTCAACTGGCTCCTCTCGATGTGGAGGAGCAGCATCTACTCCGAGCTCCTCCTGGATGACCGGAGAAAACTCATTTCGACCGCTTGTATCCATGATCTCATTCTTTCAGTCACTACCCAAAGCTCGTGACCATAGGTGAGGGTAGGAATGTAGATCGACTGGTAAATCTCTTCACCACAACAGACCATTACAACGCCTGCATCGCTGAAGATGCAGCACCAATCCGCCTATCGATCTCCTGCTCCACCCTTCCCTCACTCGTGAACAAGACCCCGAGATACTTAAACTCCTCCACTTGAGGCAGGACCTCATCCCTGACCTGGAGAAGGCATTCTACCCTTTTCCGATTCAAAACCATGGTCTTGGATTTAGAGGAGCTGATTCTCATCCCAGTTGTTTCACACTCGGCTGCGAACCACTCCAGCAAGAGGAGGAGAAAGCAGCATAACACCATATATATGGTTTTTAAGGGAAAACTTCATGATTTTGATTTTTGGGGCGGTTTTTAAGGGTATTTTTGTATTTTAGCATTCTGTCCATTTGTGTTCAGAAAGAGATGCACACCTTGTTTTAGTCTATGAATGAATACATTAGTTTAAAATTGCACTTCTCTGTAAAAAAAAACACCTCTTGCAGCTCGTGTCCCCTTCTCTGTTTGACCTGATTTATCTATCTTCTGGCTGCCTAAGCCTCACAGCTTTCTCTATGATCTTGTCTAAATTTACATCTCTCTACATGCCCCTCTAATCGTGGTTGAGGAGTTCTCATTGCTGCTGATGAAAGAGTAAGAGGTCGATCAAATGCAAAGCAGCCTCTCTAAAGCCTCTTTTGCATCATGCACATTCTGCCTTTGTGGCCTGCAGCTCCAAACACCACTGGGATGGACCGACTTCAGAGCTTCTGCCACCAACAAAAAAAAAATCTAATAGATACCAACATGACTGGTGATTGTTTTGAGATGGATTATAGAATAAATTGTTTGAAACAAGGAGAACAGTACCACCTGTTCGAATGGATTCCAGGGACCAGGGAGACGTTTGTCTTTTAGGATAGATAAAAGACGTATAGAATGTACTTGTCAGCCTGAATCTTTACATATTTCAAACACAACCTGGTGAGTTTCAGAGATTATAGCAGCAATCAGCATCAGCGATGCAGAGGCAACACAACCACAGGCTTCGGATTGGCTTGGTAAGCACAAACTTCCAACGGGTGCACATGAAAGCATCCCATAATCAATTGAAAATTAGCAGTTGTGAGGCTTCTCTGTTCCGCTTTCAAACACAAGTGGTGTAATATAGCAGTGTTTTTATGAAGGAGTAGCTATTTTGTTTGTACATTATAAAACACTTAGCTGGAACGTGATCTGGCGAGCAACGTGATCCTCGGTTTATCACGTTTCAGCTGCTTTTTCACAGGAGAGATGAGAACGTAGCAGAGAAAAATGACATGAAAGTGACAACTCAGTGGCAGTTTCAGTTTAAAATCTTATTACACCTGAACTTTACTACATTGGACTCATTGGGTCGGATCACATTAAGCTGGAGGTTTTAGTTGCACAAGGTTACACGCGTGCAGAGAGAAACTGCATGAACTGCATGTATTTTCTGCCCTATTAAAGCTTACAGTATTAAAGCAATCAGTCAAACTCTTCCACTGTGAACTGCCTGTGGTGATGAGTCCACACAGGAGCTCTTTGCGTCATTTAGTTCATTGTTTTAGCTTTAAAGCATGCAGATTTTTTAATTCAGATCCCTTTCTGGATTGTCATTGCAACAGCAACGTGCAGCCTCTGTCAGGAAAAACAACGCCCCGTCAGAACGGCATCCTGCTCAAACTCATGTATATTTTCATGCACTTTTTCTTCCTGCAGCAATAATCTCACATAAGGAAGCATGGTGGAAAAATATTTCTAGGTTCCTTTTCAAATCTGCTTTTGCATCTGACATGATTTTTGCATGGACACATTTAGTGAGACAGCTGAACTCCTCATGGATATTTGTAATTAATACGACTACAATACCACACCCTCTACAGGCAGCCCAATCCAAATCACTGTGTCATTTAGAAGGGATTTGTAGCAGAAAGTTGCTCCTTCTGCAAAATCTAATTAATAATTTCCATTCGAATTGGACTTGCAGTCATCACATTTGTAAAGATTCAAGAAATAATCTGCAGAAAATCAGAAGCAGGCGAGTGCTGGTTTTAATCTCTTACCAAATAATGAGGTTGCCATTATTAGTCCTTTTTTTCCTATTCCATGCAGGGACTTGGATGCAGAACAGAAGCACAGCAGATGTAGGTGAGCTTCATCTTTTCTAATAAACCTCAAGGACTCGTGTTACTACCCGCGTGCATCGACTGTTTACTATTTACGTTCATTTGCTGTTCACAGTATATGTCTTGCAGGCTGATCTGCCTTTAAATGAGATGTATTTTTATCATTCATATCAAAGATGGCTGTTTTTCTTTTTTCTAATTGCCATCTGTCATGAGGAGAACGCTGCACCTCCATCTCAGCGAGGCCCTCAGCAACAGAGATGTGTAGTTAAATGTCAGCTTTACAGTGACATCTGCTGCTTGAAAACAGCAATCTTTTTAAAAAATGCAAAAGAAATCATTACAGTTTGTGATGATGGAAGAGAAACTGTAATGCAAGATGTGAAGAAGAGAGAAACATATGTCTACAGGAAACATCATTTCTGTATTAAAATAGTTTTCTCTTAAAATACAAAAAGCTTCTATTATATTGCTGTTTTTTCTAATCTTCCTGCTATTGCACATAAAACAGAAAAATCAATATATTTCTACTATATTTTATTTACTTTGCAATGTGCATTTCATGAATAAATTAGATTTTTCATTGAATCCTTTGAGTGTTTTGACCTTTAATGTAAAAAACAAACTAACTGATTAAAACATTGCTTAAATTGTCAGTGAATTGACCCCTTGTGTTGCCTTTCTCAGTGTTCTCATTTATGTTGCGAGGCTTTTAGTAAATGAACGATTCCTCTTAGGTTTTGTTCTGGTAAATTTTGCTCTGAAAGTCAAATTCTTCTAATGTCAAGCCAACAGATCCGCATGTGGACACCTCTGAGGCTCACTTACAGCAGCACGCAAAAATAAATACATCATGCAACTAAGTCTGTAAAATCAAAGTAAGCAGTAAGTAAAACTCAATAAATAAAGATGAGCTGAATGTGAGCGGGTAGAATGGCATTAAAACGTTTTCAAAAATAGCAATGTCAGGTTCTCTTGTTTGAGCTACTTGACTTTCGTTTTAAATTGCTGGTGTTTTAATTAACTTCCAGACTGAAGAGAAATTCACCAATTTCTGATAAAACCTTTTTTTAATCCCTTTTTTTCTACATTCTTGGTAGAAAACCAGTCCTCTGTGAACCTTGTCTTTAACTCAAACAGGTGTTTATATTGCTGCTCTTCCATGCGTGTCTTTCCAAACACACATTTTGACATGAGTTTATATGTAGACAAGGCTGTATCCAGAGTTTCAAAATTAGTTACTCTGTGCACATTAATTGAAAATTATAAACCAAAATTAAGACCTAAACTGATTTTAAATTTAGTCATTTATTTAAAACTAAAGTGAATTGTATGTGTGTGTGTGTGTGTGTGTGTGTGTGTGTGTGTGTGTGTGTGTGTGTGTGTGTGTGTGTGTGTGTGTGGTGTGTGTGTGTGTGTGTGTGTGTGTGTGTGTGTGTGTGT
Source organism: Aphyosemion australe (assembly GCA_006937985.1). Classification (NCBI taxonomy): domain Eukaryota; kingdom Metazoa; phylum Chordata; class Actinopteri; order Cyprinodontiformes; family Nothobranchiidae; genus Aphyosemion; species Aphyosemion australe. Next base: position 409,465 of record SSNS01000191.1, read on the forward strand.
GTGTGTGTGTGTGTGTGTGCGTGTGTGCACGTGTGTGTGTGTGTGTGTGTGTGCACTCATTCATGAAGCATCAGGGGAACCCGAGCTCATCTATGGAACTCACTAAAATGAAATAATGATATAAAATGGTGGATTAAATACTTATTTACTAACATGATTTTGGCATAAATGTCACCGCTTTATAAAATGCCAGTGAATATCTTCAGTGTCCAGAAGCATCCCAGCGCATCAGAACTTTCTCAGGATCAATTGGGCTTTTATGTGCATGCAGCGTTGTCTTCTGTCCCTGCTGTCCTCCCTCTGAACTCACACCTGTCTCTCCTGACAATTCCTATATATCGATAAGTTACATCTACCATCCTTGGACTGTCTTTCTGTCTGAATTCATTTTATATTTGACCCACTGAAATATTTTTGTAAACGAATACAAATATAAATAAAACCTGTTTTATTAAGTACCACAATCATATTCTAATATTCTGTTGAATGCTTTCATAATGAGGTCTGCAGCACCAGTTTGTGATGTGCATCGCCTAATCGCTGGAAAAGTCTGATTTATTCAAACTGTATGGATCATACATGAACCTCACACTTCATCAGTGAGTGGAACCCAGCAAAGGGACCAACATTTACACCCAAAACAATTCCATGTTTTATAGGAGGGGGGAAGTATGGCAAGCAGTTTGCACATTTATTACGCAGACTGGATATGTATTCTAGAAATCTATGAATCTATTGTTCCTAATGAAAATAAACAATCCAGATATCCATAATAACATTTGCAAAGAACTTTATGAGCATCTTTGTCACAAAATGCTAAAATCTGAGTATCCCTACCCCCTAATAAGTGGTATAACTCAGAGATTAAAGAAGAAAACATATATCGGTCACTGTGAACTACAGCAGAAATGATCGCCTGATTAAATGCTCTGAGATGCAATTATTGGCTACAGTAAATTTAGCTTGTTAAAACACTCACAATCTGGCAGACAAGGGAGCAGCTTGTTTGTGTGCAGACCGATGAGCTCAAATAAAAGTTAATGAAGAAGAATGAGATGACGTCTAAAAATAACATTAGCTATCAGATGAAAGGGACTGACGAATCTGCAGCTTTGCAGCCTTTACTGGACCTTTAAAAAAGCAGCTTATGGGAACTTGAATCTTATTTAATGCTGAAGATATGAACTCTGACTTTGTTTTGTTAAAAGTCAGCTTACCAATATGATCCAGTAGATCTTAGATGTGGGGTGTAGATATTAAAGTTAAACTAGAAAGAAATGGAATAATAGTATAATAACAGCTTCACATTGAAGTATTTAACATTTTAACAGCAATACTATTTCACATTTAGCTCATTTATCACCAGATACTTTAAGGGTGATACAATGTCTTCAAAGATAATGCTAACTGATGATAATAATCATAAAATCAAATGCTTAGAATCAGATCTAAACAAGTTAAAATACAATAAAAATGTCATCTATAAAGTTATTTCTGAACATTTTGAATAAAATCTAAATATAATAGTTAAATCTGAATATTTAGAATAAATTCTATGCATTTCCATCTAAATACTTCAAATATAAACATTCAAACTTAAATTTGAATGAAGCAAGGTAAATCTGAATATTTACAATGACACATAAATATTAATTTTGAGATTCAAATTAAACAGAGAAGCTCGTTTAAAGGTGCATTATGTAAGAATGAAGTGAGAGTGACATCCTGTGGTCAAATTTGAGTACTGCAGCCCATTTTCCAAACACACAAGTGACTCTCTCACTCCTGTCCCGTGAGTTTCATGATTGTTAGCACTGGCAGTTACGGATCAGCACCAGAAGATTTTAGACAATGAGTTAAGACGAGTCATACACAGTAAGTTGATTAGTAGATAAATAAATTTCACTGAAATATCGAGTTGTCTGTAATTGAAAAATTAGCTTGTTTCTAATTCACTGTTAGCATTGTTAGTTCACCAGTACCCTCTAGCCTGCTTCACCTGATATAAGAATTCAAGAAAAAGATACACAAAACTGGACCAAAACCATATTTTTATCACCATTTTATTTTTTATATAGTTTCAAAATTGTCCAACAGTTTTTAAATCCTGCTGTGTGAACTGGGCTCACAGTTTGATTGTAAAGTTGCTTTTATTTCATTCTAAAAGTTGGGATTTCATTTTCTATGTGCAGATTTGATTCTAAATGATTATATTTCACTTTATATTTAGTTTTATTAATAATATCTGAAGCTAAATGCAGTTAAAATAGATATTTTACAACATACTATTTCCACTTGAAGCTGTTTTTGTTACTAAATTAAATCTACTGAAAACATTTGATTTTTCAACTAAAATGAGAGGATTTGTTACCAGCTGGTTGGAGTTAAATTTAATACAACTTCCTGTTTGTTTAGAACCTCCAGCAGCAGCTCTTTGTTCCTGTTTTGCTGATTTGATCTGAAAGTCTCGCTTCTGTGCTTTGTGGATCTTACTTATGTAACAGTGATTGAAGGCCACTTAATGAGAGTATTTCCAAAGCAATGAACCATTCACACCTTGAACACAGCCTGACACCTTCTTGAAAGCTAAGCCACATGCGTGCTAAAGTGGGCCACGTTTAAATAAGGCTCATAAGAAGGTACTTCAGAGCAGGGGTTTAATATTTTGTAGTGCGACTGTGAGTGGGGGCCCTTCAGAGCTGCAGAGAATCACCCAACAGGACTTTTAAAGTGCTGCACAGCCGGTATCAGCAGCATCATGTGCAGCAGTCTGTGAATTATAGTATTTGTGAGTGTGTGTGAGTGTGTGTGTGTCAGGATGATGTATCAGAACTCAGTACATGAAGCGCTTGAGAAGTTCGGAGAGCAGCTCAGCAGTCAGTTGAAGTTGTGTCGTAATTAACTCTGCACTGAGCAACCTCTCTGTTCAGCCTCTGGAGAAAATCCATGTGGACACCCAACTGTGGCACTTCAGCAATGGGCTGATCCTAAATGTGAACATACTGCCACGCTGTTGCTTTAAAGAGGGGTTGAGCTGATTGATTGAATTCCCAAACGTGATCAAAGAAAATCTAATGTTCACAAATTATATTCTTGACTTTTTGTGACATAACCAGGTCATTATCCTATTTTTTATGGTGTTGTAAAAGAATCTTTTCAAAATGCACAACGAAAGTAAAACTTCTCAGCAGATTTTTTGGGTTGTCTTTCATTATCCTCACTAAGAACACTGAATTTACCAGTCTCTGCTGTCATTTCAGCTTGTGCACATGAGTTCCTCCACTTTAAAAACAATTCTGCAATGGAAATCAATGTGTGGCTCATGAACACGAAGCAATTGTCAGCAAATGCTGTTGGCGCTTCCGCACAGAGGAGGAAAAAATAGTTTAAACATAATCTATAAACTCTGTCTTCTTTTGTGAGCCTTGGCTTACATAGTTTGGCTGGAAAACAGGCAGACTGCATATCTAACAAGAGCGAGGCTTCAAACCAAGCACACACATGCACGCACACTTAGAGTCATCAAAAACACGCAGGAAGATGATTAAACTCAAGAAAAAAAGTTATTTCCTGGTAAAAACAGTGCAATACTTGATTCTTTCAGAAGAACCAATGAACAAACCTGCAACTTCAGATGAACTCTGTTATTTATGCTGAAAACTAGAGATGAAAAAAGTAAAGGAAACCAGATGAACATTTATATTTAGGGAGATCGTGGTTAAGTTGTAGCTCAGATGAGTACTAGAGGGTTTGCAGCCTGGTGGGAGACCACAAACATACATATTTAAGTATGCAAAAAACAAAGCATTTATTAATACCCAAAACTATGATCATAACAATCAGAGATTATTACCGAGAGTTCTTCTTTTAATGGCCAAGAAGGTAATAAGGGTCCTCTGGCTAAAGCCCACAACTAAATAAAGAGGCAACTTAACAGATTAATATCACATATACAGCATAACTATGGGGCTGTGCAATTAAAAACGGGAGTTTTTTAGGTAAATGTCTCCTATAATCTCACATCTCTTCATCTGCTGTGAAAAAGGTAAAACAATTGCAACAGAGTCTGTATCCTCTGAGTATTCTGGTGGATGCTTTAGCTGGACAGGTAAGATGTCTGTGATTGTTTTTATGGGTACCAGCGGATAAGCACTCTTATTACTATTTACCCATTAACCTTCCATTTCTGCTACAACTTCAACCACATAAAACCTTCCACATACATGAAATGCATCAAAAGATGCAGCGCAGTTGGGAAAAGTGAGATGGTACATCGACAGAAATATTTGCAAAACCCTCTATTTCCAACAAGTTTTTAGCTAATTGTCCCAGCCAGCACACATAGGTGGGCCCCATATGGGATCTATATATGCGCAAGCCTTATGGGTCCCAACAGGGTTTGTCCATGGTTTTCATGGTAGCCCCACATGGGTTTGCCGGTGTTTGAGTAATACCTTCTGAAAACCCATGTAGGGCCCATTAAAATCTATGTGGGCAAAAATCTTTCTGGGCAAACTCCCATGGGGCCACCGTGGAAACCGCAAATCTCTGACGCTTCTATAGTTCCCCAAGAGTTACAGGTGTACTGTTACCATGGAGACCATAATAACCCATTGGCAGCAGCATTAACATTTCTTTTGAACTTGGTTCCCTTTATGCATTTGTTTAAACATCACCAAGTAAACCTTTTCTCTTACCTTAGATTATTTAAAACCTATTGTTTGGGAAATATAGAAGAAAACTGATGTTAAAATTTGAATTATGAGCAAAAGCTTTATTGGCACCCTTTAGAATTTCTTTAGTCATGTCCATTCACTCATGTCCACATGACCCTTCATCCTCCACAGGACCATAAACCTTCATGACATCTGTGTACATCCCGTTCACATCAGACGTATGTGGTGATGTATAAACCAGACTGCTCTGATTAGCCTGAGCCAGAATAGCAAGACTCAAACATCAGGTCTGCATATGCCAGACATCTGCTGCAGTTTTGGGGCCAGGGAACCAGATTTTGTTCTGATGCAGCCTGAATATCTGACTCATCATATGAAAAGACTTGCAAGATATTATATCATTTGGAGACATCAGAGCTTTCGTATGCTATGTCTGGAAATAAACGCCTAAATATTTTACTAACATGGCTTATTGCTGAATAATTACAAAGTATTTTAAAGAGATTCTTGGGGCTATCGCAGACAAGGAGGATTGTTAATACATTAAAAACAGGAACAATCATTTGAGTGAATGTACATTAACACATTTAAGTAAAAATAGAAGTTTTAAATATAGAAAACTAAAGTTAAATAAAAGTGAGCGGGTCTTGCTGCAGGGTGGATTTGATGGATTGAAACAATTTTGGTCAGGAGTTCACTTCTGGGCCACATTAAGCATCATTTCCAGGAGATGCTGCAGTTAAAAGGTTCTTATTTGGAGAGTTACATTATGATATATGGGAGCTCATGTTGCAGTTGTTATTTTTGGAGTGGAGGCTGTACAATAAAAGTAAGATGATTAATTGTCACTGTATTTATATTTTTCAGGCTGGCAGAGCATCATGTGAGGTTTGTGTGTGTGTGTGTGTGTGTGTGTGTGTGTGTGTGTGTGTGTGTGTGTGTGTGTGTGTGTGTGTGTGTGTGTGTGTGTGCATATGCAGAGAATATGAATTTTCAAAAAGGGTAAGTCTCATTAATGTTTTTCTGTAATATATAAAATTCAGAGAGCAGCTTCTTTCCTTTCATGCCCCTGAATATAACCATAGCGGCAATAAAGGGACAATTCAGATCATTATTAAACTGGTTTCTGTGGAAACATGTAGTCTTACATCAGAAAATCACGTGATCTGTGTTTACCTGAGTTGTTTCTTCACAGCCTTGAATGATTCACGTGCAGAAACCTTCACACTGAACGGTGCAAAATGAATTCCTTGTGTTCAGCAACAAACCTGCAATTCAGAATTTCCAAAGAGTGATTCTGAATGAAGGTTTAAATAAACAGCATGACTCAAAGGGGACACTGGGACACATGTGCCCGTGTGCTAAGATTTACAGCTATTTGAATAGAGTATGTTGATTAATATCAATGAGTAAAATATCTCGCATCCTTTTTGTTTAGAGGTGACTGATTGTTCCAGCTTTACATTTAAAACATCTTTTGGGTCCATATTTCAGCTGTGAGCCAACATTAATCCTAATTACGAGTCCTTGGCTGACCTAGTATGACACACACACACTCACACACACACACACACACACACGACTGACCGACTGACCTTGCCCAAGAGGAGGGAAAAAAAATCAAGTAGGCCTCCTGGGACAAAAACGAGTTTAATCATCATTGCATCAGCTATGCCAGAAGGGACTTTTGAATTCTTCCTTCATATGTTTCAAGACCTTGCTAAAAAAGTAGCAGCTGACTTGGAAAAGTTGGGCTAATCTTCCACTCTACCATTCTACTCTATGGTGTTCTATTACATTTCTATAAAGAACTTTGATTGCAAATTAAACAGCAAAGATTTAATAGTTTTCATTGTTTCTTCACCTCACATTGCCGTGTATGTTTAGCATTTTAAAAAAAGTTTTCCAGAACTTGAGTAACACTCCTACTCCGAATTTTACATTTCTGATTAACTGTAAAATTGCAAACTTGACAGCATGTAAAGGTATTTAAAGTTGCATTTGCAGGAATTGCTATGAACGAAAATATCAAAATCCACACCTTATTGTGAACATCCATTAGTTCAGCAGTCCAGTCAGAAATAGGTTGTATTCCTCCAAACTGTGGTTGTTTTAAAAACCAAACTGCCACATGTAAGATATTAACCGTTCATAATGGAAACCCACTTCAAAGGATTTCCACTTTATCTTTAAGATATATTTTGAACGTCTGATCCTATTTTCCATTGCTGTAATACTACCCTTTAGTCTGATCTGAGGTGTATACTTTATCGTAACTGCTTGGCTGATTGTTGAATGACTCTGAAAATCACTGACATTCTCCATCTCCTTGATAATTGATTGGTTCAAAACCTGTAATTTCACTTTGCAGTGTGACCAATCGGGTCAAAAATAGGAATAATTTCTTGAATTTCTGTCTCAAGTACTCGATTTTCTTCTGGCTGTCATTTTTTTTTTAGATTGAAAAACACCGACTGCTCCTGTCGCCATTTGGTCTTGCTGCTATTCTGCTAACTGCTGTAACTCGGTGCAACTGTATTAGGGTTGACCCGTGTCATCACACCATTCCCAATCAGTGCCAATTAGTGTGAAGGTGAGTCAGCATGAAGGTGGTGATACTGGTCTGCCCAGTAACACAGTCTCTCATTAGCAATTCTGTCATTCATCCCAGTGCAGCGAGTAGCTGGAGTATACTGTGGATTTTCAGATACTTCTAGCTAGTTTTAATTGGCAGCTTCTGTATTAAATGCTTCAGCAGGAAAAAGAGGCTTCCTGACACAAGCACACCACCTGAACTTTACAAGAATATGGGCTACAAAGATAGTAAATTGGCAAATAATGTGCAGTAAGAACAGAGAACCAATAATACTGAGCAAAAGTGACTAAAACCAAAGCGAAAAACTATTTTACAAAAAAACACAAAACCAAAACAGCAAATCATGGTTGCAGCTGAAGTTATCAGATATTGGGATGTTTCTTTTTTTCCCCCGTAAGCTACTGCTAATGTTTGGTTTACCTAATACTGATGACTAAAATATAAAGTGAAATAAAAGAAAATGAATCCTTTTTCACACCTTTTTAGGAACTGACCATGTTGGGTAACAACATTCCCAAAGGTGTCAAGTGATGTTTAAGCTGATAAATGACCACAAACAAATGAAAATCTAATATTTTGTAGGGTATTGTGGTGTTAATGTTCTAAACAGAAGATTTTATAAAAATTATGTCTTTATTTCCAATAATTTGTAATGACAACACAGGAACATTGCAAAAAGATATGGGGGGAAAAGACAAAATAACAGACTTTATCCCTACAGATTATAAAACCAAGGTTTTTTCAACACATTTGCAATGAATGCCTTGTGAGTCAATCTCTGTGGGAAGAAAGCTCTCACGCTCCTGTTTCAGAAAGTGTAAGTTAGCTGAAGCAGAGCAGAGCTCATGAGGTAGAGCGGGTTGTGGACTTGATTCCAGGTATTCTGCTGTTGTGTCCTTGGGCAAGACACTTCACCTGACTTGCCAGTGTTGGTGGTGGTCAGAGGGGCCGATGGCGCCTTTCCCCGTCCCTAACCAAGATGGGCGAGTCCATAAATGCTAATTTTCAGTGTGATGTAGATCTGTTGGGCCTTTTCTGACCCGAGCCTTCCTCATCTATCTTCTATCAGTGGCTAAAGCAAGAAATAGGGCAGAATATTATTTCCAGGATCAGCCTGCATGTTAAACTCAGTGACCAATCATTTTCAAAAATAATAAGTAAAAAATGGTCAAAACAAAAAGTCTAAGACTATACTTCACTGAATGAAAATGGATTCTGACACATTTCAAATGGCTTACAACTATATTATGCTAAACTTACCTATGGATATTACACATAAGGCATGTGAAATTATAAATAATTTAATAATTAATAATCAAATTATAAAGGGTTTTCCTCTGAGAAATATAAGCTTATAGACTTATTTCCACTTCCTCCATAGAGGTTAGCCACAGCGGTGGAAACTGGGGATCCAATGGCACATCCATGCTTCTGTCTATAGCAGTTATCCTTGTATTTGAGATTAGGAGACAGATGAATTTCTTAATGTCTTGTAGCTTGTTGGAATCATTTCCTGACCGTGACTGTGGGCAAGCAGGTGAAAGGTGACATCAAACACAACAAGTGAATCATCTTCAGGTGTCTGAAGGCAAAATCTGTTGAGTTGTGGCTGTGATGTGAGGTGTGACCTATCGTTGGAGCTCCATTATAAGTAATGGAGCTGATGACGATAGGTCTGAGTGGAGCTCCTTACTTGTTTATCTTGGGTAAATCATTAATGCACGGAGCTTCACCCGGCCCGTGGAAACAAGATCAGTCAATCGCTTTATCTCTTACCCGTCTGTGTAGGAAGTCTTTTAATAGGAGCTTCTTCTTCAGAGCCTTTATAATATTTTTACTCTCAGAATCTCCTGTCTCTTAAACATCACAGCCTATCACAAAGATGTCATAGTGGTTCATGTGAATGCTATTTTATGGACATTTAAACCTCCATTCACTTTACATTACTAGCATAAATATTATGATATTCCCACTGGAGGTGTGTCAGATTGCACCAGTGAAAGCTGCGGCTGTTTGTACTGCTAAAAACAATTCAGTTCAATACTTGTGAGATGCAAAACTGATGGTGATGGCTTTTAAAATTGTGTTTGAATGAGCCACGGTTGGGTTTTTGAGATAGGTGTCATAGCTATAGCAGATCTATTTTACTTTTCCCCTAAATGTTTCAGGTTTTGTTAAAAAGGTCTTTTGTTGATGCAGCTTTATTATACTGTACATAAGTAGCATTGGCCTTTAGGTGCTGATTTTACAGTCAAAAAGAAATAAAGTGCTGTTTTTTGTTGTTTTTTAACCATAAATGAAGCTGAGAGGGGCTTTGTGTCACACACTTCGGTGCTCAGAGATGGAGACTCTCAGGTTTTCGGTTGAATTCACACGTTACAGTAAATATGAGTCATTTCAATAATGACAAGGAGCGATTGCTGAATTCCTGAAACATGCACCTCCTCAGCAAGTGTGATTAAAAATTCTGTCTTGGGTCGGAAATTAGTGTCATCAAGAAAAAAAAGGCTCCAAAAGGAAATTGCTCTTCCTTCTTCTCTTCTCAGTTGTCTTTCTCTGCATCATCAATGAGAGAACATCCAGGAAATATCTAACTCAAATTTGCACGGAGCTCCAATATAAGCATAATGAAATCAAAAGAAAGATAATTAGGTGGACTTTGATTTTCACCGACTTAAACCCTTATTGCACCGACTCAGAGAGACAGATAAACACTTCCAGCATAAAAAATGTAGCTTTTTCTTTCTGAAATAATGCAACAAATGCACAGATGCTGTTGATTGCAGCGCTTCGTCACACTGATGTTTCTGCAGTTGCAGAAGAAAGGCAAAGCAGGTAATATGTTGGTGTATGCAAATCTTTGTCGTAATTGTGCTGTGCTGAAAAACGCGTCGTATAATGAACCATTTCAAAAGGAAGGGACAGAAAATGATCTGTTCTGTAAACAACTCAGTCGGAATTTAACAAGAGAAGCTCGGCAGGCATGGAGACATGCAAACTCTCCTCTTATTTTGACTTAAGGTTAAATTAAAGGCATTTTAACCTGTTAATCGGCTCCTTTACCACTGAGCATAAAGAAAAAAAACACACTAACCACCCCATCATTAGGACTTTACAGCTCAGACTCACATTACTGAAACAATAAGCTGTAAAGATGAAAGTCCCTCATTATTTTACCACCCTAAAACCACAGTAATATTATCATGTCATAATGGCTAATTTGCCCTGTTTTCAGTCTATGTTCCACATTAACCAACCTTTGCCTCCAGCTTTGGTTTTATTCAGTCATTAGAACGGTCTTTCATGCAGTAACATGCTTACTCAATTCAGGGCCGCTGCTGGAAGTACTGGGAGCTTAGTTCCATCTGTGTGCACTGACACAGTGTCTCTGTATGAGGGAAAAAGAGCGAAAAAGACTTCAAAAAACAGATTTTAAGTCACATTTAGCTCATTTGAGGTTGGGCCTCACTATGCATTATCAAAATGACCATAATGAATTCAAACCAGGGCATCACTTTACCTCCTGGTTGCTTGGAGTGGACATGGTGGTTAACCGTACTGGCCAGGCAGGACAGCTGTGTGGAATTGGCTCCTTGGCCCGTCGACAGGCGGTCGAGTCCATCTCATGCCTGGCTCTTCTCGAAGCTTTGAGATGCGGCGACATCTGCTTTGGCCGGTTCAACCGGCTGGACATTCACAGGTCTATGGACTTTTCATTGTGTCAAACCACACTGATGAGTCCATGATGCCACATTAGGCCTCTGCACAAGCAGGAAAACAATACAATCATCATTGCATTTTTGGGGATAAAAGACTTTAACACCCCTCAGTGTTTGAAATGTTTAGATTCTTTAAGAGGGGTTTTAGGGAAAATGAATGAACATTTAGTATCTTAGCTGTCTTACCAACAGAGCTAAAACCTGACTGATCTAAACTAGTCCTTTAAGGCATTTGAACAAAAATAAAAGAATTAAACCCAGCAGCCAAACCAAAGACTCCATTTGGACACCAGACTGTGGGACTTTAAAGGCAAACTGTTGCCTACAAATAGCAAATGAGCAAAGCTGATGATTATAATAGTACAAATACATGTTTGTACACTCTCACTGCACAATATGTGTTTGTGTTATTTGTAGCTATTTCTGTGCCAAATAAATAATGCATAATGGTTGCTTAGTAGTTATTTAGTTTTTTTTGTAAAGTATCCTGTTTTTTTACTAGTATCTCTGATAAAATGTGAAGTTATAAAGTTGTGGTTGAAGCTTTAAGTAGTTTTGTTACACAAAAACTAAACTTGCAATCTTTTTTGTTGCTTTTATTTTATAGAGCAGACTAACTGAGCATATCCAAACTCTATAACGGAATCAGGACAATTTAATGCAAATAGAACACAACTAATATTGTTATTAAAGTCCGACAGTGATGCAGCAAATCTGGTGTTTGGGTCAATTTTAACCATATTCATACATCACAGACTTTAGACAAGCATCGCTGCAGGAATGAAGGTCAGACTGGAGGATGCACTGCCCGTGATGGTGCACAAGTGGACTGCAGTGGACTTCATCATCTTCTCTTGTTGACTGCTTGATCACTGAAGAAAAATGGGAGCCAAACACGGGTCATTTGGACGCTACGTGCAGCAGATGTGGCCTTTGATGGGGTCAGTATTGGACACAAGGGCGAGACAGACAATTTTCAGGACCGCGTGGGGAAATCAAACCCTTTACAGCCCGAAGGATAAATAAAATGAATCAAATGACACAAATACATAAATAAAGATGTAATGCAGTAGTCGTTAACAATCTACATCTTAATGCACACAGGCCAATAAAATGCACTTTTCAGTTAAAACCTCTCTCTCTCGCTGTGTTTTTGACAGATGCCGTATCCTATAGGCAGAAATAAAGCCGACCCATGAAAGATTGACGCATCAGAACTGTGAAAGTCCCTCAGCCTGCTGTTACGAATATGCCATGCAAAGCTCTTTTCATGCTCTAAAATGTTTCTTGCTCAGCGGGTGCGATTTGCCGGCTGGCTGATTTTTACAGAAGTTATAATTGTGGTTAAATACCTCAAAGGGTTCAATGACTGAATGATGCTTATTACATCTGGCTGTTTGTTTTATTTATGCTTTCAAGGTGCAGCCAGGGCACTGCTTTTGTTTAAAGCTCCAGTTTCAAACACTTTATGTAGATTCACATATGATGTCTTGTGTCTGACAACCTAAGATTGGCTAAAACTGAGTTGAGCTATGGATCAAATCAACCAAAAAATAGCCTAAAAAGACTAAAAATCAAGAAGTTACAATGACACAATGAAGTATCTGCCTGAAATGATTAAATTTCCATAAAAACAGAAATTATAGAAATTCCTCTGATGACAAAACTACTTTCCCACAATATCTTTCTATGTTGTTTTTAATCTAGTGTTTTATTTACCTTAATGTGTCACATATTAACCAGACTGCATTTTGATATGTCCTGATGCACACAAACCTTTGAATTAAGTTTTTTTTATCATGAATGTATTTATATAACTGCCAGTTTATCACTGTAAACAACATATATGTCATAAAAATCTTGTTTTTAATATTTAATGTCATGTCTCAGAACCATTCTACAGAAAAAAAAATTAATTATAAGTGAATAACTGTTATTGACACTAAAATGGTACTGATAGTGAAGAAAGACAATAATACTGAGCCTGTAGCAACATCTTTTGGTAGAAAACAGAACTACATGAGAAAATGTTGTATTTTTTTTTATCATTAAAAGGACTTGCTTTAAAATGCATTAAAAATATAAACATATTAAATGCCTGAAGGTGTTTATTATTAATCCAACGGCTTTAAATCCCTGCTAAATACCCATCTCACTGGCTACATGACATTGTGAACTGAATGTGACATATTTTGTAATTTTATATATATATTTGTATTTTATTGCTTTAGAGATTATTTGTGTTGCTTTAGACAATAAAAGTTGTTTGCAGGCACAATAAAACCAAACCTCATTGATCGATTGCTTGATGAGGAAATGTTTGACGTTGCAGCCTTTTGTAAACTGCTGCAAAAAAATAATGCTGACAGTATTTGCAATTTTTATGCCTTTAATCACATTTGATCTCTGTCTGGTGCAGAATAAAAGCAGATTTACCGAAACAAACAGGTTAAAGTCTCCTATTAAAAAGGTGCTGGTGTATTTACAGTTGTTGTTACCTCTTTTGGCCTCTAGGTGTCCTCAGTATCTACCTTTTGTCCAGATGATAATCATGATGCTCAGCCTCCCATGGGGACGCTGATGGGCGGACGCTCTGCGTTCAAAAAGAAATAATAATAATAGATGATAAATAAATGTACAGTTAATGTCACAGAGTCTAATAATCAACTTTTTCCTTTATGACCATATTCCATTATACTGATAACTGTGTGTAATGACGGTCTCAGGAGGGCTCCACTTCCGGAAATGATTCTAGAATTTACCGCATCAACCCCAGCAAATTCAACACATCATCCTCCGCGAGCCGCTTCCTGTAAGTTTCTATACATCATTTTATATAAAAAATAAATATATAGTCTTTGCTGAAGTCCGATCATATTCATTGTAAACCTTTTTGGAGTTTTTTGGAAGTTGTACACAAAACGAACGCTTTAAATTGACTTTTTTCCCAGTGGAAATGACAGTAAATCAGCTTAATAGAAAACCGGGCAACTTCCGGTCTAAAAACGTGTCAGTTTAGATTATATTAGGCTAAATGTTTCAAATTGTCATACAAATATAGAGTTAAGAAAAAGTAAATTCGAAGCATTTGAGGTTTAGCCCATGATAGAAATATTTTAAGTTAATTAAAAACGACCTTTAAAGCCACAATGTGTAATATTTTTACCTGTTTACTACCAAATTCTGTGTATCCAGTGCACAAACTTGTCCTTTTTCATTAATATTTCTCACCAACATCAATTCTAAATATTCCTCTCAGCTTCAAATTTTACATTTTTAATACATAAATTGTGGTCGACGCTCCATGGTCATCCTCCATCTTGAAATACGGTAGCTATTTAGGGACATACGAGCTCTGAGTTACGCGTTTGCACTATGACTGTAACCTGAAAGAAACAGCAGAGGGCAGCAGTGCGCCGTGGAAGCATGGCGTCTGACAATGCAACTAAGAAGAGACGCGCATCGTCTTGTCGGGGATGGGGAGGGGGGGCTACGTGTGGCATTATGCATTAAGACTGAACACTCATTAAAAAATGCTTTTTACCTGCTTGAGTAGTTATATGCTTTGTGTGGGTTAGGCTACAGAGACTGGAAATAAATCAATCTCATGCTTTTTTATAAAAAAACGAACCAGATAGCTGGAGTGAACGCTGGAGTTGTTGCCTTTTTGAGTGGGCCACCGTAGCTGCAATACTTACTCGAAACTGCATGGCGCTAAAGAGTCGCAGTTTTTACCATGATTTCTATGAATATCACTGATAGGGCCTTTAAACATAAAAACATATACATTACATTCTCATTCTACTCTATTCTACCGGTTTTATTCTTGATGCGTTTCTCTATTCAGCCTCATTAATGATGGATACTGTTAAATATATGCTCAATCTTTCTGGAAAATAAACATAGGCTACTGTTGACATTTTCTTTATTTTTGAATACTTGATCTATTTATTTCGCTTAATTTGAGAATTTTTCAATTCAGGGTCAAATTTTTAAATCACGTAATTATTTTTGAATGTGTAAATTGTAACAAAAACCATCTTGACATTATTTAGCCAGACCTGATCCTTCCAACCTGATATTCTGAGGAGATTCTGCTGCAGCAGCAACAATGAGCTGCTTCTCCAGTCTCACCTCTTTGGTTTAAAACAGAATCTTCTATCTGAGACAACAGAAATGATTCTGACATAGTTTTCTAGATGGTGCACACATAATTGCTCTGTCTCCAGAATGCACACGTGCAGCAAGGCTAGCAGTCATACATACGTGTCCTTCCTTAAGTTTGTTTTGTGTTCTTGCACAACCTGTTTTATTTGGTATATTTATGTTTTTGTTTAATTTCTGCAGAATGTTAAAACGTTTCTAATTCAGTTAGGGCCTCATTTATAAAACTTTGGATCTAATCCTTACTAAAATTCTACTTCAGCTCAGCAACAAAAACAAATTTTCTGACCAATAAAACACTACTCATGCATAGGTGCATGCAATTCCTGGTTTATAAATAACATTCTGCCAGAAAATGTGCTCAGGTGTTTGTGGATCACCTCCTACACAACCACTTTCTGCCATAAATAGTCAATGCGAATCACTTTATGAAAACTCTGCACATAAATAAGCTGGCATTTTTCAGGTAACCATGGCAAACAAGACTGAATTCGATGTGCTTGACGTAGGAACAGAAAATACTTTTATTGCTTTCCATCGACAACGCGTTATTGCAGCGGTGTGCTGTGGGTATAAGCTTAAAAAATAAATAAATATTAAATTGAAGTGGTCAGATGTAGGCAAAGAGGAAGATTGCAATAATCACTGATGCCATCCAAAATGGCTGCATTATCTTGCTCAGGGATAGCTGGGATATTCCAGATCTAAGCGTAACAATAAATAAAAACATTTTAATTTAACCCAAGGAGGAGTTAGGCAGGAAATGACATGTATTTTTCATTGTATCAAGCAAATATCAACCTGACTGACAGCTACTTCCCACTGCAATGAGCCAATAGCTCACAACAAATGTGCAGTCACGTTTCAGACAATTAATGTACCAATAAGTAAGACGTACATATGAATGTAGTGATATCTTATAAACAATATATTTTCATTAGGGTTTCTCATTTTGTTTTATTTACAAGTTTATCCACAAGTTTGAAAATGCAGCTTTAATACATTAATCATCATCTCACCTGCCGTGGCTCCAGTTTTCTTATCTCCAAAATGTACTTATGCCAGGTCCAAAGTTTGCTTAAAGCAACATTCCGCAACTTTTACGCCTTAAAATTATGCTTTTTTGTAAAGTTTTTGCATCATAGTATTATCTATTATGTTCATTTTCATACCTGTGATAGTGTTGGGGGGTCCCACGTCTGTTTACTGCCCTATACAGTTTATGAACTTCGGGTAGCCGCAGTACTGACTGGGTGTCGCTTTACGGCATCATATGGCAAGCCAAAGGGATTTAAAAAGCGTGCGTTCTAAACGCACATTATGTCCGCCAAAATGCGCATTCTGAACGCGCGTTATGTCCGCCAAAATGCGCGTCCTGAACGCGCGTTTTGACGCCAAAGGGGGCAAAAACTCGCGTGTTCTAAAAGCGAGCATTATGAACGAGCGTTTTGGCGGACATAATGCGAGTTTAGAATGCGCATTTTTTAAAATCCCTTTGGCTTGCCATAATTGTATACAGGCCATTCTAAACCCCCTTACTCAGGCCTTCAGTGAAAAGAGCTGTTTACCCCTCCCACTTGGCCAGGACAGGCTGATTGGTTGGTTTCCCCAGAAGGCCTCAAACACATGCAGGTTTGAGGAGGCGTGGCTCCCCCTTATGACGTGTTAAGAAGGGGTTTCTCAGAACAGGAGGCTTTCTCTCGCATTTATCAAATTTCTAATTTACATAAAAAGTAGGTCACACACGGCTCTGACTTTTTGGCATGCTACTGTTGACCACCCAAGGTGTCTTATTCAACAACAACAAGAAAAATGTTGGTTTACATTCTAGGTCCCCTTTAATGTTTCGACAGTGACGTTACGCAGCAAGCCTGTAGAGGGCGACAGAGACCATATAACTGCAAAGTTGCGTAATGCTGCTTTAAACTTGCAGATTTCATTTGCATAAGCCAGCTTTATAAACAAGGTCCCTGGGCATTATTAACGTCCTTGTGTACTGACAACAAAAGAGAGCTACAGTGCAAACATTTGTAATATAAAAATAAATAGAAACATATAAACATCTATGTTGTAGTAAACTTCCACAACCTGCTGCATAATAATTATTTAGTCCTGTCCAGCGGTGCCGTAGGGGAGTGTGTACAGTAGCACGATGCAACATGTCACTCAGATAGCTAATCTGTTATTATTAATCAGCGAGAGAAATTGGAGATGTAGCATGAAGACAGTCAAATGCATGTGAGAATTTGCAGCCCTGATAAAATATAGCCTACATCTACTTCAGATATGGCTTGCTGTATCTTGAATTTATTTTGTTTCTAAAACAACTGATGGATTTCTGTGCTCATGATGGATTGTCCATAATGAATGCCATGTTCAGGCATAAAGGTGTCCATGTGTGCTCTTGGCACTAGGATAACTTAGGCTGCAGTTCAATGATCACCTTTGTTGTCATTTCATCTGATCAGTATTTCATGAGGTAATATATCTAATATCTAGCTTTAAGAAATTCTAGGAACCACAAATAAACCTGCAGTCTGATAGCAAAGGCATCTATTGAACTCATATATGATAAGATCTTTATTTTAAGAAGGAGCTTGATTTTTTTAAAGCTTCATATTTTAAAGGCACTCTGCAAATTTTTCATATTTTTAAATAATTTTCTTGAGCCAGTATGTGCTAAAATGACCCTTTACAGGATTATGAAATGTCACTCAGACCCCCACCGCCCACTGTGGCCAGAATACCGTACTTGCAACTTCAGAGTGCCGGTCTAGTCCCTGTTGGACTCAGTAAAGTGGAGCTGACATACCTGATGCTGCAGCCTGCTTCTAGCACGTTTCCTGCATGTTTTAGATCATGAACACCACTAATTTGTTTGATTTAGTGATGAACTCCTGTAGACACTAATGAAGGCTGAGGAGACATTTCAGCTGTTAGTTAAAAAATTTCACTTTAAACAAAGTTTATTCTGATTACATTTCCAGTGAACTGCCATAACTGCAACACACCCGTTACAAAAAGTATGAACTTCCTCATCCAATGGATGTAAACCCATCACATACGTAAATTATATTGGTAATAAAATGTTTGATAAAACAATGAGAGTGCTTTGTTTGGATGAGATACATATTTAGTTACCTATGTAAGTAATACTGATAGGTAAATAAGGGCAGAATAATAAATAGGCTTGTTTCTGTGGATGAAAATGAGGAGACGCGCCTTTCAAGGGAAGCTATAAGCTGGTTTGTTCTGTACCTGCTATAAAAAGCCCATCACAAAGCTCTGCTCTCATTAAGTTGAAGTCTTTCGGTTCCTCTTTTTTAGAGGTAGGAGGGCACTACCAAAATTATTTATTGATCCAACATTGCACTGGGACCCCTTAACCCTGCCAAGGCAGGCTTCGGAAAAGCAGAGGTCACTTTTTTGAGACAGGTTGTTCACCAGACTCCTAGTTAGAGTGGGTCAGTCATTCTCCACTAGCTTACCTTATTAAGGTGTTGAATATGGGGGGAGTGTTGACCTTGGGAGATCTTCCCACAGTGCCCACTACATGTGGTAGCTGTTTTGGTCTACTCCTCTAATCTTGGAGTCTGACTAATGACAAACGTCCTTCAAGGAAAGCTGTCTGATATCTCATAGCCAAGCGTTTTTTTTCCTCTTGGATTCTTTCCTCAAAGGACAGCTAAGCTTTTGCCCCTCGTGTATGCTTACTTGATCAATGACCTCCTAATTTTGAGGCATGTCAGTAGGAAATTGCTATTTTTAGTCTGCAAAAAGCCATACATGTTTGAGTTCTCTCACCAGTATCTTTCACCCCCTATCCCTGGCTCTGGTTTTCAACAGAAGCCCCATCTAAAAAGGGAAACTGCAATTTGTGTCTCTGCTCTTTTCATACTCTCCTCGACAAGAAATCATGCAGCCTTTCTAAGCTTCAAAGAGGAAGTAAAAGAGTTACATCACCTCTGTTTTAGACAGGAATCTAACCACAGCCTCTGCGGTAGAAATTAACACTGTGTGGGAGGAAAACATTGTACATGAAGAAAATGCACGCATGCATAAAGAGAACATGCAGAGTATTTACAGAAATGCCATAGCCTGGATTCAGTCCTGCGACCTTCGCGCTGAGAGAAGTGATATCAAACGTGTCACCTTGCAGCCCAGAAGGCAGACAAAGGTTCAAAACTCTGTGAAACTATTAGAAACTACAACAGCTTGACGTGGCAAGGACTCAGACAATCTAGCAATTGTGCTGAGGAGCAGAGTTGTTTTATGAGCATGCAGGCACAGGTGGCAGTGATCAGTTGATTGAAGGAGCCTAGCTGTGCCTGAATAGTGAGACAGAGACAGGAGACTAGCTAAACAAAACAAATAGAGGAAGAATGTGAATAATTCTTGACATATTGCTCTGTTCTGATACTGCTGTACAATATGGCAGCAATGAACTTCTGTATGTGAAAATTGTGAAGTGGTGTTAATTTTCCGTTTTTTAAAGTAGCACCACTCATTTAGAATTCTGAGTACACACCTTTAGCTTCTCTGTAGCATCTGCAACAATGTTGTTTTTTTTGCATTTATTTAAACATGTAGTGAACACAAAAGGGTGATCATGGCCACCTAGATGCTTGGAGGTTTGATTGTCAGGCCTTAGTCTATATTTGGTCTTTTTATTCCCTCCAGTGCTGTGTGACTGACACATCACACAGCTCTTGTGTGTGGAAATGTCTTTAGCCTCTGTGGAGTGCAGAGCAGGCTGTCAGTCATGCAACAGTGAGGGAAGAAAAAAGACTTTTTAAATTCTTTATTGACTGCAAAATATATGCTAAATATGTGCTGGAAAAGATTTGCTTTTGGATTTTTCAGTTTTTTCTAAAATAGATTCACATCAAGTTGAAATGAATATGGTGACAGCTGAGAAGTAAAGCCACACAACAGTGAGACAACTTATTTATTTTTTACCGTTTTTTTGCTGGATCCCCTGGGATTCCTTTCCTGTGGTGGCAAGAACCATCTCCTCTCTCCCGCTGGGACACTGATTCCCAAAGTAGGAGCATCACAGCAGTCAGAGGCACAGAGGGACTTCTCTGCTTCTCCCAAGACTTTTTTCAGTGTCTTTCTTAGTAGTTTTTTTTATAAAAGAAAAAGAAAATTTCAAATTAAAGATAATTTATTTAGATCAGTATAGACCACTCCTATTAACTGCTGTGCTGCAAGCGACTCAGTCAGTGCACACCTGGTTTTTGAAGTTTTCCCAGAAAATTAATAATAAATTCTCTAGATCTAGGGCAGAGATACCAAGTATTCTGTAATCTAAGCTACAGTTTAGTGTATTAACACAGAGTGTGTCCTCTCCAGAGCCCAAGCTGTTTTTGGAAGTGAGAACTGCTCCACCTTACATTCAAGCTCACCTCCTCCTCGGAGCTTTGTCTTCAGTAATGAGGGTGTTCCAATATATGTCTGCTTCTCAGCCTTCACCTATGGTCACAGGATTGGAATCTTGACCAAAAGAACAAGCCTCATTGACCCTTTCACTTAACCCAGGAGGTGAGTGTCATCATTGTCACTGCTGGTTATATTCTATTCAGTGCTAAAGTTAGCACTTCTCTTAGCTATCTATTAACTAGCTTACAGTAAATGCACAAAAGAGTTGTAGCAGGAGATTTTAACTAGGCATGTTTACAGACTGCTACCACACTTTTTCCAACATGTTGACTGTGTTACATGGAAGAGAATACTAAATCTCTAAATCCAACACCATCATTAAATTTGCTGATGACACAGCTGTGGTTGGACGTTTCTCAGGTGATGATGATGGTTGCATCTGCTCGCATTATGCCGCCCAGGCACAGGACTGAGCCTTAGCTGCATTCAGGGACAAGGGTTCTCAGGCGTGAGTGCAGGTGGGCAGAGCGGAAATTAAAGAAAATCTGCAGGAAATCTTAAATGTCTGGTCAAATTATCAGAAAGGAGTATAATTATCAAAAACTAGCTTCCTCGCTGAAATCATTAGATCTAATTCTCGGAACCCTCGCATCCTGTTCACAACCCCTGGCTATCTGTCTCTCTCACTGAGACGTGCTGTGAGGAGCACACACACAGTCTCAGCGAGAGAGACAAAGAGTAAGAGAGAGACTGCCGAGGCTTGAGCTGCACAGCACAAGGACAGACACAGCAGTCTGGATGCAATATCAGAGTCATAGTCTCCAAAAGCAACACTGCTCACGGCCACCTTTGTGTACTAATTAGGGGAGACACCACAGATTTCTCAGCGCATCTTTTTCCCCGTCCATGTGCTCTGAGATTTCCACGTTCCTGAGAAGTGTGTGTGAACACAACTAACCGGTGCGGGCCCCCAGACCAACGCCACCTAGGCCGGACAGGGCCAGATGTGAAAGTGCCATAAGGAGGCTTTTTCCATGCTGGGGCCATCCATTTAGGCTTTTATTAATAGTAGCCTGCAGGCAAGTGTTGTCCCGACTACTTTTAAACATGCTGGGCTGCTACCCCTATTTTTATTTCTTGTAGCATAAACCAACAGTGTTGATGCTGACAATTTTGTAATAAGACTTATTTTTACAATGGCAAATAAACAGTACTTGAAGCAACTAGAATAATGTTCATCTGTAGATGAGGTGAAGGACTTCATCACCTAGGGGGAGCGTGACGTAAAACTGCTGCTCTTCCACATCAAAAATAGTTAGCTGACGTAGTTCAGGCATCTGATTAGGATGTCTCAACTGACAGGATCCCGAAAGACCAACATTGATTAACAGAAGAATATCAGCTTGATAGGACAAAGAGCAAACATGGTATCATACAGTTCAAGAGCAACAGGTGACAAACAGATGGAGCACAAGACCCTATGAATAAAAATATAGATATAATATGACATAGCAGCACACAGAATGTCATGACTTTGTGATCAGCTTCAGGTTTTCTGTTGATTTCCTTTATTCTAATGCTTCTGTTTAACGCTGTACCAAGAGCACTATGCAGCTATGATAGTATTTGTGTTTTTGCATCAAAAGGCTAAAAATATCATTAATTGAAATTTAATCATGATGTAATGTTGTTCCTAAATAACACAAAGCTCTAGAGA
The DNA here is from genome assembly GCA_006937985.1 of Aphyosemion australe. NCBI lineage: Eukaryota > Metazoa > Chordata > Actinopteri > Cyprinodontiformes > Nothobranchiidae > Aphyosemion > Aphyosemion australe. Next base: position 431,719 of record SSNS01000191.1, read on the forward strand.
ACCCTGTGTAGAATGTGTCGGCACACATAGAATGGGTAGAGTGGACAAAAAGGAACTTGAGTGTTCAGTTATCTTTTCACTCAAAGCAATAAACTGAAACTGTGTAGTGTGCTGATAATCATCATAAAACCAGTAATGGAGAACTTTGGAATCAGAACTCAAAGAGATAAAAACTTTTTTTTAATTTAATAGTGAAACTGTTACTTCTCAACATTAAAACTGATTTAGAATCTGCATGATTTATCTACTAGTAATTTCATTTTTGAATCAAAGAAAAGCATACAGAGATTCATCCCACAGCATGAATGACTACATCATAGTTGCATGCTGAAGCAGATTAGCAGATGTGGGCAAGCTCTTTTTTCATATAATGAGCAGTTTTAAATGTCTAATGGCAGGGTATTTATGAAGTTTTATCCAATATCTGAATTTACACCAAGCTAAGAAAATGTATTGAATTTGTATTTTCACATTGGGAGATATAATTTTTTGTACACTTTACATTAGTGAGGGCCCGTGCCGGCTCCGACCACATGCATCACGCACTGTGTTTAGGGCACCAGGAGGCCAGGGGGGCACCAACCAATCAGGCTTATGAAAAATCTTCCATGAGGCGCTTCAGCAGAAAACTGATGTCTGGTCTCTGAATGAGCAGGTATCAGGTTGCATTGGATGTCCCAGTTCACACCTCAAAACCAGGCTTTGTGTTAAAATGACCAGGTAAAATCAAAGGATTAAATTTTCACAGGCTGTTGGGAGCTTTTGCTTTTTTTGTATTTTTCTTGGAAAAGTTCCAGCGTCAAAGTTTACCAAGTACTGTTTTGTCCTACCAAAAAAAGAAAATGTTGAAAGGAGATTTTGTTGCAGCAAGAGTTAACAACAAAATAAACAAGTAAAGGCCAAATAAATGTGAGAAAGTACAAAAAATATCACAGTTAAAACAATATTTATTGTATTGAGGAGATTCTTTGTATTATAATGTTCAGCGCATACTTCAAAAAGTTTATATGAACAAAATATGCTTAGCCAAGTGGTTGACCTGCCAATTGATGTGATTGTTTTCTTTGATTTTATGTTTGCTACAGGTTTTTTTTTTCTTTTTGGCTACTTGATTCTCTACTCAAATGGGAAACTACCTCAAACTGATGCTTCTCCTGATGGTCATCACTATATCTGCCGCAATACTCCTGTTAAATATAAGATTGCCCATCATTACACGTGAGAGGCCAACACCACGTGGGCCTCAACCTGTTTGCCCATTTCTCATCTCAGAGAAGACCATCACCCCTCTCAAAAACACCAAGCATCTACTGGTGTCAGCCTTCATGGACCAGAGAGTGAATGGTTTTGATGTACGCATCATTGGCATGTTTCAGAGAAACTCCATCCAGCCACTCCATTGTCTTTTCTGCTGTTCCGGACATTTAAATGGAATTACTCCTGCAAATATCTTACCACACACGGACCACTTCGGTTTTCCCTTTGGTGCCACAGACGTCATGTGTCAGATACCTAAAGATTGTGAAGCTTCACACGTCACCCTTCTGACTCAGCCCAGTAGAGAGAATGTATCTGACCTCAGCTGGATTCCTATTAAAAACAAGCAAAACAACAGAAAAGAGGAGAAAATGCTTAACTTCACCGTTTGCATTTCCAATCTGTTTGGGGACTACAACAACGTGCTTCAGTTTGCACAAACTCTGGAGATGTACAGGTCAGTAAAGTTGAACATGATACTAAAATCATGTAAAACCCTGAATCTTGATGCTGTGTGAGAAATAAATTATATTGAAAGGTTTTTAAGAATTCCTTGCAGTTATACTGCATTGCACTGGATTATACTGGTGCTTCTGTTATAATGTTATTTAGCTGTTTGTGAATTAAAATAAAATTTAATGGCACATTGACGTCTGGGTCAGCCCAGTTTAGCCCAGTTAGGGTAATTGTGTTTACATCTGGTTTAACTGTGTGTTTTCCTTGCTTAGCCGTCCAGTTATTTTGGACCTGCTCTCCGGTGGTCAGCTTGGTGCGAAGCCGACCCAACACACCTGCTACCGAGTAATTGGCCAGCTCAGCTCAGTGGCCTAGTGGTATGAGTGCCTGCCCTAAGAGTGGGAGATTGTGGGTTCAAATCCAGTGTCGGGTCATAGCAAAGACTTTAAAAATGGGACCCAATGCCTCCCCACTTGACACTCAGCATTAAGGGTTTTGACTGGGGGGGTTAAACCATAGATATCATATATATTGCTAGATGCCTTAACTGGGAGTCGACAGCGTCCCTACACGGCGGCCATCTTACTTCGGATAGCTTCCGTTCCATTTTCAATGGTAGCAGATGGAAGGTGAGTGAACGACTTAAACAAAAACACTCTTAACTCGATTAAATATTAACGAATTTACAAGCGGGTTGCATTATTACAAACCTTATAACACATAGGCTTGCGACAACATACTTGCACCTTTTTAAATTAACGGACCAAATCCGTCATATTTCACAGCCACATCTCTGGCGTTTATAACAAATCAAACCGTTTGAAAATTGGTTGAAAATTGAGCAAGTTAGAGTTATTTAAATAGTACATGCACCATTGACACCAATGTTACGAAAGGGGGCAGCTGTCCGAGGTAAGATGGCCGCCACGTAGGGACGTTCTTCCAATTGATGAACAGCACAGGTAAGGCATCTAGCAATATATATGATATCTATGGGTTAAACCACCAAAGGGTTCTCAAGTGCGGCTGTGTCAGCAGCTCACCACTCCCTCAAGGGATGGGTCAAATGTGGAGAACAAATTTGACACTCCAGTGTGACAATTAATGGAACTTTAACTTTAACTTGGCTGGCTGAAGTTCATGCCTACCTACATGGCTTCTCGCATGCACGATTCATTATTGGTCTGGATGCAGTGGAGTAAACATCTCCTCTGACTGCAGCTCAGACCTGCTGCTCCAGCCGCAGGAGTGCGAGGACAGACTGATGTGAGAGGAGCCCACGGCAGCACCACTGATCAGTGAGAGAGTAGGAAGCTGTGCGCTTCATGTCAGTCTCCAAAAACAACACTGCTCACAGCCGCCTTTGTTTACTAATTTAAGGAGGACACGACAGACTTCTCCATGCCTTTGTTGCCCTGCCCAGGTGCTCAGAGAAAACTGCGTTCGTGAGAAGGCTGTGTGAACAAAACCTGGCCGCGAAGGGATGGTCTGACCAAACCAAGACCGGACTGGGCCGACCGGACTGTGAACGTGCCATGACATATACTTTATGGTCATAGTGTTCATTTTTAGAAAATGAGGAAAAAAATAGATTTACGTTGAAATCATGTTGGTCTGACATCTGGACTACAAAGTAGAATTAGTGGTCTGATCATTATCATTTAAAGATTTATTTTACAGGAACGATATTGACATAAAAATGTAAGATAAATACTGGTTTAACTAGAGGGGCATCCCCCAACTTTTACTTCTTTTCAAACCAGTTGGTCTGTCAAAGCGGAACTTTCCCCAAACCAACCCATGTCCACGTATCCATCCTAAGAGAATTCAAGCTTCTGTTTCCATTTTCAGATTAAACAGATTAACCACAATGGTTTGAATGCCACATACAGAAGGTATTTCTTCTACAGTTGGATTTAAATGAAACAATTTTTTTTCAAGATGGCACTGCACAAGCAGCAGAACGTTACAGCAGCTTTCGCTTCTTTACTTCTCTTAGTAATTTTTTTCTAGTCTAGTGTGTTGTGTTTTGGATAGGCACATCTTGTTAAAATTGTACGAATCATGGAAGTAGTTTTCTTTCTTTTGTATTTAGTTTTAAACTTTAAACTTTTTGGAACATTTTGGAAATGTGCAGGGATGTTCCTTCAGCTCCAAGAATTACTCCATTGCTTACCCCAGGGATCAGCTGTTATCACTACAAGCACCGGCACTTCTCTGCACGGAAAGGCCGGTCCTGCCCCAGAAAAGAAGAGGCAGCAGAGCAGGAAGAAATATCCCCAAGATGAAACAAAAGTATAAACCATATTTACCCTCTGTCATTATGGGAAATGTCCGTTCCCTCCCCGATAAAAGCTCACAGTGCTGATCAGACTGCAGCAGGACAACTCTGAATGTATCCTGATGTTTTTATGGCGGCGTGGATGAATGAGCGGATTGAAGACTCTGAGGTTTCCCTGGAAGGATTTAAATTTCCGTGGGTCAACAGGAGAGTGGAGCAGTGCAGTAAGAGGAAAGGGTATGGCTGTGTTTATTAATGAGAGATGGTGCAACCTGTTGCATGTCATCATGTCATCGTTAAACAACTCTGCACAAAAGAAATTGAGTTACTGGATGTTGGTCTCCGGCCGTAGACGTGTTTGTCAGAACTTCAGTAAATTCTGGGAGGGGGTAATTAAGCTGGAGCTATGATGGCCCGGTCCTCCCAGCTGTTGTGTCTATACAAAGTTAGCTATTTCAGGACTTAGCACGTCAGCATATAGCAACTGCTTCAGCAGTGAGTGAATATCACCAATCAGCACCAAAAAGCATTCACAGTAACACTAATAACATTAAAAGTTTTATTTCGTCAAAGTCCAACATAATTTAATCTATTCAGAGAACGAGAGCAGCTGCGTGATGTAAAATGTGGCGTTCAACGACTGGAAAAAGCTCAATTTTTTATGGTGCTCTGTGAGACAACAAAGCCCCATGATGTTGTGGGGGAATTCCGCCCTGTTTTTTGGTGTTGGGAGTTTGACTAATAGGTCAATTGTGGCACTTTTCTTCCTTTAATGAGTTGTGAAGAACTACAACAGCAAGCTAAGAGCAAGACAGTTAACAACCACACTTCCTCTAATGCAGTAGACATATTACCGTAATAAGTGTAGTAAGTGCTCCCTACCGTAAAACACCCAATACAGCTAGCACCAGATATCTGTTAAATGAATGTTCATTTAATTGAAGCAGTTGAGGTAGTGGTTTTCATCTGCCCTGTTTTCTAAAGAGAAACACTGGCTATAGAAAACCCCATATGTGTCAACGTCTACTCCATGATGAATATGTGCATTTACTACTTCTGCACGTCAAAATGTCTGTTGTGAAGCTGGCATTAATTGTTTGTTTTATTTGTCTTCCAAAAAATATTTGGGAATAAACTCTCCAACACTGATGTTAGAACTCCTTGAAGGAAGGAAGGAAGGAAGGAAGGAAGGAAGGAAGGAAGGAAGGAAGGAAGGAAGGAAGGAAGGAAGGAAGGAAGGAAGGAAGGAAGGAAGGAAGGAAGGAAGGAATGTTGGTTGGTTGGTTGGTTGGTTGGTTGGTTGGTTGTTGGCCAGAAAATGATAAGTCGGAGTTCTTTTATAAGGAAAACAAAATCCTCACATAACTTTTGTAATCCAGGAGAAATGTCTTTTTCTCCCAGATTACTTGGAGTGAACAAAGTGGTGATCTATAACACCAGCTGTGGCCCTGAACTTGATCGTCTCCTGCAGAGTTATGTCCAGGAGAGATTCCTGGAAATAATTCCTTGGCCCATCGACAAGCACCTGAATCCATCTCATGGCTGGGAACCTTCAAAATTTGGAGGTGATATCCACTACTTTGGCCAGCTAACCACACTGAACGAGTGCATTTACAGATCCATGGATCGTTCACACTACGTCCTGTTGAATGACATTGATGAGATCATCATGCCTTATCAACATGACAACCTGATGTCTCTGATGGACGCGCTGCAACCACGGCATCCTGATGTAGGTAGCCATCAAGGTTAAAAAGAAAGAGATAAGAACTATATGAATAATCTTTCCTTTTTTAAAACCTGTTTGCATTCTGTAGGTTGGTGAGTTCCTCATTGAGAACCATTGCTTCCCCAACAAGCACTTTGATCCAAGTGGGACGTTTCACCTGCCTAGATGGGGAAAAGTACTAGGAGTTAATATTTTGGAGCACATTTACAGGGAAGACCCTGACAGGACAATCTACCACCCACACAAGATGATAGTTCAACCGAGGTAGGCTGAGAAACATATTAATCATTTATTTGAATTGTTAATATAGTTGATCTTTAGCTTTTAATAAGTAATTCACTTATATAATTTGACAAAATGTATTCTATCATGTTAAAACTGTTTAAAATGTACCAAATCTATTTTTATCTAATGCAACTCAATGGCGGAAGAATTACCATTTTACCATTGGCGTCTATATTCCCAGGGGGCTGTGCTGTCCTGGGCATTAGCCCCTGCTAGGGTGTCCAGTGGTAAATGGTAAAATGGTAAATGGTCTGTATTTGTATAGCGCCTTCTTAGGGTTCTACAACCCCCCCAAGGCACTTCACAACACAATCAGTCATCCACCCATTCACACACACACTCACACGCTGGTGGGGATGAGCTACAATGTAGCTACAGCTGCCCTGGGGCGCACTGACAGAGGCGAGGCTGCCGAGCACTGGCGCCACCAGTCCCTCTGACCACCACCAGCAGGCAAGGCGGGTTAAGTGTCTTGCCCAAGGACACACAGCAGCATTCTCTGGCCGGAGCCGGGATCAAACCTGCAACCTTCCGATTACTGGACAACCCACTCTACCTCCTGAGCTACTGCTGCCCAAGGTAAATTGATTGTCAAGAACCCCCTGGTGTTTAAGGATTGGATGGAAGAAATGCCCTTCCTGATCTGAATCTGAGCCACGTTTTGTCGTTGGAATTATGTGTTACCAGCTCCGGTGGCCTAGTGGTAGAGTGTCCGCCCCTGGTCTGGGAGATCGGGGTTCAAATCCCAGTCAGGTCATACCAAAGACTTTGAAAAAAATGGGACCCAATGCCTCCTCGCTTGACACTCAGCACTAAGGGGTTGGATTGGGGGGTTAAACCAAAATAACCAAATAGTTCCCGAGCGCAGCCGTGTCTGCAGCTCACCGCTCCCCACAGGGATGGGTCAAATGTGGAGGACAATTTTCACCACACACCAGTGTGTGTGACAACGGATGGCTTTAATCTTTAATCTTAATCTTAAGCATGAGTTAGTTGGTAACAGGCTAGCCCAAAGGTCAACGATCCGTTTTGTAACCATATCAGGTCTTGGATGTTAGGTAAGAAAAAGTGCAGAGCTGTCAACCACTTGGTGGTGGGTTGGATCTGGTGATGGGGAGGCTAGAGGTCTGGGACACCTGAAGAACATTCTGGAAGGAGAATTCAGGTCATACCTGGAACTCGCTGGAGGACCTACAACTTCTCTGGAATTGGGATCCTGTCAGCAAGCGATAAAGAGTGTTGCTGTGGACATTTGGGTTTCCCTCCTGGACCTGTTATTTTCACTTCCATTTAGATAAATACAGAAATGGGATTCCCTCAAAGTTAAACTTAAAAAATCACTAAATATCTTAATTTTATTTATTGTTTTAACTATACAACAAAGCTTTGCTTGAAAATTGAAGTACATGTTTGTGCTGTTTGACATATTTAAATATAAAATACTAATTTCTCTAAACTGTCTTTGTATGTCTACATCACAGGATGGTGGAGCAGACTTCAGTCCATGAGGTGCTTAAGAAATTTGGACAGAGGTACAAAGTTCCCCTAGAAGTCTGCCGGATCATTCATATTAGTGTGGGTGGATCGCCACGTGTGGAAGGTCTTAATGTGGACAAACGACTGTGGAACTTCCATGAAAGACTAATTCCTAATGTGGACAGGGTGCTAAAGAGAGTGGGGCTGCTAGTCTGATGAAAAAGACAAATAGATAAATATATGTTGAGAGGTACGAATACATATGCTGCCTGTACTTTGTATTATTAAATTGCCTAAAAGCAGTTTGTGACTCACTTCTGTAACAAAAAATGTTTTCATGAAACTGTAATTGTACAAGATGTTAAATGTTAAAGTTGACAGTGACTAATGCAGAGCGATCCTCTTTAGACACGTGATGTTTGTTCTCACGGTGCGGGGGCTTGTTCCGACGCCCGCCCCGTAAAAAAATGCAAATGACGACTATAGTCGTCAATGGCAGTGAGCGGTTGGATTTGAAAAGACGACTTTAGTCGTCAATGGCAGTGAATGAGTTAAACAATGATTAATGTCTCATTAATAATGTTGTGGGATTTGAGAAAAAACATAAATCACATAGAAATAAAACACACAATGAGTGAAAGAAACACCCCCAAAAATACTGTAACTGTTTAAGAAATGTAACAGTTGTGGGAATAGGAATACGCTGTAAAAATGTAGGAACATGTGGGTCATTTATGTTGTTTAAAGGAGTCATCACCTGAAATTTCCAATTTTCCACTTGAAAAAACGTCTATAATAGCTTCCTAATGATTTTTCACTGGCTGAGAAGCCGATATTTAACATTGAAGCGTTTGTTTACTCTTGCCTTCTTCAACCAGCTCACATGCACCCCACAAGCATGCACATTCCAAAACGAGAACTTGAGTTCTGGCCGTATATGACAACACAAAGGCTGAATATAAACAAATATGAACCAGCAGCGAACAAACAAGCACAACAAAGCTCATTTCATCACGTGAAACGCATAAATTATGTCTTACCGTTGACGACTCGTGTTATAATCCGTGTTATGGGAAACAAAACTCCGATCGGTTTGTGTATTCCATCTTCACAGCAGAGCCGATGCCTGGCTGTTAGCTTGCTTTGTCCCAACTCAACAACATACGAGGGCGCCGTTACGCGCGAGGCGAGGGCTCGTACATACATGGTTGGATCCCGTAGGTCACTGCCAGGTCGGGTTCAGTTATAACTTTTGTTGTTTTAGAGCAAGACGCTGAAGCCGCGTCCTGCTTCCTGCTTCCATCCAACAATCAACGCGCTCCTCAGTCCCGCGCGCGTCCGAGACAGCTGAAATATCACGTGTGGTCATTCGACAAAGTATGCCCTTTACAGAAAAGGATCAAAAAAGCAAATTTTTTATTTATTTTTCCAATACAATTTATTTTAATGGTCTGAAAGACTATAATAGGACGTAGATATCCACGGTATTATAGGTGATGACCCCTTTAAACATAATGCAAATGACTTCATTGTGTTTTATAGAAAGTATTATGTGGTTGTAATAAGTGTCTCCACAGCTCTTCAGCCTGTTAGAGGTTTGGACTTTGACTGGAGCACTGCAACACCTCAAATCTCTACTGCTCTATAAAACACCAGCAGAGACAAATAGGTACAGTGATAAATAGCCTACTTACACCCTACACTGACCGCATCAGCCTGTTGCACTGATACAGATAGAATTCAGCCATAATGGGAGGGGCAACATCAGCTAAGCAAACGTTCAAGGAAGAAGCTGCAGTTTTACCTGGATTAAAGGTGCTACATTGAATACAAATAGATCATGATCATTTTTATTTATAAAGCTCTTTTAACCATTACAGGGATGACCAGAATGCTGTACTCTGTAAAAGCATGTGAAAATGCAGTAAGATAGATAGATAGATAGATAGATAGATAGATAGATAGATAGATAGATAGATAGATAGATAGATAGATAGATAGATAGATAGATAGATAGATAGATAGATAGATAGATAGATAGATAGATAGATAGATAGATAGATAGATAGATAGAACACCTTTTTCACCTGACAATAGGATTGTTGCTCATGAAGCACATTTTTTAAAAACTTTATTTTTTATTAAATTCGATTATATATATATTTATATATATATGAAAAACCTGGCAGATAAAACTCAACAACAACCTGCGGGCCATTTATGTTTGTTTGCAATTATTTCCTGAGTGACTGAAGTGTCACAAGAACTCAACAAATACAGCTGAGACACTAAAGTCACCTTTAGCGACATCTGCTGGTAGAATTAAAAATCCTGTTGATCAAAGTTTAAAAGGGAATGTTTCCTCTATTGAGATAATTAAATTGTTGTGTTTCAAATCACAAAATTAACGTTGGAATATTATAATCACACTCCAAATTATTGTTCTTTTTCCATCTAATAAATAAATAAAAGGTTGTTGTCATTTGTTGCTTCTTTCATTTTTAGAAAGGTGTTCCTGCTTGTCTTCTTGTCTTTTTCATGTTTTATTAGGCTGGGTGTTCTACATTTCCTCAGTGGTTTTCTGTTGTTTGAGATAATCTTGTCTTCCTCTTCCTCTTTGGTTTGGCAGACTAGACGCCCTTAAAGCCACAATGTGTAATATTTTTACCTGTTTACTACCAAATTCTGTGTATCCAGTGCACAAACTTGTCCCTTTTCATTAATATTTCTCACCAACATCAATTCTAAATATTCCTCTCAGCTTCAAATTTTACATTTTTAATACATAAATTGTGGTCGACGCTCCATGGTCATCCTCCATCTTGAAATACGGTAGCTATTTAGGGACATGTGAGCTCCACGTTATGCGTTTGCACTATGACTGTAACCTGAAAGAAACAGCAGAGGGCAGCAGTGCGCCGTGGAGGCATGGCGTCTGACAATGCAACTAAGAAGAGACGAGACTAGCTGCTACACCGTTGCTGTACTTTGTTAGTTTGAATAACAAACAAAGAAATCAAAAGACACATCAAATATGTCAGGTCTTATTGATTTCCAACACTCAGCAGCCGCATATGATGAGAACCCCGCCCGCAACAGCTAGACACCAGCCTCCAAGTGTGGTTTATGACTCACCTCAGCTGATCTTTTCTTCATAATAAAGCTCCCAATCCGGTCCCAACGTATCAGTTCCAAAGTCCTTCTTCAAGAAAGCTCCTTCTATTAAAGTCTCCTCTCTTACCACAGCCTGCCGTGTCTCTCCCAACGGTGGTCCGCTAGCCGGTAGCCATGTTAGCATTAGTTACCGGTACTTTATTTCCACAGCGTGTCCCCGGCTCTAGCCAAACCTCATCGGCTATCCGATCGCTAAACAGCCAGTGGTTGATGTTAGCTCCATCTCGATCCTCACTGCGGCGCACACCGATCAGCTGATGGCTAACCGGCAGACTCTTGTTTACTCCGCTGCTCTGATCCACATGACACCGGACGCCACAGCTGATGCCACCCCTCCTCCGTGTGTGAATCGGTGACAGGCAGCTATGCTAGCTTCCTTCAGGACTGGTAGGTTGATACAACAGCTAACAGCAGTGTTTCCCCTAGAAATGTTCACAGCCGTGATGTTTGTTGACTAAGGGGGGTGTAGGATAGCGCATTAAGACTGAACACTCATTAAAAAATGCTTTTTACCTGCTTGAGTAGTTATATGCTTTGTGTGGGTTAGGCTATAGAGACTGGAAATAAATCAATCTCATGCTTTTTTATAAAAAAACGAACCAGATAGCTGGAGTGAATGCTGGAGTTGTTGCCTTTTTGAGTGGGCCACCGTAGCTGCAATACTTACTCGAAACTGCATGGCGCTAAAGAGTCGCAGTTTTTACCATGATTTCTATGAATATTACTGATAGGGCCTTTAAGGCGTATTGCTTCCCCAGCTGCTTCAGCACAACACACATCTAAACTCACAGCCTGTCATACACTCTGACAGCTCTCAGGAAACCCAAAAGAGCCTTCACCCAATGCCAGTCCACCAGGTTTAACAACATCCCCAAACTAACACTGTCACAACAGCAGTCCCCAAGACTCCATACAAAGCCCTCCTTTCCAAAGAATACCTCCCACAGTGCAAGAGGACGCGCCCCTTTTTCAGTCCCAGATCTAGTTGAAGGAGCAGATTCCATTCGTCAATCGCGTATCCGATATACAGTATATTTGGGTCCCTGCCCAACTTTTATCATATTTGGTTTTTGATTAACAAGATGCCGCTGACAAAACCTTCTTCTTTGTGCCACTCTTTAGTCGGCTTTGAGTTGCACTTGGTCATTTGTTGTGGTAAAATCCATTCCCACAGTTCTCGTTTTCTTAATGAACAACCCTTTACCTTCTGATACTGACCCTGTTTCTTTGGCTACTCACTTTAACGACAGATGTTTTCCATTCCGGACTTCTGGTTTTGACATCTGGTTCTGACAAGACTTATGTCAGAAGATCAGTTCCTGCAGTGAACCCTATTCCTTGGTTTAATGACAGCATTCGCAGCCTGAAGCACCAATGCAGAAAAATTGAGCGTTTGTGGAAGAAAATTTGTCTCCATGTCCATCTGCTGCATCTAAAGGATCTTCTGACCTCCTTTTACTCTGCAGTCAGAAACGCAAGGGTTGCATATTTCTCCAACCTGGTGTCCCAGAGCAAAGGGAATCCCAAGGTGCTGTTTAACACCATCAGCAGTACAGTCTCTCCTGCCTCAACTACAGCCTCCAGTCACTCTGATGAAGATCGTGAAAACTTCCTCTTTCTTTTTGGACAAAGTCAATAAGGTTAGATCTAGCGTCTCTCCTTCAGCCTTTTCTCTGCCTCTTCTGATTCCAACCCGGCCCGTCATTCTAGATAGCTTTGCTCCTGGTTTTTTCCCTGAGTTAACCAAACTGGTTAACTCTATGAAAACATCTGCATGCCCCCTCGACATCTTAACCTCATCTTTATATAAAAATGCTTTTCAGTCCATTGGCCCCTGTTACGACCCAGACTGTCTAGGGGACCTGGGGTAAAAAGGACACATGATCTGGTGGTGTTAAAATTAACATAAGAAAATGTATTTACATAAAATAAGACAAAATAAATACAAAACACAAGTTAACAAGGGACAAATTGGTGGCAACTCAAAACTAGTAACAACAAATTCTCTAATTAACCAAAGTAATGCAAACTATTCAAAAAGACCATCACAGAAAATTCTATTAACAAGTGATGTCTTTAGTTACTGAAAAGGCAAGTGTAAAGTTTCCTTTACACAGAATTTCAAAGTTGTTAAAACAGAGACTTTTACAAAGCACTCAAATTCAAAAAGTTGTTACAAAACTAAATAAAACAAAACTGCCAAGCAGACAACAGGACAGAGAACCTCTCTGGTTGGCTTTTAAGCAGTGGCAGGGCTGATTGTTATTTGGGACAGAGTCCAAATGGAGCTGAACAGGTGTGGGAGGAACCAAGGTGCTGCATCTCTCTCCTCTCACACAAGAAGGGAGAAACAGAGACATCAGAATGGGAGTGATGTGAGCTCTTCTGTTTGCTCCAGTTAGGAGCCTCGCTGCAGAGTTCTGGTCCAACTGAAGGTGGTCAAGGGCTTTTTTGTTAAAACATGTGAAAAGTGTGTTACAGTAATCTAGATGGGAGAAGATAAAGACATGGATAACCGTTTCAAGGTCATGTTTTGACACCAACCCTTCGCAGTTTGGAGATATTTCTCAAGTGATAAAAACAGTTTCTGACCAGTGTTTTTGAGTGACCTTCAAGAGACATTGATTGGTCAAAAACAACACCCAAATTTCTCATGTTTGACTTGACGGCAGAAGCTAAATGACCAAGTTGTTGACTAATCAGAGGAGCCATGCTCTCAGGGGCAATGATCAGACTTTCAGTCTTTTCAGAGTTTAACTGAAGGAAGTTATCTTCTAGCCAGCTAGTGATCGCTGATAGGCACTCTAGTAGTTCAGACAGTTTATGGAGCTCAGAATCCCTAAAGGAGCAGTATGTCATCTGCATGCATATAGGTGATAGGAGACATCATAAAAAGCATCAATTATCTGTCCAAGAGGGTGTATATATAATAAAAACAGGAGTGAACCTAAAACAGAGCTTTGGGGTACTCCACTAAACAGGTTGGTGGAATCTGACATGATTTTGTTTATATAGACACTGAAACTTCTGTTAGAAAGGTACGATCTGAACCAGTCTAGAACAGTTCCAGAGATCCCCACCAGGTCACGAAGTCTGTTCGTTAAGGTGCTGTAATCAACAGTGTCAAAAGCTGCAGAAAGATCCAACAATACTAAGACTGTAAATTCCCCGTTGTCTGCAGCCATCATGATGTCACTGGAAACTTTAATTACAGCTGTTTCTGATGAATGATTTTCACGAAAACCAGATTGAAATTTATCAAAGTTATGAAGTTCCAGAAAAGTAATCAGTTGATCGGCCACAACTTTTTCTAAGATTTTAGAGATAAAGGGCAATTTAGAAATGGGTCTGTAATTATTAGGCTGAGAGGAGTCCAAACTGGGTTCAACAACAGCATGTTTGAAAACAGAAGGTACAGAGCCAGATTGGAGAGATAGATAAATAAAATCCACAATGCATGGGCCAATTTGGTCAAAGACCTTATGAAGCAAAGCGGTTGGGAGAAAATCAACAGGGCATGAAGTTGGTTTCATGTTTTTCTGAACGAGACTGTCCTGAAAATGTACAGGGGTAAAGAAGGACCATGATTGGGAGGGAGGTGATTGGATGGGAGAATGGGAAGAGGATGGGGGTGAAAAACTTGCCCTGATATTTCTGATTTTATTCTCAAAAAATGCAAGAAAGTTGTTACAGTCAGACCTTGAGAATACAGGCATGTGAGGGGCGTGAGGTGAAACAATCTGGTTTATGGTGTCAAACAAGACTTTAGAATTATTTTTGTTTGAGGAAATCAGCTGAGCAAAGTAAGCGGCCCTGGAGTTTTTCATCATCTCATTCAGAGATGTTATGAGTTCCTTAAAGTGCAGTCTATGAACCTCTAATCTAGTTGATTTCCAACGCCTCTCAGCTTGGTGGCATGTCCTTCTGAGACTGTAAATATTTTCATTCATCCAAGGACTTTTTCTTCTGTGAGACACAATGCTTTGTCTAACTGGAGCCACATTATCTAAGATACAAGAACATTGCTGATTAAGGGAATGGATAAAAGAGTTTAGGTCATCACCGTGAATTAAGCTGCTGACATTTGTTAGATGTTTGGTGAAATTAAAAAAGTTAAAATGAAGAATAAACAAACTCATCACAGGAGGAGGGAACATTTTTGGATTAAAAAGTGGTGCAAAATCACCTGTAACAGGTTTACTGTAAGGAATTAAAGAAAATGGGGTGGTGGGGCGCCTATGTTTCTGGAACTGACCTTTTCAGACCACATGATGAGGAGTAGTGGGCTGAAGTGAATTTTACTCAGAGACTATTTCAAAATCATTAACATTTTCACATCATTAATAAACGCTGCCACCTTTTCTTTGTGTAGCAAACCTTTTAGCATATGAATGATCCCTATAGGGGAGGGTAGGGACAAAGATGAAGTTGGTTCCCATTTCTGGTTAGGGTTAGTTTCACAAATAAAAAAAAGGTGTCACAACTCACACACCGTGTTAAATGGAGTCAGCTTTTTGTTTAGAACAATAGTCCAGGTTTGATGTGTCTAGCTGTTTTGTAACAGGAGCAGATTAAAGGTGCTCAGGTAATTTGGTTGGATTACATTTTCCTCAACGGGGAACCAGAAATGGAAACCGACTTCTGTTTTTTCGGGTCGAGGTGGGGTTAGTGGGAGACGCTGGGAGGTCTGCGTGTCGTGTTCCTTCAGGAAAAACTTCAAAGGTTCAAACGTGAATTCAGCTCATTTGCTGAGCGCACCAAACGGAGGGTCATCTCATCCGTGCGTGGCTCATTTCCTGTAAGTGTGTCTATTTTATTTACATGTTTCACATCCACAGATCGAACTTTAAAATCATTTTTGATTTATTTTTTCAGCCATTTTTGTTAAATCTATTGCAGCTTTTGCTATCGTTGAGCTTTTAATGATGCTGCAGATTGCTTACAGATCCATTTAACAGCAATTTCATTTTTTAGTTGTTGTATGACAGATAGGCTAATAGTAATAATACTATATTTGCTCAGTTTGCGTTCTGCCGAGCTTTTGTATCACCATAATATACCAGCACTTCCCTGAAATGCTGAATGAGTCTAATTTTAGCAGCCTGTTGATCAGCTGATGTAGTGAACTTGATGTTTGTTCCTTTAACTGCTGCTGAGATGATCCAAACAGAACAGAAGAAATCCAGTGGGGTAAATCTTTTTCACTGCTGTTTAAGGGATTAAAACTGATGTTGATTTTAAGTAACTTATTATGCTGTCAGCTTTGATCAAACCCCCAACATCTAAAACGCAGGTCAGATGCTCCACAGAGACAGATGGATCCAAAAGTTGGAGTCAGGACTCTCCCTTGGGTGTTAAAACTCTAAGTTAGGCTCTGGAGATGCTCTCTAGAATTTCAGTTAATTTCTTAAAGCATATTTTACCACTTGAGTTCCAATAGATAAAAAGTAATAGTCATACGTTGAGAGAATACAAATAGAAGCTGTTTGTGCTCATGTTAGTTAAGCTTGATAGTAATCTTTGCATGTTGTTCAACATGTGAAATTTGGAAATGTATTTTATTCCCATTTTTACGTCAGAAGTTGATAGAACATGGAGCTCTAGACAAAAAACGGGACAATTTCCTCATCAGTAGTTCAGCTGGGGTAATGATTCTTGAGAAACAAACTTGTTGCAAGTCATTTGTTGAACTGGTCTATGCTGTTGGTACAGGTATAAATGTTAAACCTGCTAGAATCTTCTCCATGAAGTCACGGTGACACCATAAACTCTGGGTTCCACTGTTAGTTATTCATTTTCCCAAACCTTTGTACTAGTTAATATTTGTTGCTCATGGTTTTAAGTTTATATTATAGATTCATATTTTTTTTCCATTTTAAGACTTTATCATTCAAAACTCCTCATCCACGCTCTTAACTGTCTTTTTACCTCCAACTTATAGCTTCACTGAGATGTATTTAAATTCCAGGGGAATGCTCACAGGTTCACATTTTATTATTTCACTTAGTGAAACTCTTGACTTTAATTGCATTTTTTAATGAGATGTCTAAGTCAGGATAATTTACTGTGAATTTAAACTGTAACTTAGCAAAACATTGTACCACTGATTTGTTGTGGCTCTGGGGTTAGGAGCTTGCCCTGTAATCAGTAGGTTGACGGTTCCAACCCTGGCTCTATCAGTCATATCAGTTGTTGTGTCCTTGAGCAAGACAGCCTCCTTCTCCTGCTTGGGGTAGTTGGAGGGACCAGTGGCACCTGTGTATGGCAGCCTCTCAGTGTGCCACAGGGCAGCTGGTGCTACAATGTAGCTCATTTCCCTCAGTGTGTGAATGCATGAATGAATGGCTGACTGTAGTGTAAAGCACTTTGGAGTCCTCTGACTCAGAAACGTGCTATACAAGTGCAGATCATTAATTTTTTTATAGAAGCAGACGTTCTGCTTCTAGTTTATAGGGAAATGTAGAAAAAATAAAAGAAGAAACCTTTTTGATGAAGTCGAGGTTAAATGTTGTTTTAAATATTACTTTTATTTGTTTAGATTAATTTTATCTCATATGATTTTAAAAAGACATAAATGCTTCAAAATCCACACATTTGAGAAATCAACCAGTAATTTACAGTGCGCTCATGGAAGATGCGCTCCCTCCGGAGTGCATACTCTGCCAAATACTCCAATTACGACAAATCAGCCATCCTACAATGTCAAAGTCCCATCGGTCAAAGGTGTCTTTTATAGGTTCTAATACCAGTTATGCGACAAAGCGCTTTTTCACAGACATAATTACTTATTGGGTAAAAACAATTTGTATTTGTATCAGTTTGTATCAGTATTGCAGTTCCCCCATTCTTCTGTTAGATGCTGTTTTTTATGCATGGTCAGAGCTGTTCTGTTATTTGGGAACTTTTGTACACACAAGTACAAGATGGTAAATACCACACAATGCGTAAAATTGTTCCTACACACAAAACTTACTCCGTGCTGTTTAGAAGATATCCCACTAGCTCTGGGGAAAGTGGGGATCTGAAATAGCATTTTAGTGACCTCTCTCACGTTCATTCTACTGACAAATTAAAATATCTAGAAGTATGGATAGAGTCTGACTTATCATTCAGAAATCATATCAAGGCAGTTTCTCATAAGATTACATGTTGTTTACGAACGTTATACCGCTCTATTAATTGCTTTGACCTTACAGTACGTAAGCGTATTGCAACTCAGCTTCTACTTCCTATTTGAGACTCTGCAGATATAATTTATCAGAACTCTTCACTTGTCTTCATTCGCTGGATGTCATTTATAATAGTGTTTGTCGTTTTGTTTTACGTTGTCCTTTCCAAACCCATCACTGTCACATGTATGAACGCCTTGCATGGTACCCCTTAAAAGCAAGACTTCATTTTCATTGGTGTTTATTTTTAAATTTATTCACTTTGATTTTTCATCTTATTTGAAAATGTTGTTAGTACCTGTTATTGCTGAGTATCATACCCGATCTAACGATCAGCTTTCATTTGTCATCCCTAGATTTAGAAAAGAAGTGAGGAGATATTAGCCTGGCAGGCCATCCTATATATGTGAATATATAGTCTGGCCACGAACCATTGACGGCTCTCAGTCGTGAGGCGGGATCTACGGTTGTCTTTCAAACCGATTGGATAGCGCTAGGACCAATCAGAGTAACGAAGAACTCGAGTTCTTCGTTACTCTGTAATCACGGCGACGGAAAAGCGGGAGGCAGCAATGGCGTCTAACATCAATGATTTCTGTCGTTTTTGTATGAAAAACGTGCAAATATCAGGTGTACTGGGACATTGCACTACTGTTTGATAAAAATAAGAAGCCGCTAAGTATAGCAGACAGACTTACGCACGTTGGAGTCTAAATAATCCAATGTTGATGACAAAGCCGTTTCAAACGAACGTGGTTCCTGCGTTGCCGCCATGTTGCTTGGGTTCGCGGCCGCAGCGCTGACGTCATCGGCCACTCCCGCTCTGTGATTGGCCCAACCAAAACTTTAGCGAGCTGTGATTGGACAGCCACAGCAGCGGATCAGGCTGCGAGGGTTCCAATGAAGCGTGCCTAGACCAAACTTTGCAAAGCAAGAATTTGGTCTAGTTCACTAGGCTAAGGAGATATGCCTTTTGTGTTAAAGCTCCTTATGACAAATAGGTTACCCTCTGATTTGAGATCTATTTCTTCATTTTGCAGCACTATTTATGATTTCTTACTGCCGATCTGTGACTGCTTTGCTTCCATTGTTTAATTTGTACTTAATTTAAGGTTGTATTAGTCTTGTTTGTATATAGACACGGCTGTTCGTGTATATTGGGTTTGTTTACATTTTTATAATTATTCAAAAGCCTTTAGTTATATTCATGGGTGAGCCACAGCTTAGCAGGAATTTTTTATTTTGTCCTATGTTTTTGTTATTGTGAGTTTCATCATGTAACAACTCTGCTATCTTATTTGCTATTTTGTTGTATATTTTGAGGACCCGCTCGAAAACGGGACGATACATCTCAAGCAGTTTTATCCTCATTAAACATAAGTACGGTTGATAAATGAAGGGCCTGGCTGGCCAAAACGTATTAAGAGGGTTTGCTGGTGTTGTCTGGTGGAGTCTCCTGTTGGAAGGGACTTTGACAGAACTTTGAACACATCCTGGGGAGGCAGGGGATATTCAGTCAGAGTGGTGAGGTTGTATTAGGTGTACGTTTGTGTTAGATGGATGTTGTCTTGGTCACATTGTAACTACCCATTAAAATGCAGTGCTATTCAGGTTTATCGTTGGATGATTCTTTTAATGTGATTTTTGTTGATTCAATGTTTTGTTTCAGGTTGGGATTTTATTTCTTCTCGGCCCAAATGGAAAGGGCAAACTACTACAAAAGGACTCTTCTACTCATCATCCTCACTACCTGTGTTTTAATTATCCTTCATTTAAGATCATTCAGCACAAATGGCTTCATCCCAACACGACGTGGGCCTCAATATGTTTGCAAATCATTAATCACTGAGCAAACCATTACTCCTCTTAAAAACACCAAGCATCTACTGGTTTCGGCTTTCATGGACCAGAGAGTGAATGGTTTTGATGTACGCATCATTGGTATGTTCCATAGAAATTCCATACAACCACTCCACTGCCTTTTCTGCTGTTCTGGCTATTTAAGGGGAACAATGCCAGCAAAAGTTTTACAACATGCGGACCACTTTGGGTTTCCCTTTGGTGCTACAGACGTCATGTGTCAAATACCTGAAAACTGTGATGCTTCACTTGTCACCCTTCTGACTCAGCCCGGTACAGAGAGTATATCTGACCCCAGCTGGATTCCTATAAAAAACAAGAAAACCAGTGGAAAAGAGGAGCTAAAGGAAAACTTCACTGTCTGCATTTCCAACTTGTTTGGGGACGACAACAACGTGCTTCAGTTTGCACAGACTCTGGAGATGTACAGGTCAGTAAAGTTATTCATGTTATTAAAATCATGTAAAAACCTTATTCTTGACACTATGTGTAGAAAAACAAAACTTAAATGCCACTTATGGTTGCATGAGATGTGTCCTAAAACTGTTAATTTTTGCTTCTTTATTCTTGTATCTTAAAGTAATTGAGACAGGGCAGAATTAAATTTAGCAAAACAGGTAATGGCCTCGGGTTTGTTTCTTTTTTTTTTTGCATTTTAAGATGGTGCATGTTTCGACTCACGTTATTGATGCCATGAAACACACAGTGCTTTATTTAATTGCTGGTATTTCCAAATTTTGGTGGTGATGGTGGCAAAGGAGTTTTAAGTGCCTGCCCCATAACTGGAGGGTTGCGGGTATGCATTTCGCTCAGTGTGTCGCAGTCTTTGTGTCATTTGGCAAGACACTTCACCCTCCTTGCCTGCTCGTGGTGGTCGGAGGGACCTGTGGCTCCAGTAAACGGCAGCCTTGCTTCTGTCAGTGTGCCCCAGAGCATCTGTGGCTACAATGTAGCCCATCACCACCAGTGTGTGTGTGTGTATGGGTAAATGGGTTGTAGGCCTCTGATAGCAATTTACCATTTAAAAAATTTTGTGGTATAAATCTTATCACAGATGTTACATTTATCTCTGTTGCCATTTATTTTCACAACCATTAGCCGTGTTTCCACTGTCGGAACTTCGGGGTAAATTTACGGGAAATTCCGGCATGCACGTTTCTCCACTTCACCGGCTGGCCAAACAGCCGTTTCCCGGGCCACTTTCAGGAACCTTCCGAGTACCTGATCAGGGGTAGGTACTTAAAATGGCCTGGTGGAGTAGCTGAGCGGGACTTTTGGTTAACCCACGCTGATTGGTAGTAACTCAGTAGGAAATTACATCAGCAGACACCATTCAAAACAACTGGCATTAGTAAAATTAGAAGAGTTGCTTGTGAAGCAGAATGAAAGCAAATGAAAATAAGCACAGATCGTGCTGCTTTAAAATTGCCGTTACTAAACTCCCAACACTGGAAAACACAGCAGAATTCCCCCACATTGTAATTCATGGAGCGTTGTTGTCTCACATAGCGCTGAAAAAAACGGAGCTGCTTCTGATTATTGAATGCCACATTTTACATCACGCAGCTGTTCTCGTCATCCGAATGGATTAAATTATGCTGGACCTCGACAGAATATAACTTTTTTGCGGGGAATGAAATGGGCCAAATTTCACCCATTAACTATTGTCATTCTACAGGGGGACAATAGAAATTGTCCTGCCTCATAGTCTGGTTTAGCAGCTGCTCAATGAGGACAAGAAAATTACAGCGAAATGGTAAATAGCCTGTATTTTCATAGCACCTTCTAGAGTCTTAGGAACCAAGGTGTTTTGCAACACAACAGTCATTCACACACACATTCACACACTGTCGGTGTTGACCCACAATGCAGCCATAGAAACCCTAGAAATGAGTGACATAGGTGGGACTGCCATACACATGCTACACCAGGGGTATTCAATTCTGGTCCTGGAGGGCTGGTATCCAGGACGTTTTTAGTTTTAACCCTGCTTCAACACACCTGATTTCAATCAGCAGGTGATTAACATGCTTCTGCAGAGCCTGGTGAGCTGCTGCACAGGTGATTCAACCACTGAATCAAGTGTGTTGGAGCAGAGAAACCACTAAAATGTGCTGGATACCGGCCCTCCAGGTCCGGAATTGAATACCCCAGCTCTACTCTACCGGTCTCTCTGACCACCACCAACAGGAAAGGAGGGTAAAGTGTCATGCCCAAGGACACAACTGCCACAGACTGAGTGTGGCGTGAACCTGCAACCCTCTGGTTAAAGGGAGGGCACTTAACTCCTTAGCAACTGTTGCCCCAAGAGAGAAACTAGAAAGTGTTGCAAAGATAATTTGCACCTCACTCCCAGCCCTAGCTGACATCTATAGATATTGTTGTGTTAATAACGCCACGAACATCAGACAGGACCCTGCTCACCCATCACACCTTTGCAATCTTTCTCTGGCAGAAGGCTACAGAGCATCCGGAGCTGCTTTAATTGTAATACATTTAGTAATCAAGATGAATGTGTGTTTTTGTTCCAGGTTACTTGGAGTGAACAGGGTGGTCATTTATAACATTAGCTGTGGCCCAGACCTTGACCGTCTTCTGCAGAGTTATGCCCAGGAGGGATTTCTGGAAGTAGTTCCTTGGCCCATCGACAAGCACATGAATCCATCTCATGGCTGGCAAGTCTCAGAACATGGAGGTGATATCCACTACTATGGCCAGCTAACCACACTGAACGAGTGCATTTACAGATCCATGGATCGTTCGCTCTACGTCCTGTTGAATGATATTGATGAGATCATCATGCCTTATCAACACAACAACCTGATGTCTCTGATGGACACACTGCAACCACAGCATCCTGATGTAGGTAGTTTTCATCATGCAAATGACAGTATTGCTACATGAATTTTGTCAGGAGTGGCCCTGGCCCAGTTAGACCAGTGGTTACCTAGCAATCCAGTGATGGTTTAATCCCAGTTTCCCCATCACATTCTGTTCTTGGGTAAGACCCTGAATACTGCTTGTGTTTCTTAGGTTGGTGTGTTCCAAATTGAAAACCACATCTTTCCCAAGAACTATGTTGACCCTAGTGGGAAGTTTCATCTGCCTCAGTGGAGAGGGGTGCCAGGAGTTAATATTCTGGAGCACATTTACAGGGAAGAACCTGCCAGAAACATATATCATCCATACAAGATGATTGTTCAACCAAGGTAAGCGGAGAAACACATTCAAATCAACTGTTAATTGATATGTTGTATCATATTCCAAATCCCTACTTCACGTTTTGAGAATACAACTTTTCATATAGTACTTAAAGTACAGTGGGACAAAATACTATTTAGCAGCCACCGATTGTGCAAGTTGTCCTACTTAAAAAAAAATTGAGAGGTCTGTAATTTTCATCATTGGTACACATCAACTGTGAGAGATGGAATGTAACAAAAAAACAGGAAATCACATTGTAAGATTTTTTTAAGAATTTATTTGGATTAAATAAGCACTGGCTCCTTCCCACTCCTTTTGGGCTAAGACTTTTCTTTTATTTGTGTATATATATTTTCTTTTTTACTATGTTGATTGTTTTTAAAATTATTGTCTTATGTTCAAATAAACATTTCAATAGATTTGTATAATGGTGCAGAAAATAATTATTTAGCACCTACAAAAAAACAAGAATTCTGGGCCTCTCCATGTTCATCTGCTGCAACTAAGGATCTTCTGACCTCCTTTTAACTCTGCAGTCAGAGATGCGAGGGATGCCTATTTCTCCAACCTGGTGTTCCAGGGTAAAGGGAATCCCAAGGTGCTGTTTAACACCATCAGCAGCCTTGTCTCTCCTGCCTCACCTACAGCCTCCATTCACTCTGATGGAGATTGTGATAACTTCCTGTCTTTCTTTGTGGACAAAGTCAACAAGGTTAGATTTAGCATCCTTCAGCCTTATCTCTGCCTCTTCCAACTCCAACCCAACCCATCATCCTAGATAGCTTTGGTCCTGTTTCTTTGCCTGAGCTAACTAAACTAGTTAACTCTATTAAGACTTCTGCATGCCCCCTCGACATCTTACCCTCGTCTTTGTTTAAAAATGATTTTCAGTCCATCGGTCCCAGCGTGGTCGATTTAATTGATGCTCTTGTGGTTTCTGGTGAATTTTCTTCTTATTTTAACAACACTGTAATTCACCCGCTTCTTAAAAAAACGAGTCTTGACCTTTCTCTCCATAGCAGCTTCAGACCCATCTCCAAACTTCCGTTCATCTCCAACATCTTGAAAAAGGTCGTGGCTAAACAACTCACAGCTGCTCTTGATGAACATAACATCTATGATAGTCTCCAGTCAGGTTTTTTAGAGCTCATTCTACTGAAACAGCTCTTCTTGGAGTCTCTAATGACCTTCTGGTGATGAAGGGGACCGTTCTGGTTCTGCTGGACCTGACTGCAGTCTTTGACACTGTTGACCATCACCTGCTGGATAGCCCGAGAGGCTGGGTGGGCCTATCAGGAACTTCTCTGAAGTGGTTCTCCTCTTATTTGTCTGAGCGTTCCTTCACTGTGGCCGTCTCCAAGTTTCGGTCCTCCAACATCTCCCTCACCCATAGTGTCCCACAAGGTTCTGTGCTGGGCCCTCTACTTTTCCTCCTCTGTCTGCTTCCTCTTCAGCGCATTCTGAGCTCTTTTAAATGATTCTCCTACCATCTTATGCAGATGACATCCAACTGTGCATCTCCTTTAAGTCCCATGAGATGTCTAAGCTGCAGCTGTTGCACACCTGCTTAGATTCTATTAAAACTGGATGGCTGGGAACTTTCTACAGCCTAATGATGACAAGACTGAGATCCTCATCTGTGCTTCAGACAAGCTGGTTCCCAAAGTCAGAGACTCTCTAGGTCAGCTTGCTTCTCACACCAAACCCTCTGTTAGGAAACTTGGTGTGACCTTCAACCCAGCTCTCACCCTGGATTCTCATGTCATTATCTTGTTCACTCTTCCTTCTTCCATCTCAGGAACATTGCTAAGCTGAGTCCCATTCTGTCCCGCTCTGACCTTGAGATTGTCATCCACATCTTCATCTCCTCACACTTAGAATATTGCAACTTGCTTTTCACTTGTCTGAGGAAAAATCTCCCTGAACCATCTACAGGTGTTTCAGAATGCCTGTGCTCAGCTTCTGACCCACGTCACCCCGCTTCTCTTCCAGCTTCACTGGCTGCTAGTCAACTTCAGTGTTCATTTAAAGATCCTGGTTCTGGTTTTTTGGGCCTTACATGGACAAGCACCATCATACATTGGTGATCTTCTCAGTCCCTACACCCCCAGCAGGTCCCTGAGGTCCAGTGATCATAAGCCAGTTTTTGAAGAGCACTACTCAGAGCTACTCGGACTGGTGCTGCTCGGCCTGACCACAGTTTCCAAGAGCACGGTTCGGTACTTTCCCTCTACTTTCTCCCCAATTTTTAGTCCCTTCTCCGTTGAGATCCCTGGCTAGGCTGAGTCGGGCCAGTGTCGGTACCAGATCTGCTCGGGTGCTAGATCGGCTCGGGGTCCTGCGCCTGCCGATGACGTCACACTAGATGATTGGCTGAACGTAAGACTTACAGAAGTTACGATACCACGTTCATAAAGGTTACGGTAGCACGTTGACAATGAAGATTTTGATTGGTTTGAACAAAATTGCGGTTGTAGTCCTTGTGGTTGTAGTCCTGTAGTCCAAAAACAAACACTTTTTGGGGAAAATTTGTTTGTTTTGCCAAAGCAAACGTAAAATAAAAGCAAAAATACCAATTGATAAACAGAGATCCTCAGCAGCTCTTGATTTTGATGAAAAGGGGCAAAATAAAAATAAAATAACTTTATTGAACAAATAGCAAGCAACATTTTGAATGAATGAATGGATTTAAGAACTAACAAAATATACAGAAATGGCTGCTAATTCTGTAAATACATTTACAATTTTTCACATATAAAAACTGTTGTGCTTTTTGGAAGTCTGGTGTTGGTTTTATGTAGTTTCACATTCTTTACAAAACTACGACAATATGGGGTTTTATTAACAAAAACAGCTATAAAGCAAATATTTAGGCGGTAAGAAACAAGAAAAAACTGCTAAACTCTTTCCAAAACTTATGTGTGAAATCCGTGTGGATTTGCCGTAGTTTGACGTTATCATCGTCAGGCGAAGGACTCCGAGCCGATCTTGCACCCGAGCAGATCTGGTACCGACACCGGCAGCGCAACTGTGGTCGCTGATTGGCTAGGAGGCGGAGTCCCTGGTTGCTCCGGAGCTTTCTGCCTGCTGCTTCACTGCCTGCAGCCATTTCCTGGTTCAGTCTGACAAAAAACCATAAAACTGAGCAGAATGTCCAACACCACCTTTTTTCTGCTGAGTTGTGTCTTTTGTGGAGCATGCAGGTTTCCTCACACTATTTACTGATCTCCTGATGCTATTTCCGTCATAAGTAAACATTGAAACCCC
>SSNS01000191.1:457895-672923 GCA_006937985.1 Aphyosemion australe
CCCCCCCCCCCCCCCCCCCCCCACACACACACACACACACATTTTGTGCTGAGCTGTGTTTATATAGAGCATATAGGTTACCTCACACTGTTTACTGATCATCTCAAGCTATTTTTGTGTGAAGTAAAAATATTACACCCCCCCTCCCCCCCACACACACACACACTAGTGATGCGCGGGTTACCCGTGGGTCGGGTTGGGTTTTGGGAAAGATTCAGTGAGGTAAGAAGCTCAATATTATAACGTTTTTAATGGGGCGGGTTGTAAAACTAGACAAAGTGATGCGGGGCGGTTTGGTGCGGGTCAGACTTTTTGAAATCTGCGGTACCCGCGAGTTGAAAAAAACCCTAACCCGCGCATCACTAACACACACACACACTTCTATGAGGGGAGCACCCACTTTCTGTCACGGAGCTAGCATGGAAACATAACTACACTCAGGTGAGCTGTATAAAACCATGCTGTACAAAGCTGTTTTAGGCTGAATAGTGCCCTTTGAAAAACACCTAAAGCCTACTGGTTGTGCAGCACACCAGGCTGAAGACCGAAGGTGACAGGTCATTTGCTGCTGTGGCCCCCAGACTCTGGAACTCTCTCTCGCTGAGCCTGAGATCAGTGGCCTCAGTGGTCTCCTTTGAAAAAGCAGCTGAAAACTCGTCTGTTCAGGGTGGCTTTTGGGTGACCTTCAGTTGATTCTTCATCACTACTTTCTCTTCAATCAGCTCTTTCTACTAATCCTGCCTTTCCCTGGATCCACTGATGACCTCTTATTAATTTTCTTTTTTCTTTTCCTCATACTTTTTTTAATCACAATTTTTCTTTTTCCCATTTTTATGTTGTAAATAATTTTATTTTTGAATTTTGTTCTTGTGAAGCACCTCATGATTTTTATTTTGAGAGGCGCTATATAAAAGGTAATTTCTTCTTTCTTTCTTCTTACAGACCTGTTAATACTTTAAGAAGCTCTTCTATCCTCCACTCTGTATTAATGTCACCTGTTTGAACTTGTTATCTGTTTAAAAGACACTTGTTCACACCTTCAGTCAGACTCCAACCTCCGCCATGGCCCAGACGAGAAAGCTGTCTTAAGCCCGAATCACACTGCGATTTCTGGCCGTCTGAGCCAAATCCCTCGTCTTGAGCAGAATCGTGTCAAAAAACGGTGAACGTGAGGGTGATTTGCATATCTGTGGACATCCAGTGTGACCAGCTCTGCGACAGCTTTCTGAGCCGTCTCACAACCAAACACAGCCTCCAGCAGTGGTCAAGCACTGTTTGAAAACCTACGACTCCTGTCTGCAGTTGACCAATGAAAACACACCTTTGGGATGCCGCAGCAGGACTGTCACTCTGAGTTTCAGTTTCAACTTATGTTTAAAATATAGATTAAAACCTACACACCAGTTTTTATTTTTGTAAACAGCCCAAGTAAAACCGGGGTTTTGTGATCAGCATTCCTGCACTACATCAAGAAACAACATGATTAATACAACAGGTTGACACTACCAAAGTTTGCCACAGTCACTAGCATTTGTTAAACAGTTT
Source organism: Aphyosemion australe (assembly GCA_006937985.1). Lineage (NCBI taxonomy): Eukaryota > Metazoa > Chordata > Actinopteri > Cyprinodontiformes > Nothobranchiidae > Aphyosemion > Aphyosemion australe. The sequence continues at coordinate 459,441 of SSNS01000191.1, forward strand.
TTTCTCATTTCTTCTAGTTTTTTTTACCTGCTGGACAGATGAACCCAACTAACACCTAACACAAAGCACCATGAGTTTTGGCAGCTTTTATTTTCAAAGGGACGCAGTAAAGTCAAGTGACCCAGGTAAAACGAGGCCTTTTTTGTCACCAGTCACGTGGTTTTCTGTGACATGAACAATGTGACCATATGACCATCAATACTGAGCGAGAAATGTTTTTTACTCTTTGTGATTTATAAAGGTATGATTTATAAAACAAACTGCATGGAGCCCTGCGTAAGCAGAGTTTTCTAGGTCAGAAAATTAGTTTGCTTAACAATTTTTTTTTTTGCTGAGCTTAGGTAGGACTTTAGTAAGGATTTTATGCAAAGTTTTCTAAATGAGGCCCTAGAAATACACAGGGGAAACTGGTAAATGACCTGAAGTGAGCTGGGACCACCATAACAAAGGTTACTATTAATAAAACATTACATTATTATGGAATAAAATCCTGCAGTGCTCGAAAGGTCCCCCTGCTTAAGTCAACACATGTCCAGGCCCATCCAAAGTTTGCTAGAGATTATCTGGATGATCCAGAGGAGGACTGGGAGAATGTTGTGGTCATAGGAGACTAAAATAGAACTCTTGTAAAAATGCTCCTCGCTGTGTTTGAAGGGGAAGAATGATGATTTGCATCCCATGAACATACCCACTGTGAAGCATGAGGATGGAAATATTGTGCTTTGGGGCTGCTCTTCTGCAAAAGGCACAGGACATTTGATATGCATTAAGGAAAGTATGAATGGGGCCATGTATTGTGAGATTTGGGGCAACAAACCCTCTTACCATTGAGGCAAAGGATTTCCTGGATTTTTTTTTTCACATTGTCACATTGAAGTGTATCTACAATAAAAATGACAGATTTCATATTTTTTCTTGGGACAACTTGCACAATCAGTGGCTGCCAAATACAATTTTGCCCCACTGTATTTTTTAAAGGTGCAGCATGTAAAAATGGAAAAGTACCATATGCTTTTGTAGAAGGTAGAACTCAGTGGCAATGATAAGTGTACTTTGAGTATAATGGTGTCGCATTTACACTTTAATCTGCTCTGTCTGGCCACGGTAGGGTCATTGCATCTACATGCCAAATTTCCCCAATTCGATTCAAATCTTGGTTGATCGGAAATCCCAAATCTCTGTTTACATGGACACTAACTGGAATGATCCGATCACGCCGCGATGCCCGCACCATAGCTTGCGCATGCGCAGACTTGTCTTTCCCGGAAGAGAAATTGTAAACAAACGCCATCTTGTCCGCACGTCTTTTCCCTTGCATTTTATTTGCTTATTCTCTAGCTTCGGTGAATTCCCGCTTCCTGCATCTTTAGATGCACTTGAGTGTATAACTTAGCCGTTCGGCCATCGAGACGTTCAGTAATATTGAACTCCCGTAGTATTTCCAGTAAAAAATAGCGTCGGCAACAGACCACTTCTGTTTACCGCCTGCCATGTTTTCGATCTGTCCTGAGCATGCAAAGAGGCAAAAAGAGGGCACGCTGAAGTTGCACACATGCGCAGTGGGCCTTATTTTACCCCAACGATCCGAATGGCTGTGTAAATGGACGCCAATCAGACAAAACCACCTCTCTAATCAGAATGAAATTTCATATATTCAGAATATTCCGATTGACATGTTTACATGACGAATTTTTGATCCGATAGGGCGTTCAATCCTATTACTTGTGCCCATGTAAACGTAGCTACTGGCCTCTGATTGGCATGGGTAGAATCAGTCATCATGCAGGATTTATTGGCAATATGGATGCAGTGGGGTAAACCTTTTCTCCGACTGCAGTTCGAATGGGAGAGGAGCCCACAGCAGCACCGCGGCTCAGTGAGAAGAGTAGGAAGCTATGTGCTTCATGGCAGAGTCTCCCAAAGCAGCACTGCTCACGCCCATTTTTGTTTACCTACTTGTGGCGCTATGGAATAGCACCACAGGCTTTTCTGTTCCACTTTAGTGGATCCTGCCTATGTCCTCTCCAATGTCTGCATTCCTAAGAAGGCTGTATAGACACAACCTGGCTGCACGGGGGTGGGCTGTCCCCACCTGGCCTAGGCCCAGCTGACCAAAATGTAAATGTGCCATAACATTTAGGCCCATGCACATTGCTTTAAACATACTTCTGTGTGTCTGCATCACAGGATGGTGGAGCAGACTTCTGTTCATGAAGTGCTGAAGTATTTTGGACAAAACTACAAAGTCCCATTAGAGGTCTGCCGCCTGATTCATGTTCGTGGGGCCCTGCGTAAATCATTGACTCTGGAACAGCTGAATGTGGACAAACGATTGTGGGACTTCCAGGAGGAACTGATTTCTAATGTGGACAAGGTTCTGGGCAAGCTGGGATTTCTAACAATGGAGAATTAAACCTAATGGAGTAAAGACTGGATATGTTCTAGAGACGTTGGAGCTATTGATTGTACACTTACAGACTTTTAACGTCTATTTAACAATTTGAATAAAGGTGATTTAAATTTATAAAACACAATAAATGTTGGCAACAGCGCTAGAAACTTCAAACATCATTTGAGACATTTTGGGTGCTTTGGGTGGAATAAAGGCTAGTTTTAACATCTTCATTAACAATTTATCTCACAGGACATCATTATCTAGTAAAGTTCAATAGATACTGGGTGACTCGAGAGGTAAGTCATAAAACACATTCTGTCATGTTGTATATTGCTGCAGCTTTTCTCATTTTTGACGGTGTGTATTCGAGTTCTCAATTTCAACCCGAGCCCAACCTGACCCAAGCTCGTACTGTTGGATCCCGTAGGTCACTGCCAGGTCGGGTTCAGTTATAACTTTTGTTATTTTGGAGCAAGATGCTGAAGCTGCTTCCTGCTTCCTTCCACCAATCAACACGCCCCTCAGTCCTGCGCGCGTCTAACACAGCCGAAGGATCAGAAATGCACATTTTTAAATTAATTTTCTAATAGAATTTATTTTAATGGCCTAAAAGATTATAATAGGACATGGATATCCACAGTATTATAGGTGATGACTCCTTTAAACAAAATTAGGCAGGTGCATAAATTTGGGCACCACAAAAATGAAATGAACTCAATATTTAGTAGCTCCTCCTTTTGCAGAAATAACAGCCTCTAAATGCTTTCTATAGCTTCCAATGAGAGTCTGAATTCTGGTTGAAGGTATTTTGGACCATTCTTCTTTACAAAACATCTCTAGTTCATTCAAGTTTGATGGCTTCCGAGCATGGACAACTCTCTTTAACTCTCATCACAGATCTTCAATAATATTCAGGTCTGGGGACTGAGATGGCCATTCCAGAACATTGTACTTGTTCCTCTGCATGAATGCCTTAGTAGATTTTGAGCAGTGTTTAGGGTCGTTGTCTTGTTGAAAGATCCAGCCCTGGCACAGCTTCAGCTTTGTCACTGATAACTCCAGAATCTTCTGATATTGAGTGGAATCTATGCGTCCCTTAACTTTAACAAAATTCCCAGTTCCTGCAATCCAATAAATTTGCAACAACTTCAAAGACACTTTTTTCACATTATCATTATGGGGTGCTGTGTGTTGAATTTTATGGGCACAATGAATTAAATCCATTTTGGAATGAGGCTGTAACAAACAAAAAAGTGGAAAAAGTGAAGCGCTGTGATTACTTTCTGGATGCACTGTGTATATATATATATATATATATATATCTATATATAGATATAGATGGATGGATGGATGGATGCAATTGTTTAGTAGGTTTTCTTTGAGTTACCAGTGGCCTGGGAGTTGCTGAAGGAGCATCACACAGAGGGACTCGAGTGGTAGAAGAGCTTCTTACTTGGTCTTATCAGCACCATTGGGTCATATCAACTCTCAAGGTAGGAGAGGTTTCTGTTGTTTATTTAGTTATTCTGAGTTTAGATCTAGTTTTTTTTGTTTGTTTTTTGCTGTTTTTTGATAGTAATACAGACATGGAAGAAATTGTTGGCATCCTTCGGTCAGTGAATGAAACATCTACAACGGTCACAAAAATAACTTGAATCTGACAACAGTAATGGTAAATAAAAATTGTATGAAATGTAACCAATGAAATTCAGACATTGGTTTTCAACCATGCTTCAATGGAATATTTTTAAAGAATAAAGTCATGGAATAGGCCTGGACAAAAATGATGGTACCCCTAACTTAATATTTTGTTGCACAACCTTTTGAGGCAATCACTGCAATCAAACGATTCCTGTAACTGTCATTGAGACTTCTGCACCTCTCAGCAGGTATTTTGGCCCACTCCTCAAGAACAAACTGCTCTAATTGTCTCAGTTTTGAAGGGCGCCTTTTCCAGATGGCGTGTTTCAGCTCCTTCCAAAAATGCTCAATAGGATTGAGGTCAGGGCTCATAGAATGCCACTTTAGTGTTTTCCTCTAAGCCATTGTTGGGTTTTGTAGCTGTGTGTTTTGGGTCAGTGTCCTGTTGTGAGATCCATGACCTGTGACTGAGACCAAGCTTTCTGACACTGGCCAGCACATTTCTCTCTAGAAACCATTGATAGTCTTGAGATTTCATTGTACCCTGCACAAATTCCAGACACCCTGTGCCAGATGTAGCAAAGCAGCACCAGAACATAACAGAGCCTCCTCCATGTTTCACAGTAGGGTCAGTTTTCTTGATATGCTTCAATTTTCCGTCTGTGAACATAGAGCTGATGTGTCTTGGCAGAAAGTTCCATTTGAATCTCATCTGTCCATAGGACCTTCTCCCAGAAGCTTTGTGGCTTGTCAACATGTAGTTTGGCATATTCCACTCTGGCTTTTTTATGATTTGTTGTCAATAATGGAGTCCTCCTTGGTCGTCTCCCATGTAGTCCACTTTGGCTCAAATGATGACAGATGGTGCAATCTGACACTGATGTTCCTTGAGCATTAAATATAAAAATATCAAATTTCCTACAGCTGTTTATTTCTGACCCAAACATTAATGGCTTTAACCCATCTATACTCACTACATGACACACTGAAATTATCGTGCAATTTTTAATCATTTTTATATTTTTGTGATATTTTATTGCTTTAGAGCTTACAGGTACATACAAATGAAAACACAAAAAAATGCAGTTTTTATGCCTTTAGACATATTTTATTTTTACCAAAACAAACTAGATGCTGGTGTATTTACAGTTGTTACCTCTCTTGACCTCTAGGTGCCCTCAGTGTCTACCTCATCTCCAGAAGATCATGATTCTCAGACTCTTAGTGTCTGGAGACTATGATGGGTGGACACGCAGTACTCAAACCGACAAAACAGGATTAAGAAAACAATCTACAGTGAAAGACGGATTCTCTTAACTGTGGTTTTCCTCCATGATTGTATTCTATGAAAGAATAACTTTTAATGAGGGTCTAATTGGAGCGGTCTACACTAATTATTCTTCAGTTCACCACATCTGTCTGTCTACAGTGACTTCAACACACCAGCCTCTGCATGCCACTTCCTGTAAGTTTTTTTTATACATCATTGCAATTTTTTTTCTTTTAAGTCAATTTTTTTCATGTTCATAGCACACCTTTTCGGAGCTTTAATTGTACATAATAGGAATGCTTTTACTTGACTTTGTTCCACGGTGGAAATCAGTTTAACATCTGTGACATAGACAAAGGAACACCTTCCATACTAAAAACAGCCTGTTTTAGAATGTTGTTAGAAACTATTTATTCCATAAATGCTTCACATGGTCATAAAATAAAATTATATAAAGTGAGATGGAAACATTTGAGATTTAGTCCATGACAGAAATATTTTAAGTTAATTAAAAACCTTTAAATATAAAAATAAAAATAAATTTCAGTAAAATGAAGGTTCTGAATAAGAACTTTCATTGTACTGAAATATAGATAGATAGATAGATAGATAGATAGATAGATAGATAGATAGATAGATAGATAGATAGATAGATAGATAGATAGATAGATAGATAGATCTACATATATAAAGTTGAAGCAGCACACAAGAGTCAAAAGAATGGATAAAAAGAACAAGGACGAATGCATCCCTTACAGGGATAAACTTGTGAAGAAAGCTTGTTTTCCAAATTTGCTTCAGCTATAACCAAAGACAACTCCAAACAAAAATCAGGATGAGGTAGAAGACTTGGTTAGAGGCCGGTGATGTTCAGAGTCACAGAGTAAAGTGGACAGGTAACATTCCATAGACAAGGCAGCTCTCTCTCTCTATATATATATAGCACATTTCATGCACAAAGGCAATTCAACAGGTTTCTGTACTGTAATGGCAAAGACAGGAGGCAGACACACTCACCCATTCATTTTCTCTCATTCATTTTCGCTGCTTTCCTCAGAAGGGGTAGGGGGAGCTGGTTTATATTCTCCAGCATTCATTGGGCGAGAGGCTGGGATTCCTTGGACAGATTGCAAGTCCATCACAGGAACAGACCGAGGTAAACAACTATTCACATACTTTTCACACCTTGGCACAATTTAGAGCCACCCATTACCCTAATCTGCATGTTTTTGTTTTGTGGGTAGAAGCCAGAGTACGTAGAAAAAAACAATGCATGCACAGAGAGAGAATATGCAGCCCAGAAAACAGAAAAAGTTCAAAACTCTGTGAAACAATTAGAAACCATGAAACACCAGCTTGGTGTGGCAAGGACTCCAGAATATGAGGAGTAGAGTTGTATCTGTCTTTGTCAGACACGTGACCTGCCTGTCAACCACACACCTCGGCACCATTTTAGGTGTATGATTACTCGTGTTGCTACAAGGAAGCCGAAGTTGAAGCAGCACACAAGAGTCAAAAGAATGGATAAAAAGAACAAGGACGAACGCATCACTTACAGGGATAAACTTGTGAAGGAAGCTATAATCGATCATTTCAGAAATTCTCTACAATCAACAATGTAGATCCCTATGAACTCAAAGTAAACAAATTACTACCGCCAACTACCGAATTGAATATTACAAACTATCTAGTGTTTGGGATCAGCGCATACACATGTCAGCAGCTTAAAAGTTACAAATCACTGGAGGCATATGGACATTTCACACATGGCTGGGTACAAGATCTACTAACATTTCAACCGCAGGACTGCAACAACAGTCATGTCTGCCATGGTAAGCATTTTCAGGGATCCCCTTTCACTCGAGACTGGCCAAAACAACTGTTTTACTTGCCTTTATAAAAATGATGCGAGCAAACACGCATGTGGGGAGATGTGGTATCAAAACTTATGTCCTTCCTTCCCACAGCTGCGACCCAGGCCATTCGACATCTCTTTGTTAGCTCCTCTATTTTCTGTCCAGAACCTCTTTTCCATGCAGGAAACTGAAAAATCATTTGTCGTTATGAAGTTTTTGCTTGTTGTAATTGTGTGACCTGGAATGGCAGCCCTTCACACAACAGGAGTATACCAGTTTCTGCAGGTTTATAAGCTCACAACACAAAAAGCAACCAACGCTTCCGTTGTTTATACCCAGCTATCCCATCATGCAACGCGCCATAGCACCCGATACGTCATCTGACAAAGACCGATTTAAGTTGATTGCAGGAGCTTAGCTGTGCCTCAATAGTGAGACAGAGACAGGAGACATGGCTAAACAAAGCAAATAGTGGCAGAACATGAAGAATTCATGACATCTTGTTTTGTTCTGGTGTACAAAATGGTAGCAGTGAACTTCTGTAAGTAAAAATTGTGAAGTGGTGTCTATTTAATGTTTTTAAAGTAGCACCACTTTAGTTCCATTGGTTTTATGTTTTTATCTAACACACAGAGTAGCAAAGTTTTTACCTTATTTTACTGACAGTTTCAGCTACTTCTGGTCCCCTTTGTCAGAGCTTTGGTGGTCACTTCCGTTGCTGTTTATCTTGGATGTATTAGTCTATTTTTGTCATGTATTGTGTAGTTGGAGTGTTTATGTTGTATTTTTTCATTGCTGTTCTTATTTTTGCTGTTATTCCTTTTATGTATGGTAGGGTTATCACTGGTTTTGGTTCTGTTTTTTCTGGTTTTGTGGTTCTTTGTTTGGTTTGTCTTTGCTTTCTATTGTTATCTGTAGTTTTCCTTATTTTATTGCCCGTGTCGGGTAACCACAGGTTTTTAAAGCATTTTGCATGCATTTGTCTTCTTTGCCCATATCCTGTTCGTCTGTTATCATTTTAGCTCTGTAATATAGTGTTTTGATTACTGACATGTTGTGTATGACTGGATGTTCAGATGTCCAAAGTAGATCTCGATCTGTGTGCCTTGGTTTCCTGTAAGTGCTCAAGTTGAGAGTACTGTCTGTTTTTCTGGGTATTTCCATGCCCATGAATGTGATGCTATCTTCCTTCTCTTCCTCATATGTAAATAAAACAAAACAAAATTTACATATGAGGAAGAGAAGGAAGGTAGCATCACATTCATGGGCATGGAAATACCCAGCTGTGGACCTGCCAAATGACAGGTTAATGTGATTATTTTTCTTTGATTTCATGTTTTGTTACAGGTTATTTTTGTCTACTTGATTTTCTACTCAAATGGGAAGCTATTTCAAACTGATGCGTCTCCTGATGGTCATCACTACATCTGACTTAGTGGTCTTGTTTATGATTCTTCTAATGGGATTATTTTGTCTTTAATTCTATGTTTTGTTTCAGGTTGGGATTCTATTTCTTCTCTGCCCAAACAAAATGGCAAACTACATCAAAGGAACTCTTCTCTTCATCATCACCATCACTTTGTGTGTCTTAATAGTCTTTAATGTAAGATCACCAAGCCAGACATGGTTATTCCCAACACCACGTGGGCCTCAAACTGTTTGCCCATTTCTGACCTCAGAGAAGACCATCACTCCTCTTAACAACACCAAGCACCTACTGGTCTCAGCCTTTATGGACCAGAGAGTGAATGGTTTTGATGTACGCATCATTGGCATGTTTCAGAGAAACTCCATCCAGCCACTTCACTGTCTTTTCTGCTGTTCCGGCCAATTAAATGGAACTACCCCTGCAAATATCTTGCCACACACGGACCACTTCGATTTTCCCTTTGGTGCTACAGACGTCATGTGTCAGATACCTAAAAATTGTGAAGCTTCACATGTCACCCTTTTGAATCAGACCAGTACAGAGGATGTATCTGACCTCAGTTGGATTCCTATAAAAAACAAGAAAACCAACAGAATAGAGCAGAAAATGCTTAACTTCACCGTTTGCATTTCAAATCTGTTTGGGGACTACAACAACGTGCTTCAGTTTGCACAGACTATGGAGATGTACAGGTCAGTAAAGTTTAACATGTTACAAAAAGCATGTAAAAACTTAAATCTTGACACTGTTTTGAAAAGTAATAATTTAAGTTTTCTATAAATTCATTGAATTTATTCTCTGCTGCATCAGAATGTGTTTGTGCTTCTGTTATAGTATTTTGCTATTGGGAAAGTGAAACAAAATCAAATGTGTCCTTTATAAGGCTTATATTTGAAAAATTAGGGAAAAGACGATACTTAAAAATTGGATTTATGTTTATGAAATCATATTAGTCTGACATTTGGACTACAAAAAAACTACTGGTCAAATTATATTTATTTAAAGGCCAAGTTCACTGAGAAAACATTTTACTTCTTTTTTAAATATGATTTTAACATGCAGGCTAAACGTGAAAATGATCTACCCCTATTTCCTGCATTAGCTGCCGATAGAAAATGAACAAGGAAATTTGGATTAGAAAAGCCAATGACATTAGCACGTCATAATGTCAAATTAGCATTCATGGACTCACCCAACTTGGCTCGTGACGGGGAAGGCTGTTATTGATTTAGCATCCAGGAGAAAGCAGAGAAATTGATATTTCAAGTGGTTTACCAATGACAAAGCAAAAAAAAAAGTTTTTGACCAGAAAATGGTGAAAGTCTAGCCTAGTGAACTAGACCAAATTCTTGCTTTGCAGAGTTTGGTCTAGGCATGCTTCATTGGAACCCTCGCAGCCTGCTCCACTGCTGTGGCTGTCCAATCACAGCTCGCTATAGTTTTGGTTGGGCCAATCACAGAGCTCTATATTTTGGGCCAATCATAGAGCGGGAGTGGCCGATGACGTCAGAGCTGCGGCCGCGAACCCAAGCAATATGGCGGTGGCGCAGGAACCACGTTCGTTTGAAACGGCTTTGTCATCAACATTGGATTATTTCGACTCAAACATGCGTAAGTCTGTCGGCTATACTTAGCGGCTTCTTATTTTTTGTCAAACAAAGTAGTGCAATGTCCCAGTACACCTGACATTCGCATGTTTTTCATACAAAAATGACAGAAATCATTGATGTTAGACGCCATTGCTGGCTCCCTCTTTTCCGTCGCTGTGATTACGTCACGTTGTTCGTTACTCTGATTGGTCCTAGCGCTATCCAATTGCGTGCTGACATTTTGAAAGACAACCGTAGATCCCGCCTCACGACTGAGTGCCGTCAATGGTTCGTGGCCAGACTATATATACACATATATAGGATGGCTTGCCAGGCTAGTAAAAGTCAGCATTCCTTTGAGGAAAAAAAATCCTCAGATGAGCTTTGTGGTCAAGATAAATGCATCTTTTTGTACCAGGTTGCTTGGGGTGAACAGAGTGGTGATATATAACACCAGCAGTGGCCTCGAACTTGATCTTCTCCTGCAGAGTTATGCCCATGAGGGATTCCTGGAAATAGTTCCTTGGCCCATCGACAAGCACCTGAATCCATCTCATGGCTGGGAACCTTCAAAATTTGGAGGTGATATCCACTACTTTGGCCAGCTAGCCACACTGAACGAGTGCATTTACAGATCCATGGATTGTTCACGCTACGTTCTGTTGAATGACATTGATGAGATCATCATGCCTTATCAACATGACAACCTGATGTCTCTGATGGACACGCTGCAACCACGGCATCCCGATGTAGGTAGTTATCAGTGTTCAAAAGAAAGACCTAATAATAACTATATGAATTATATTCCCTTCTTTAAAATCTGTTTGCATTCTGTAGGTTGGTGAGTTCCTCATTGAGAACCATTGCTTCCCCAACAAGCACTTTGATCCAAGTGGGATGTTTCACCTGTCTAGGTGGGGAGAAGTACCAGGAGTTAATATTCTGGAGCACATTTACAGGGAAGACCCTGACAGGACAATCTACCACCCACACAAGATGATAGTTCAACCGAGGTAGGCACGGAGACACATTTAGTAATGCACTTGCATTGTTATTCTGTTTGGTCTTTTAGTGTTTAATCAGTAATTTACTTATATATCGTGACACTTTTTTGTATAATGTTAAAACTCTGATAATGTACCAAATCTATATCTGTTGCATGTCCCATGATCCTGGGGGGCTGTGTTGTCTGGGGCAAATTAGTCACAAGTGTCAGGATAAAAGTAATCCAAAGGCTTTGATATGTCAGCTTGATTGTCAAGAATCCCTTGTGGGTTTGGCTGAAAGCGATGCCCTTTTTGATCTGAATCTGAGCCACATTTTGTCATTGGAATTATGTGTTAAGCATGAATTTTTTATAACAAACACAACAATCCAACATGATATAATCTATAGTTGATACCAGGCCACCTTAAGCCAAAGGTCGACAATCAGTTTTGTAATCATATCAGGTCTTGGATGTTAGGTAAAAACGAGCAGAGCTGTCTACCATCGCATCCTATGGGAATGGGGAGGCTAGAGGTCTGGGTCACCTATGAAGTGGAAAAATCAGTGTGGTGGTCCATCTCTTGATTCTGTTGACATATTAATTTATTTATTTTGCTAACCCTACAGCAGAGCTTGGCTTGAAAATTGAAATGCATGTTTGTGCTGTATAACACATTTAAATCCAAAATGCTGATTTCTCTAAACTCTCTGTATGTCTATATCACAGGATGGTGGAGCAGACTTCAGTCCATGAAGTGCTCAAAAAATTTGGACAGAGGTACAAAGTTCCCCTAGAAGTCTGCCGGATCATTCACATTAGTGTGGGTGGATCGCCACATGTGGAAGGTCTTAATGTGGACAAACGACTGTGGAACTTCCATGAAAGACTAATTCCTAATGTGGACAGGGTGCTAAAGAGAGTGGGGCTGCTAAGGTCTGATGAAACTGACAATGTTAATAGGTATGAATTTCTCCAAAATTCCACAGTAAAATAATGAAATATTTATTCCGGTTGTAGTACGGACCCTTTAGTAGAATCGGAAGAGTTTGTTGTCACCTCTAAGCATTTTGGACAAATGAATTCCTGAAAAGGTGTTTTTCTGTATTTTGACCTAATATATCTCCAAACATCTACAGTAAAATTATAACATATTTTTCTGGATATCATATGGAAAAGTTTTAGGTACGCCTTAAACATATTTGATGATTAAATCCTCTCACTTTCTCATTTCATTATTTTTGCTTGAATTTATTGATTTTACTACATTGTTTGTCCAGCTCAGAAACTTCAAGGGCTTTCTGGGCTCTTCAAACCTGAGCTAGACTATTCTGCATGAATAGCAGAATGTGTCTAATTCAGTTTATGGTTTGTGAAAGTTCAATAAAAGGTTTTTTTGGTGCACTTTATCTTGTAAATCAAAACAAAAAAACAATGAAAATGTGAACTTCATGGTAGATCACAAAAGTGCAGAAGAAGTAAAGGTATTGCTTCCTTTGGGTTAATATTCCACACCTTTATCATTTGGATGTACTTTTTTAAGTGTTTATTTTTCTTATATGAAGTTCTAGTTTATTTGTACTATACATTTTTTTTTACATGTATGTAAATACACAAGACTATAGCCAGGGCTAATTTCCATCTTCAGTCCCTTGGCTGGTTGATGCCAGACACAAATACATTTTAAAAAAAGCAACATTATACAATGGATCTAAAAAATACCAGCATGATATAAAATTCCCATCTCACCCTCCGCAGATGTAGTTTTTATGCTGGACCAGACCAAAGGTGGGTCAGATGCAATAAAGTTCTGAAATCTGCATTTTTGAATTGTCACAAATCATTGAATATTTTCACCAATCACAAACTGTGCTTTAAGGACTGCTAAATAATTTAGATCAGGTTTGAAGAAGTTTAGACTGAGAGACCATTTAAAGGCGCAGGAACCCTTTGCAGTTGTTCTGGATTCATTAGCTAATTAGAGTGTGACACTTTGAGCCTAGAATATTTAACCTTTTCACAATATTCTAATTAAGATTTTGAATTTAGTGTTTTCATAAGCTGTAAGCCATGAACATCACAATTATAACAACGGCTTTAAATATCTGGCTTTGCATGGAATGAGTCTATCATACATTAGTTTCACCTTTTAGGTTAAATTACTGAAATAAATCAACTTTTGCACCATGTTCCAATTTTTCCAGCTTCACCTGTAGTGCTGTAATCTGCTTTTTTTGAATTTTCACAAATCAAATTAACGTTTCAATTATCAAGTGTCTTTTAAGGATTTGCTATCAGTTCAGAAAAACTAGTCCAGGTTTGAATCTAAGCGTTTTATAATTAAAGCAGAGTAAAGATGCTCTGGGAGCAGGAAAATTGGTTTGAATTACTTTTTCTCTGAAAATAAAAAAGGGAACCAACTTCAGCTTCGTCTGGTTTAGTTTTTGTGATAATTTAATCTTTTGTTCTTGAGAGATACAAGCCACCTTTGAGATGATGCATATTTAGGGGTGGTGCTCATAACTTTTACTATTAATTTGGCTACTCGAGTAACATAAGTGTTGATTTGCTCAATAAGATGCTTGAGCTGAAGGTTCTCCTGTGGTACGAGCAGAGCGAGCGCGCTCGTGATGAGCGCGTGTGTTTTTACCGCTCGGGCGCGTGCGGAGCAGCTGGAGAATATTTGACGTAACACCGGTGCGCAAAGGTGCGGGTTTCAATGATCAACAGGAGAGGGAGTTGGAGAGGAGAAAACACAACGAGGACAGGAGGGACCTATGATAGTAACGTTTTTAGCAAAGCTGCTGGTATGCGTTATAAACACCCACATCCCTCACGGGTGCAACGCCCACTGGCTTGACGGCATTTTTCAAAGTTTCGGCCCACTTGACCGAGGTTAAGCGAGTTCTACTAGATGACTTATAAACAGTCAAGCGTAAATATTTTAACATCATTATAATAGCACCACCTTCTCTTTGTTTAACGAGCTATTAAGCATGAGGCATCTATATGACCAGACACCGGGTTAAACAGAATAAATGTTCAAACAGCTCAGCTCATTTTCTGAGCGCAACAAACGAGGATCGCCCCATCTATGCAGCTGATTTCCTGTAAGTCATATTTTGTCATACATATATACATTTTATCTCCACTTGTTATTATTTTTTCCCAGTCATTTGCTTTTGGAAATGTATCGCAGCTTTCTAAGATTCCTAAACTATCGCTGAGCTATTGGAGTTTGCTGCAGGTTGCTCACAATTTATCCTTTTTAAACGTGATTTTTATTTAATATTTTTATATAACAGGCTATTAAAAACAAATTTAAAAAAAGCAAAACTTTTGCTGAAATTCAAAAAGCTTTACCATCATAATAAACCTGCGTTTTCCTGAAAGGCTGAATGTGTTTGATTAGAACAGAGATGAAGCAGCCTGTTATGTGGCTCACGTTCCAATTTTTACAAGTTTGCTATTTATAGATTATATCACATATTCAACCTGGGTGGGGGGCACCTTAACAAAAACTTAAACTTTTCTCATGATGACACAGCGAGGAACAGATGCTGGGACAAAGCTAGATCTGGTCAGGAGCCTGCAGCCCCTCTGGCTGGAAGTCCATGTGAGCTGAGCAGGGTAGATCATGTAAGTGTGTCTCTATAATACCAGGTTGAAGGAAGAATAATACAACAATTTTAATCTCCAGCATCCCTGTACTTTATTAATTTTTTACCTTGTAAAGACAGTGAGATATTTGCGGCTGCATAAACAGAGGGTTAAATCCGTGTTATTAGTTAATGGGTTGAAAAGGTGAGGATCCGGACATGGCAAAATACTACCCACTGTCCTACTGGACTATTACGTTGGTAGTGTTGAGTAAACATGAAATTCATTTAGTAAAAACTTGGTATAATATTTTATAAAGGTGAAAATTCTATCTATAATCTTTTTTTTAGCTACACTGCTTACCAGTATTATGTTTTAACCCTTTAAACTGCAAGTATCAGGACTAATCTTTTTTTTTTTTTACTTTATGCCCAGCTGAAGCAGCTTTTAGTTTTTATGTCTTTCTGTTTTATTAATTTTTTTCTGCTAAGTATTTGTTTCACCTTTGGCTGTCCATACTGGTTTTGGCGATCATAATGCACATTTAGAACTTGTATTTTTTTTTTTTATCCCTTTGGGTTGTCGTAGCATGCTTGCATGCGTGTGTGTGTGTGTGTGCGTGTGTGCGAGCGCGCGCATGCGTGCATGACTGACCAAGTGTCTCTGAGCTGGTGGGGGTGGGGGGGTGTATGGGGTTAGTAGTCTGTGTTGAGGTTGGTTTATGCTTGATGCATCCGCGAGGTCCGCAAGACTCCATGCGGCCAAATTACGTCATTTTAACAACCACGCCCCTCCGCATGTCCTCTGTGCGGCCCAAAGTTTCCGCACCTAGGAAATTTTCTAAATACGCAGACTGTCCCGCGTGGAAAAATATGGCGGACTGTCAAGAGCTCGTAGTGGCGGAGGTTCGTAATTACAAACATCTCTATTATTCGGCCCATAAAGATCACCGTGATCAAAATGTTAATAATTCGTGAACAGAAATTTCTGTCACACTCGGAAAAGACGAGGTAGCAGTAAAAAAATGTAAAACATCAGTGACTTCTACTTCTACTATGGTGTAGTGTTGGATGCATGCCGTAGAGCCCCATGCCGCCCCCTACACTCTGGGAGAATATTGGCTCACAGCGGAGACAAGCTGCAGAAGGTAGGAAGGAATCATAAACGCTGCAAAGTCCGACGCGCATTCCATCAGCGCGTCTCATTTCCGCGCGGAAGGTACATGCGTCAAGCATAAACCAAGCTTTACTCACTTCCGCAGACCCACCCTCACAGTCCACCAGGCAACACCTCCTTGTGGCGCATTTTTCAAACAGGAATTGTTGGTCACATTGTGAAGGAGGAGCCTACACAACTTAGAATGCAGTGTTGTTCAGGTTTATTGTCACTGGATGATTCTTCTAATGTGATTATTTTGTCTAATTCTCTGTTTTGATTCAGGTTGGGATTCTATTTCTTCTCTGTCCAATTGAAATGGCAAACTACATCAAAGGAACTCTATTCCTCATTATCATCACTATGTGTGTTTTAATAGTCTTTAACTTAAGACCACCCAGCTCAAGTGAGTTCATCCCCACACCACGTGAGCCTCAAACTGTATGCTCATCATTAATAACTGAGCAGACCATCACTCCTCTTAACAACACCAAGCACCTACTGGTGTCAGCCTTCATGGACCAGAGAGTGAATGGTTTTGATGTACGCATCATTGGTATGTTTCATAGAAACTCCATCCAGCCACTCCACTGTCTTTTCTGCTGTTCCGGCCATTTAAGTGGAACAACCTCTGCAAACGTTTTACAACATGAGGACCACTTTGGGTTTCCCTTTGGTGCTACAGACGTCATGTGTCAGATACCTGAAAAATGTGAAGCTTCACATGTCACCCTTCTGACTCAGCCCGGGACAGAGGATGCATCTGATCTCAGCTGGATTCCTATAAAAAACAAGAAAATCAGTGGAAAAGAGGAGAAAATGATCAATTTCACTGTCTGCATTTCAAGTCTGTTTGGGGACTACAACAACGTGCTTCAGTTTGCACAGACTCTGGAGATGTACAGGTCAGTAAAGTTATTCATTTAACAAAGCATTAAAATTGTGCATAGCAGTCATCCTGGAGTGCAGATTACTTTGGTGTTTCAGTTACACATGCTAACAGGGTTGTTTGCACACAGTGTGGAAAAACACAACTTAAATGTCACTTATAGTTGCATCACACATGTCTTGAAATCTCTCCCTGGGTTGCCACCTTATCGTGGTGGAGGGGGTTTGAGTGTCCCAATGATCCTAGGAGCTAAGTTGTCTGAGGCTTTATGCCTCTGGTAGGGTCACCCATGGCAAACAGGTCCTAGGTGAGGGATCAGACAAAGCGCAGCCCAAAATACCCCTTATGATGAGTTCAATAAATGGAACCAGTGTTCCCTCGCCCGGACGCGGGTCATCGGGGCCCCCCTCTGGAGCCAGGCCTGGAGGTGGGGCACGCTGGCGAGCGCCTGGTGGCCGGGCTTTTACCCATGGAGCCCGGCCGGGCATAGCCCCAAGAGGAGACGTGGGTCCCCCTTCCCATGGGCCCACCACCCGTGGGCAGTGTTGGGCAAGTTACTTCAAAACTGTAATGCATTATTTATTACTTGTTACTCACATTTTAAAGTAATTCATTACATTACAATATTACTCATTTTAAAATGTAAGGCATTACACTACTTTTGCATTACTTTAAGTTACTTTCACCAAAATAATATGGATTTGGGAATCTAAACGTAGCTCATGACGCTCAAGTAGCTCATTAGACATCCAGTTGAAGGTGATGTGTTATCAAACTGGGCTAGGGGTTGTGGTTAAAATAGAATAGAATAGAATAGAATAGAATAGACTTTATTGATCCCTCAGTGGGGAAATTCACTTGTCACAGCAGCACCATCACTCAAAAGGTAATTAGAAGAAGATAAAAAAAAAAAAAAATTTAAATTAAAAAAACAAGGATACATCTATATACACATAGGCAGTGATCTACTATTATAATCCTAGATCAATAAAAAAAAACACAAATAAAAGATAAAAACAAACTTGGTACCAACACTATGCAGCATACTGTAAGAGACACAGACAACAATGTGAATCCGGTATTGCACAAGTATAGAACACATACTGAATATTGCATTGGTGTTATTGTGTACCAGGATGATACCAGCACAGCTTAAACTGAGGAGTTATACACTCTTACAGCAGAGGGGATGAAAGATCTACGATAGCGCTCAGTTTTACATCTGGGATGTCTCAGTCTACCTCTGGAGGAGCTGTCCATGATCTCAGTCAGATATAACAACAGTTCTTTAGGTGTAAAGAGCATTTGGCTACAATGTTCTTCATATCCTTATTCGTCACAAACTTAAAGTAACGGGCATTTGCCCATCTGGAGAATGTTCTATCTAACGTTAGATCAGCTGCAGGTTCACTCATCTCTGCTCTGTCTGACTACAGGAAGTGAAACATTGGACGTTTCTCTTCCGCTGATCTTGTGTAGCCTAGAAATCTAGACACACCGAAGCAGGAGCAGAAAGATTTTGCTCTGCAGGTCCTTCTTTGGGCATGAAAGTGCCCAAAGTTGGCCAGGACCTCCAGAAAATGAATTTGTATGAAATAAATGCAACAACAAATTGTACGCTTAGCACGCTGCCATCTTAAATTAACTGAGCGTGTAAACGTGTGTGGGGGAAGGGGGTGGCTCCACCCTGCATTTTGCCTTGGTCCCCAAATGCCTGGATACGGCCCTGGGTGTGGACCTGAGTTTTGAAAGTGATCTGAATTTTATCAAATAAATAAATATTATATTCTTATAAATCATTGCTTTATATTGTTAAACATTTGTAGTGGATAATAATCTACCTACTTTTTCCTTTTCAAGAACTTTATGTAGTTTTCTTGTTTTTTATTTGACTATTTTCCTGTCCTCTCTCTTAAATTCCTGTATCTCCTCTCATTTTTCCAGAAAAAACAGCTTCCTGGACTTCCTACTTTTTCACATAATGAGCTAGCCTACTTTTGAATTAAGCAGTTCTGGGATCTGCACCGCAAAAATAGCGAAATGTGCGCTGCACGCCGCAGCAGTGAGGTGATGTCACCTGGGCACTGATGAGCTCCGGTGGGGCAGCGCGCGTCGAGAACGTGCCAAAGAGCGGACATGAACGATCGCGTGTTAAATGTTTTGTTTTAGTTTTTTGGTGGCGTGACTTTGAGAATGTTGTGGTCGCGGTGCGCGCAGCTGGAGCGCATCCGATCAGCGGTCTGTGTCCTCTCTGCTCAATAGAAGTCCTGGTGCGCTGGAGTTCATATAAATAATGTCATATTGAAACTGGACCTTTATTCAGGCTCCACGTAATTAGAACCCTGAAGAAACCCCACTAATTGATTCCTGGTTAAAAATGCGTTGTAATGCGCGCGTTACTGACATTGTACCGAGTAAAATATTACAGATTTTTTTTCTGTAATGCCTTACATTACCGCGTTACAGCAAAAAGCAATGCATTACAGTAATTAATTACTTTTGTAACTCGTTACTCCCAACACTGCCCGTGGGAGGGGCCAAAGGGGTCGGGTGCAATGTGGAAAGGGCGGTAGCCGGAGGCGGGGACCTTGGCGGTCTGATCCTCGGCTACAGAAGCTGGCTCTTGGTACGTGGAATGTCACCTCTCTGGTTGGGAAAGAGCCGGAGTTGGTGTGTGAGGTTGAGAGGTTCCGACTAGATATAGTTGGACTCACCTCAACGCATGGCTCTGGCTCTGGAACCAGTTTCCTTGAGAGGGGCTGGACTCTCTACCACTCTGGAGTTGCTCCCACTGAGAGGCGTCGAGAAGGGGTGGGCATACTTCTTGCCCCCCATCTTGGTGCCTGTACGTTGGGGTTTACCCCGGTGAACGAGAGGGTAGCCTCCCTCCGTCTTCGGGTGGGGGGACGGGTCCTGACTGTGGTTTGTGCTTATGCACCAAACTGCAGCTCAGACTACCCACCCTTTTTGGAGTCCCTGGAGGGGGTACTGGAAAGCGCTCCTTCGAGTGACTCCCTCGTTCTGCTGGGGGACTTCAATGCTCACGTGGGCAATGACAGTGAGACCTGGAGAGGTGTGGTTGGGAGGAACGGCCCCCCTGATCTGAATCCGAGTGGTGTTCTGTTATTGGACTTCTGTGCTCGTCATGGATTGTCCATAACAAACACCATGTTCAAGCATAAAGGTGTCCATATGTGCTCTTGGCACCAGGATACCTTAGGCCGCAGGTCGATGATCGATTTTGTTGTCGTTTCATCTGATCTGCGGCCGCATGTCTTGGACACTCGGGTGAAGAGAGGGGCGGAGCTGTCAACTGACCACTACCTGGTGGTGAGTTGGCCTTCGATGGTGGGGGAAGATGCCGGTCAGACCTGGCAGACCCAAACGGGTTGTGAGGGTCTGCTGGGAACGTCTGGCAGAGTCTCCTGTCAGAAGGAGCTTCAATTCCCACCTCCGACAGAACTTCGAACACGTCCCGGGGGAGTCAGGGGACATTGAGTCCGAATAGGCCATGTTCCGTGACTCCATTGTCGAGGCGGCTGACCGTAGCTGTGGCCGCAGGGTGGCCGGTGCCTGTCGTGGCAGCAACCCCCGAACCTGCTGGTGAACACCGGCGGTTAGGGATGCTGTCAAGCTGAAGAAAGAGTCCTATCGGGTCCTTTTGGCCCGTGGGACTCCGGAGGCAGCTGATGGGTACCGGCAGTCCAAGCGGAATGCGGCTCGGGTGGTCGCGGAGGCAAAAACCCGGGCGTGGGAGGAGTTCGGTGAGACCATGGAACAAGACTTCCGTACGGCTTCGAGGAGATTCTGGTCCACCATCCGGCGCCTCAGGAGGGGAAAGCAGTGCACTACCAACACTGTTTACAGTGGGGAGGGTGTGCTGCTGACCTCGACTCGGGACGTTGTGAATCGGTGGGCCGAGTACTTCGAAGACCTCCTCAATCCCACCGGCACGTCTTCCAGGATGGAAGCAGAGTCTGGGGGTTTTGGGTTGGACTCTCCAATCTCTGGAGCAGAGGTCACTGAGGTGGTCAAAAAACTCCTCGGTGGCAAGGCTCCGGGGGTGGATGAGATCCGCCCGGATTTCCTTAAGGCTCTGGATGTTGTGGGGCTGTGTTGGTTGACGCGGCTCTGCAATATCGCATGGACATCGGGGGCAGTTCCACTGGATTGGCAGACCGGGGTGGTGGTCCCCCTATTTAAAAAGGGGGACCGCAGGGTGTGTTCCAACTACAGGGGGATCACACTCCTGAGCCTCCCTGGTAAGGTCTATTCAGGGGTTCTGGAGAGGAGGGTCCGTCGGATAGTCGAACCTCAGATTCAGGAGGAGCAATGTGGTTTTCGTCCTGGCCGTGGAACACTGGACCAGCTCTATACCCTTGGGGGGGTCCTGGAGGGTGCGTGGGAGTTCGCCCAACCAATCTACATGTGTTTTGTGGATTTGGAGAAGGCGTTCGACTGCGTCCCTCGGGGGGCCCTGTGGGGGGTACTCTGGGAGTATGGGGTACCAGGCCCCTTGATACGGGCTTTTAGGTCCCTGTACGAGCAGTGTCAGAGCTTGGTCCGCATTGCCGGCAGTAAGTCGGGCTCGTTTCCGGTGAGAGTTGGACTCCGCCAAGGCTGACCTTTGTCACCGATCCTGTTCATAACTTTTATGGACAGAATTTCTAGGTGCAGCCAAGGTGGTGAGGGGATCCGTTTTGGTGGCCTAAGGATCAGGTCTCTGCTTTTTGCAGATGATGTGGTCCTGTTGGCTTCGTCAGAACGTGATCTCCGGCTTTCGCTGGAGCAGTTCGCAGCCGGGTGTGAAGCAGCTGGGATGAGAATCAGCTCCTCTAAATCCGAGACCATGGTCTTGAGTCGGAAAAGGGTAGAATGCCTTCTCCAGGTCAGGGACGAGGTCCTGCCCCAAGTGGAGGAGTTCAAGTATCTCGGGGTCTTGTTCACGAGTGAGGGAAAGGTGGAGCGTGAGATCGACAGGCGGATTGGTGCTGCGTCTGCAGTGATGCGGGCGTTGTGCCGGTCTGTTGTGGTGAAGAGGGAGCTGAGCCGAAAGGCGAAGCTCTCAATTTACCGGTCGATCTACGTTCCTACCCTCACCTATGGTCACGAGCTTTGGGTAGTGACCGAAAGAACGAGATCGCGAATACAAGCGGCCGAAATGAGTTTTCTTCGCAGGGTGGCTGGGCTCTCCCTTAGAGATAGGGTAAGAAGCTCGGTCATCCGGGAGGGGCTCAGAGTAGACCCGCTGCTCCTCCACATCGAGAGGAGCCAGTTGAGGTGGCTCGGGCATCTGATTAGGATGCCTCCTGGACGCCTCCCTGGTGAGGTTTTCCGGGCACGTCCAACTGGGAGGAGACCCAAAGGAAGACCCAGGACACGCTGGAGAGATTATGTCTCTCGGCTGGCCGGGGAACGCCTTGGGATTCCCCCGGAGGAGCTGGCCCAAGTGGCTGGGGAGAGGGAGGTCTGGGCTTCCCTCCTTAGGCTGCTGCCCCCGCGACCCGACTCCGGGTAAGCGGAAGACAATGGATGGATGGATGGATGGATGTCTTGAAATTGTTAATTTTTGCTTCTTTATTATCATAAATTAATTGAGACAGAGCTTAATTAAATTTAGCAAAAATACATTTTTTATGTTGGTGATGGTCTTGTTGGGGCAACAGTGGCAGAGGAGTTAGGTGCCCGTCCCATAACCGGAGGGTTGCAGGCTCTAGCCCTGTGTCTCGCAGCCGTTGTGTGTTAGGGCAAGACACTTCAGCCTGCGGGTGGCAGTCAGTGGGACTGGTGGCGCCAGTGCTCGACAACCTTGCTTCTGTCAGTGCACCCCAGTGTAGCTGTGGCTAAGATGAAGCTCATCACCACCAGTGTGGGAATGTGTGTGTGCGTGGGTGAATGACTGGTTGTGTTGTAAATCATCTTGGGGAGTTGTAGTAGTAGAAGTGCTACATCAAATACAGGCCTTTTTTTAACTGAATTTAGCTTTTTGGTCACAGCAGAAATCCCTTTGAAAATAAAACATTTTATTTTATTTTCATTTAGGGTTATACTAGGGCTGGACAATAATTCAATAACGATATCGATAGACGTGGTGCAATAGAAAAAAATGGGTCATTAAAAACTTCAATAAAAATTTTCCAATATTTTTTCATTATAGCTTATCACGTAGCTCAATGCTAGAGTCATCACCAGTGATGGGAACGTAACTTTAAAAAAGTAATTAGCTATAGTTACTAATTACTTTGTCAAAAAAGTAACTGAGAAAAACAAGCCAATAAAATAACCGTCAATGCAAGGCGGTAAAAGCAAATAAAAGCAGTAAAAACAATAAGAACAATTAAAAGGACAATTAAAAGCAAACAAAAGAAAAACAAGTCACTGTTGAAAGGCCAAACTGTAAAAGTAGGTCTTCAGTCAGGATTTAAAAACAGCCAGAGGGTGCCTGCTTAACTGAATGATTATTTTTGTTACTTTTTTCACAAAAATATGCAAGAAAATGGGAATACGAACTGTTAAATATGAACTTGCTTCATTTACTATAAATTACTACAATACTAAAATATAAAAGACTAAATAGACTGAAACATAATAATATGTGTCCAATTGTTTATTATAATAATGAATAATTGAAATAAATGTGCACCTAACAAGGGGGACAACAAACAGGAAAAAATACACAAATCTAAATTATTCAACTGTCACTGTGTGATATGAAACAAGACCCCAATCAACTAGAATTTATAATTGCAAATAGAAAACACCTGCAAAGGGTTCCTGAGCCTTTAAATGGTCTCTCAGTCTACGTTGAATTACTGAAATATATGTACTTTTGCACCATATTCTAATTTTTCTAGTTTCACTTGTATAATTGGGTGTTTTTATTAGCATTTTAATTACTCATGATCTAGTAACATCATATCTATAAATTGAAGAAATTGTCCCAAAATAGAGTTATAGTAGTTCATCAGCATGGCAATATTTTGATTTTTACAAGTCTGACAAAGAACAAAGAGTCACAAAATTTGCAGATAATTAATAAAATACAAGCCTGTAAATACATCTTATTTGTTTTTATGTAATGACATAAAATGGCTAGGGCTGCTCTTAAAATATAGTTTCTACATTTTTTTATAGTTCAGAATCAGAATCAAGTCTATTGCCGTGCAGGTGAGAGACTACTAGGAATTTGTTTCAGTGGCAAGGTGCAAACATACATACAGGCAGGCAATATATAGATTAGGATACGTCAGAAATAATCAACATAGGGAACATAGGTTTGGCTGGTGGACAATCAAAGCAGCAGTTGAACTTGTTCAGCCTGTTGGTTAACTGCAGGTCCTCCGTTGAGTGTGTGTGTGTGTGTGTGTGTGTGTGGGGTTGAGGGTTGGCTTGTAGTTGGTGATTTGCTTAAGAATTGATTGAGACTTGTTCTTTAGCCTCTCAGTACCATAATTTAGAATTTTTCACCTCACTGCTGAACCTGTATTTCACCACTTTGTAGCTTTCCCTGGCTCTATTGTTATGTGCAGACTCTTTCTCCCCTCTGAGCTGAGTTTGGCTGTTGCAGGGATGGAAAGGTATGCTTTGGCAACTGAAGACAGCAAAGGATATTGGGTGCAGTTGTCTTTCCACCACTTCAGAGGACAGCCACTACTTTCTTAGTGGAATAGGTGCCTCTCCTCTATAGTGTTCAAGTTCCTTCTTAATTTGTTCTTCTGGTCCATTGTTCTGGTCTGGCTCAGTAGAGAAAGAATCCCCCAGCAGATCCTCAAGAGCAGTCTTGGATGCTGGTTCTGTCACTTCCAGCCCAGGTTCAAGAGCCTGTTTTTCTTTTTGAGAGGGATGCAGAGCTCCACCAGATGCCTCTCTTTCCCTCTTCTCAGCATTTGTGGCCTTTAAACAGCAGAAATATTGACACACACAGGTAATTTATTATTTTTTTCATGTAGGATCATAAAGTGGTTAGTAGAAAACATTGTTAACACTGAAAATGGGAAAGGAATTTAATGTCATTCATACTTGATTTTGGAGCAGTGTGCCCTGAGGACCAGGGTTGGGAAACACTGCTGTAGTGAGTAGCGACAGCTACAGAGATGGCACCCTACTCCCAGCCCTAGCAGACCTCTACAGAGATTGGTGTGTTAATAAGGCCATAAATATTCTGCAAGACCCTTCATACCCATCGCTTCACCTCGTTGCACCCCTGCCCTGTGGCTAAAGGCTACAAGTTATCCAGAGAAGCTTTAATTCTAATATATTTAGTAATTAAGATGAATGTGTCTTTCTGTCCCAGGTTACTTGGAGTGAACAGAGTGGTGATCTATAACACCAGCTGTGGCCCAGACCTTGACCATCTTCTGCACAGTTATGCCCAGGAGGGATTTCTGGAAGTAGTTCCTTGGCCCATCGACAAGCACATGAATCCGTCTAGTGGCTGGCTATTCTCAGAACATGGAGGTGATATCCACTACTTTGGCCAGATAACCACACTGAATGAGTGCATTTACAGATCTATGGAGCGTTCACGCTACGTCCTGTTAAATGACTTTGATGAGATTGTCATGCCATATAAACACGACAACCTGATGTCACTGATGGACACACTGCAACCACAGCATCCTGATGTAGGTAGTTCTCTGTGTGTAAAGGGGACATTGTTGCCACATACATTTTATGTCAAGGGCAGCTGTGGCCTAGTGAGAACATCAGTCACCTGCTGATCGAACAAATGCTTCAATCCTGTTTTCCACCACACATGTTTAAGCGTCCTTGGGTAAAACCCTGAATCTTATGCCTGTTCTGTAGGTTGGGGTGTTCCAAATTGAAAACCACATCTTTCCCAAGAAGCACTTTGACCCTAGTGGAAAGTTCCATCTGCCTCAGTGGAGAGGGGTGCCAGGAAGTAATATTCTGGAGCACATTTACAGAGAAGACCCTGACAGAAACACATACCATCCATACAAGATGATAGTTCAACCAAGGTAAGCCAGGAAACACATTCAAATCAACTATTGATTAACTGATATTTTGCATCATATTTAAAATCACTACTTCACCTATTTGCCAAGATTAACTTTTCATATAGTAATTTTGAGTATTTTTAAAGCTGCAGCAAGTAAAGATACAAAAGTACCTTATCATGTTTTAGTAGTTGGGACTAAAGCCTAATTTATACTTCTCCGTCTGCGTCGGTACGGAGACATGCAGCACCATTTTGTGTCGGTACAAGGGCTCTCCGACAGGCCCGCAGAGGGTGACAGAGACATGCCCTCTTTTTTTAACTGTTAAGAGTGACGGAGAGCACAAGATTGAGATTGGTCAGGATGCCCATCCATCCATCCATTTTCTTCCGCTTATCCGGGGTCGGGTCGCAGGGGCAGCAGCTTAAGGAGGGAGGCCCAGACTTCCCTCTCCCCAGCCACTTGGGCCAGCTCCTCCGGGGGAATCCCAAGGCGTTCCCTGGCCAGCCGAGAGGTATAGTCCAGCGTGTCCTGGGTCTTCCTTTGGGTCTCCTCCCGGTTGGACGTGCCCGGAAAACCTCACCAGGGAGGCGTCCAGGAGGCATCCTAACCAGATGCCCGAGCCACCTCAACTGGCTCCTCTCGATGTGGAGAAGCAGCGGGTCTACTCTGAGCCCTTCACGGATGACCGAGCTTCTCACCCTATCTCTAAGGGAGAGCCCAGCCACCCTGCGGAAAAAAACTCATTTCGGCCGCTTGTATCCGCAATCTCGTTCTTTCGGTCCAAAGCTCGTGACCATAGGTGAGGGTAGGAACGTAGATCGACCAGTAAATCGAGAGCTTCGCCTTTCGGCTCAGCTCTCTCTTCACCACGACAGACCGGGACAACGCCCCCATCACTGCAGACGCAGCACCAATCTGCCTGTCGATCTCACGCTCCACCCTTCCCTCACTCGTGAACAAGACCCCAAGATACTTGAACTCCTCCACTTGGGGCAGGACCTCGTACCTGACCTGGAGAAGGCATTCTACCCTTTTCCGACTCAAGACCATGGTCTCGGATTTAGAGGAGCTGATTCTCATCCCAGCTGCTTCACACTCGGCTGCGAACTGCTCCAGCGAAAGCCGGAGATCACGTTCTGACGAAGCCAACAGGACCACATCAACTGCAAAAAGCAGAGACCTGATCCTTAGGTCCACCAAAACGAATCCCCTCACCACCTTGACTGCTCCTAGAAATCCTGTCCATAAAAGTTATGAACAGAATCTGTGACAAAGGGCAGCCTTGGCGGAGTCCAACTCTCACCGGAAACGAGCCCGCCTTACTGCCGGCAATGCAGACCAAGCTCTGACACTGGTCATACAGGGACCTAACAGCCCGTATCAAGGGGCCTGGTACCCCATACTCCCAGAGTACCCTGCACAGGGCCCCCCGAGGGACGCGGTCGAATGCCTTCTCCAAATCCACAAAACACATGTAGATTGGTTGGGCGAACTCCCACGCACCCTCCAGGACCCCCCCAAGGGTATAGAGCTGGTCCAGTGTTCCACGGCCAGGACAAAAACCACATTGCTCTTCCTGGATCCGAGGTTCGACTATCCGACGGACCCTCCTCTCCAGAACCCCTGAATAGACCTTGCCGGGGAGGCTCAGGAATGTGATCCCCCTGTAGTTGGAACACACCCTGCGGTCCCCCTTTTTAAATAGGGGGACCACCACCCCAGTCTGCCAGTCCAGTGGAACTGCCCCCGATGTCCACGCGATATTGCAGAGCCGCGTCAACCAACACAGCCCCACAACATCCAGAGCCTTAAGGAAATCCGGGCAGATCTCATCCACCCCCGGAGCCTTGCCACCGAGGAGTTTTTTGACCACCTCAGTGACCTCGGCTCCAGAGATTGGAGAGCCCAACCCAAAGTCCCCAGACTCTGTTTCCACCCTGAAAGACGCGCCGGGGGGATTGAGGAGGTCTTCGAAGTACTCGGCCCACCTATTCACAACGTCCCGAGTCGAGGTCAGCAGCACACCCTTCCCACTGTAAACAGTGTTGGTAGTGCACTGCTTTCCCCTCCTGAGGTGCCGGATGGTGGACCAGAATCTCCTCGAAGCCGTACGGAAGTCTTGTTCCATGGTCTCAACGAACTCCTCCCATGCCCGAGTTTTTGCCTCCGCGACCACCCGAGCCGCATTCCGCTTGGACCGCCGGTACCTATCAGATGTCTTCGGAGTTCCACAGGCCAAAAAGACCTGATAGGACTCTTTCTTCAGCTTGACAGCATCCCTAACCGCCGGTGTCCACCAGCGGGTTTGGGGATTGCCGCCACGACAGGCACCAACCACCCTGCGGCCACAGCTGCAGTCAGCCGCCTTGACAATGGAGTTACGGAACATGGCCTATTCGGACTCAATTTCCCCTGACTCCCCCGGGACACGTTTGAAGTTCTGTCGGAGGTGGGAATTGAAGCTCCTTCTGACAGGAGACTCTGCCAGGCATTCCCAGCAGACCCTCACAACACGTTTGGGTCTGCCAGGTCTGACCGGCATCTTCCCCCACCATCGAAGCCAACTCACCACCAGGTAGTGGTCAGTTGACAGCTCCGCCCCTCTCTTCACCCGAGTGTCCAAGACATGCGGCCGCAGATCAGATGAAACGACAACAAAATCGATCATCGACCTGCGGCCTAAGGTATCTTGGTGCCAAGAGCACATATGGACACCTTTATGCTTGAACATGGTGTTTGTTATGGACAATCCATGACGAGCACAGAAGTCCAATAACAGAACACCACTCGGATTCAGATCAGGGGGGCCGTTCCTCCCAACCACACCTCTCCAGGTCTCACTGTCATTGCCCACGTGAGCATTGAAGTCCCCCAGCAGAATGAGGGACTCACCCGAAGGAGCGCTTTCCAGTACCCCCTCCAGGGACTCCAAAAAGGGTGGGTAATCTTTGTCCCCCCACACGAAGGCGGAGGGAGGCTACCCTCTCGTTCACTGGGGTAAACCCCAACGTACAGGCACCAAGATGGGGGGCAAGAACTATGCCCACCCCTGCTCGACACCTCTCAGTGGGAGCAACTCCAGAGTGGTAGTGAGTCCAACCCCTCTCGAGGAAACTGGTTCCAGAGCCAGAGCCATGCGTTGAGGTGAGTCCAACTATATCTAGTCGGAACCTCTCAACCACACACACCAACTCTGGCTCTTTCCCCACCAGAGAGGTGACATTCCACGTGCCTAGAGCCAGCTTCTGTAGCCAAGGATCAGACCGCCAAGGTCCCTGCCTTCGGCTACCATCCTTTTCACACTGCACCCAACCCTTTGGCCCCTCCCACGAGTGGTGAGCCCATGGGAAGGGGGACCCACATCTCCTCTTCGGGCTGTGCCCGGCCGGGCTCCATGGGTGAAAGCCCGGCCACCAGGCGCTCGCCAGCGTGCCCCACCTCCAGGCCTGGCTCCAGAGGGGGGCCCCGGTGACCCGCGTCCGGACGAGGGAACACTGCATCCATCCGTTGAACTCATCATAAGGGGTCTTTGCAACGGCTCTCCGACAGGCCTGCAGAGGGTGACAGAGACATGCCCTCTTTTTTTAACTGTCTGTTGAGAGCGACGGAAAGCACAAGCTTGAGATTGGTCAGGAAGCTGCTTCCTTTAAATACGTCAACAGCACTGCCATTGCCTCCCTCAAAAAGTAAATGGAGCTGAAGATATCTAGCGGCAGACATGGAGCAGATTGGAGAATACCTTGAGAAAAAAGTCAGAAAATGTGAAAGTTTATTAATCCGTGTCTGAAGGAGCAGAAAATACGCAGCAAGCGTTTTATTCGTGGATGGAAATGACGGAAAACATGGGTTTAGAGGTGCCTATCGCATGAAGAGGTGGAGGAGAATGAGGGACAAATTCGTCCATGTTAAAAAGTATCTGAAATACATTTAAACAATGTAAACACAGTAGTAAATACACTATCTTGGATCGGATATGTGACTGTAATGGTGGCAGGATACCCCAGAAAAAAATCGTAACTGAGCATCAAGACCTGCAGTGTGAACCTAAGTAACAGACACATTTACTTTAAGTGCAGTAACACATTTACCTGTGCAGATTTCTCTAAACTTACTTCTGTGTTCCTGTATCACAGGATGGTTGAGCAGACTTCAGTCCATGAAGTTCTCAAGTATTTTGGACAAAACTACATAGTCCCATTAGATGTCTGCCGTCTCATTCATGTTCGTGTGGCTCTGCGTGGATCATTGACTCTTGAACAGCTCAATGTGGACAAACGACTGTGGGACTTCGAGGAGAAATTGATTTTGAATGTGGACAAGGTTCTGGGCAAGTTGGGGTTTCTAATGCCCCAGAATTGAAGCTAATGGACAAGAGCTGGAGATGTTCCAAAGAGGTTGAAGCTATTGATTGTCACATGTGAGTGAGTGAGTGACTGACTGACTGACTGACTGACTGACTGAGTGAGTGAGTGAGTATCTAGTCTGCACTTTATATAAAGCGTACAACCCAAAAATGGATTTTTGTCTGTGAGAGGAACAGGATTCCTGTCCAGTCTTCCTGAAGAGTTTAATCTGCAGAAATGGTTGGATTTTATCTTCAGGAGCTCTCAAAAACCAAGCCAGAATGTGATAGTGTTTTAACAGACTGCCAGTACCAGAGTGGGTTTTCAGAAGGATTACTTCTTCAAACCAGCACCATTCCAAAGTTAAAACCACCCAATGGCGTGCCAGGGTGGTGAGTGCAACCAAAATGCTAACCGCTAGCTGAATGGTTATGAAGTTTTGTGGGTGAGCTTCAGAGATGGACTGGGACTGTTTCTTCCCAGCAGCCTTTTCTCCATCCTAGTGGTGCGTGTGTGCGGACATGACGGTGTGACTCTGGTCTCCATGTCTGCAGCTGTGTATTATTATGTAATTCACATGAGTGGAGGTGGATTTAATGGACCCTGTGCACGAAGAAATGCTAATTTCCGGATTCCGACCGGAAGTATAGGTTAGTTATTTCCGGCTAGTATTATGCTACTGAAAATTTATGGTAAATGAGAGGATAAATTAAGATATTTAATTGTAAAATGTTGCTTTGATTGGCATGTCTGTGTTGGTATGTGTGCGTGTGTGTGTATCAACCTACTCCCCACCCCCTCGAACGAAATGGATCAAAGTAAAGTGAAAGTAAAGTGCTGCTAGAAAACAGGTGAATAGCACCGCATCTGATCAGAGCAGCACTTTCAGTCTGTGCTCTACGACGGTCAGCAACGAAATTATTGGAAAATTTGGAACGTGAAATACATGCAAATGCGAATCACGTTAATATTTGCTGTAGCAAGTTCTGTAACCGACCGCAGTGAGAGCACAGAGTGAAAGTTCTGCTCAATGAAGAAGCCGAATGGCCATGACGTCACTGCAGTCACCACCGGCTAGTTTCATTAAACGTATGTAAAGGACAACAAACCACGTCCAAGACGCTCCGAACTAACAGGGAATAGTGCTAGTGATTCATACCAAATTACTGGTGAAATGAAGGACTTTAGTGGCAGATAATGCCTTATTTAGAGACTGCACCGCTGCCACAACAACTCCCATTATGGATGTATATATGCCGATCGTAGATGGATATTTCTTGGACTTCAAATGGCACCGAAGTTCTCTGGGTGAGTAAATGAACGTGTTCCATAGTAAAATTAAGGTCCAGGTAGCAAAAACTGTAGTTACTGTTTAATAATAATATGTGTTTGTCATGCCCCTCTTAGTCAAGTTCGCACTAGTTAGCACAGCCGCGTTGTGTACTCACCGTCATAGTTGTGCACATACTGGGAAATAAATCCCTCTTCTCGTTTGCTTTGTGGAGCAGATGAAAAAGTGTCGAAAATTTGAACGTCAACGACTGAAGTTTTCAGCAAATTCCCAAAGAATCTGGAAAAGTATAGTTCACTGCCATGTTGACATTACTCTGAAGGGGACAGGAAGTATCACGGCTCTCCGGAGTTCATCAACCGAAACTAGCGTTTGCTATCGTGCACAGGGTCCATAGAATCCAAGCATTTTATTTCAGGGTTGTAGGAACGGGTCACGAAAATAGCTTATACTTCATAAAAAATTACATCTGAACAGTGGCAACTGTAATTTTTTATCATATGGTGTGCCTATTTTTCCTCTGGAAGGTGTAGAATAGCTTTTTTTTTTGAAGAAAAGAACATCTTTGAAAAGTGCTACACAACTGTATAGGTTAGCTGAAAAAACGTCAAACCAGCTATGGTGTTTAAATGAAATGTTTTGTATATTTATGTGTTTAAGTGTAGTGTTTAAGTTACAATGAATGGTCATAATCAGTTATGTCTTTTTGTGTGATTTATCATTCCAGTTATCAATTTGTATTGGTACATTTTTGGATTAAATGGGTTGATTTAGGATTTACTGGGAGGCACTTGCAAACCTTGCTAGGTTTGTAGATTTAAATTAGTAAATGTTTTGGATGTTTTTGCTAAATAAGTGAATGGGTTATGAAGGTAGCTTCAGTTTGTAAAACAACAAATGTCTGCAACAGTTACAGAAACTGTATTTCCTTTTGTAATATTGAGACTCGTGACTTCCCTTCTTGAGGATTGCTTCATGTGGGAAAAAGGCAAGTTTTGACATCCTCATTCCTAGTTTCTTATCTCACAACATAACGTGACTATCTGGTAAAGTTCTGTAGACACTGGGTGCCTGAAGATTCATAAACGCACCATCTTATCTTACCATTTAGTGTTTGGACTGTCCTTTTAAGAGTGTCCTGCAATAAAACTCTTGTTAATTAACTGAAACTGCAGTTACTGTGTAACAGGAATATTTTTTTGCTCCAAATGGTTTCTTGTAGATGGAGGACCCAGTTTGACCTAGAACTGATCAAAAGTCATAAAGAAGTTAACAATCCTCTTCAAAGAAATGTGTGATTTGCTGTGTCTGTTATTTTCTGATAAAACAAATACCTACCTTTGTTGGAACAAAATGTTTTTCCTCTTAGAAAGATGTTTCTTTATTATTTAAATAATTTATTTATTTGAAGCTGGTATTGCAGTTCATGTTTATTCTTAATCAGGCAAGTATCTTGGGTGACTAATTTTTTTTACCTGACATTTTGTTACCTAAATACGCCATATCACTTTAACAGATGATAGCTCAACAAAATTCTTCAATTTGACCTTAATTTATTTTTATTTTCTGTTTTATAAATGTTCTTTTATCTCGTTTGAGAATGTCTTTTAATCTTCTTTTAATTGTTTATTTTCTCTATCTTTTGTCATGTCATTTTGTTGATGTACGATTCAGCACCTTTGGCTTCTGTGTTTGTGGAAGGTGCCAAATAAATAAAATTTGATTCACTGGTGGATTGATTGGTTGATTGATTGATCCAAAAACACCTGAGCACATTTCTAGGACAGGTGTGATTTAGAAAGCGGGAATTACGTACATCCACAGTGTTTTATAGATCAGAAAATTAGTTTGCATAATTAATCTTTTTTCTTTTTCTCTGTACATTTGCTAAATCTTGACAGAGTAAAAAGCCTGCATGGCACCAGACTCTGGCACTGGTGGGACCTGGGCTGTTATGGGGCAGCCCCTCCTTCATCATATAAACAACTTTCAAAAACAAAAAACACTCTTGGTGACAAATCCATATACAAACACCCACAAAGACATAGTGATTCACACAAACAGCTTAGACCTGCACACATAGGTAATCACACAAACACACACATGACCATAGTCTACATGAAATAGAAGAAGAAATGTATTTATATAGTACTTTTGCAGACATAGGTGCTTCACAGAAAACAACAAACATAAAATTTACAACAGAATACAGATTCGCACACGCATGCACACACAAACCACACACACACATTAATTATAACTTCCAGTTCACTCAAAGCAATGAGCTGAAAGTGTGGCGTAAACGGTGACATCGAGAGAGGATGACAACGATGATTCTCATACATGAAATGATTGATGTACACTTTAAATGAACAGGAATTAATGTTATAAAACTGATCACCATAAATTTATCTCAAAACTGGATTAGTCAGTTTTGTCTTCAACCAAAGTGATCTTCCATGGATGCATTTTCATGATATCTAAAAGCCCCATGTCTCTGTCACTTAAAGCAATTAACTGAAACTGTGGCTGCATTTGTTTTTGTAAAACTAAACCCTCCCATATTCAAGTCAGAATTGACAAAGCTCCTCAGATGAGAAGTGAAACATCTTCAAGAAACCAAAGAAGTCCATTCGCCTTCATTTGAACACCTTTGAATTTGGATTTGTAGCAGGAATATTTATTTACGCCAACTGGCTCTTTAGTTTCCTGTAAGCTTCTGGTAATCTTTCAGGTATCATTTGAGTCCCATCAGGAAGTTCATCAGACCTCATCAAAGCAATGTATGGTATGCATGTCTGTTTTCTCTTGTGAAATGAGGAAATCTTTTGATTAAACCCATTTGTTTTGAATACCAGCCTTCAACAACAACCGTAAAATAATTGATGTAGCTCTTTTTACATTCCAACCTCTAGACCTTGTACAAATGCAATGAAAAAGCAGTAGAATCAGCATATTGCTGCAACTGAGGTAAAGCTCATTAATCAGCATCAGAAACCACACTGCAGCTTGATTATCGTGTGCATTTTGCTTGAGTTTTATGTTTGCCTTCGTTGGAACAAGATTTTCCCCCATAGGGAAGTAAACACAACAGTGTTTTCTTCTTTATTTGAACATCGCTGCACAAAGAGAAATAAACATGAATTTTAATGTTGCGTGTCTGCACCTGTTTTTCCTTCCTCTTTTGACAAAGAAGTGACTGGCAGACAAGAGAGTGTTTCATAAATGTGTGTTTGATGTGAATTTAAATGTGAGGTTGTGATGGAAACAGGTGTAAACAATGGATCTAGTGGGGGTGCCAGCCAGGTCTCTCTCCTGACATATAAGATTGAATCACAAATTAACAATAGCTTTCCCTTGCAACACTCAGACTTCACAAAGGATATAAACAATTTGCAGTGCTTATCACCCTAAACATTGACTGAAACAAACCCAATTAATCACAGAATGCTACGGCAGGAGCTTGATACATCAGTTAATTGAACAGTCCAAGAGTCGCGTTCGGTTCGATTCGACCCAGTTCAATTCATGTCAGCTCAGTTCAGTTCAAAAATTGCCAAAAAACAAGAACAGGTATATCCATAATCCACTTGGCTGGAAATGTCTTTACAGTTCAGTCTAGAGCAGCTGCCGGCAATGCTGTGTCAATCAGCTGTTTACTCACGGTACCGATGATAACCCGACAGGCCGCTGCGTCGGCGGTTCACCAGAATAATACACTCCCCTCCACCTCATGTATTACTGAGAAGTCCCACGAAAACCACAGAGACCATACTGCAGCTGAGAATCTGCCCTCATTTTGATTATGGTTGTACAGTTTTTATTTTCTGATAAAACAAATACCTACCTTTGTTGGGAAAAAAAGGTTTTCCTCATAGAAAGATGTTTCTTTATTATTTAAACAATTTATTTATTTGAAACTGGTATTGCAGTTCATGTTTATTCTTAATCAGGCAAGTATCTTAGGTGACTAATTTTTTTTACCTGACATTTTGTTACCTAAAATACGCCACATCACTTTAACAGATGATAGCTCATCAAAATTCCTCAATTTGACCTTAATTTATTTTTATTTTCTGTTTTATAAATGTTGATTTTTCTCGTTTGAGAATGTCTTTTAATCTTCTTTTCCCCTGGTCGTTTAGGAGAGACTCCGTTGTCCACAGTACCACTTGTTAGCGTCCGGGCGAACACATTTCCTCCTGCCTGCAGTGTCCTCCCGACAGGTGAGAGCGCACCACTGGGGAGGGCGTGTCTCATAATTTCTGTGTCCCACTTATAGATGTCAGAAGACAAATCAATCAACAACAAAAAACAATAATAACAAAATACAGCCTTTATGCATTCTCTGATGTCACAGAAATCAGCAGTAGCAACATAAAAAAAACATGACCCTCCCAAAACAGTAATCACCACCTATCCTTGGAATATGTGTCCTTTATCAAATACAAACTAAGCCAATAGGCACCCTGTTGGGGTCGTGATATACTTGCTGTTTAGCAATGCAAACGCGTGTTTAAAATGGCTGCCACGCGTAGCTTGCGTTGATTTGAAGCGTCATTTGTGCACGTCCCCTGAAATTAACGCGCCCAAACGCTGTAATACGAGCAACCGGTAGCTGGAGTTGACAAATTGAGTGAGACACACTCACCATGGTGACTCCGTCTCTGGTTTAGAGGTCTTTCACACCATCTACGATACTGCTGCTGTCTTTTTTTCTTCTGTAATCTCAAAATTAACCAGTTACTTTTATTGACGCCATGTTTGTTTTGGTTGTACCAGCTCTCTATCTGGTCTGAGTACTCTCGTCTGCCCCCTAGTGAAACACTCCGGTACTACATGCAGTGCAGCGCAGTGTAGCAGCAAGTATGAACAAAGGTGCTGCCTGCAGCCTGCGCCAACGCGAGGTTAAACTGCAAGTATATTCCGGTGTCGGTACCAGATCTGCTCGGGTGCCAGATCGGCTCGGGGTCCTTCGCCTGCCGATGATAACGTCAAACTACGGCAAATCCACTTGGGTTTCACACATAAGTTTTGGAAAGAGTTTAGCAGTTTTGTCTTGTTTCTTACCGCCTAAATATTTGCTTTATAGCTGTTTTTGTTAATAAAACCCCATATTGTCGTAGTTTTGTAAAGAATGTGAAACTACATAAAACCAACACCAGACTTCCAAAAAGCACAACAGTTTTTATATGTGAAAATTTGTAAATGTATTTACATAATTAGCAGCCATTTCTGTTTTTATGTGGAATTCTGTATATTTTGTTCATTCATTCATTCAAAATGTTGCTTGCTATTTCTTCAATAAAGTTATTTTATTTTTATTTTGCCCCTTTTCATCAAAATCAAGAGCTGCTGAGGATCTCTGTTTATCAATTGAAAATTTTTGCTTTTATTTTACGTTTCCTTTGGCAAAACAAACATATTTCCCCCGAAAAGTGTTTGTTTTTGGACTACAGGACTACAACCACAAGGACTACAACCGCAATTTTGTTCAAACCAATCAAAATCTTCATTGTCAACGTGCTACCGTAACTTTTATGAATGTGGTATCGTAACTTCTGTAAGTCTTACGTTCAGCCAATCATCTAGTGTGACGTCACCGGCAGGCGCAGGACCCTGAGCCGATCTGGCACCCGAGCAGTTCTGGTACCGACACCGGCCCTTACAGACATGGGCTGTTACAAGGTGGCGACCCTTCCAAACCAGGAACCCTGAGTAAATGGGGAAGCACGGTCAGCCTCTCAGTCTGGAGATACATGAGTTCTGTGAACAGCAAGCAGACCCTTCACTGTTCTGAATAACTTTCATGCATCATCAACATCCTCTTACTGCACCAAGCTATAGTCCCACTGGAGAGTATACCTTTAGTTTTTCGGCAGAGCTGTGCTGAAACCTTGGGAGGGGCGGGTGCTCAAAGTTAAAAAAGGGGCACATAGAATAACATTTTCAAACAACATAACCACAGTATACCCTGTTGAATAACAACAAATCATATTTGTTAGAAATTCAAAATGGAAGTGCATCATTATATATGAGTCATTTCCAGGTAGGGACAATGTAAAGCAAAAGCAGCTTGCTTTTCTTGATGATAAGGTACAAAGAAGCTAGGCTGGCCGATTGGTGTCCATCAGCTGCTGGGGCCTGCGTGGCCCTGGGCTCTGGCGCTGGTGGGACCTGCAGCCCCTGTCTCAGCACATACACAACTTTCAAAAACAATAAACACTCTTGGTGACAAATCCATATACAGACACCCACAAACACATAGCTCCTCCTGGAACCGTCACCTTATCGTGGTGGAGGAGTTTGAGTGCTCTAATGATCCTAGGAGTTATGTTGCCTGGGGCACCTTGTGCACACTCCAAGGCCCAGATTTCCTTAAGGCTCTGGATGTTGTGGGGCTGTGTTGGTTGACGCGGCTCTGCAATATCGCATGGACATCGGGGGCAGTTCCACTGGATTGGCAGACCGGGGTGGTGGTCCCCCTATTTAAAAAGGGGGACTGCAGGGTGTGTTCCAACTACAGGGGGATCACACTCCTGAGCCTCCCTGGTAAGGTCTATTCAGGGGTTCTGGAGAGGAGGGTCCGTCGGATAGTCGAACCTCGGATTCAGGAGGAGCAATGCGGTTTTCGTCCTGGCCGTGGAACACTGGACCAGCTCTATACCCTTGGGGGGGTCCTGGAGGGTGCGTGGGAGTTCGCCCAACCAATCTACATGTGTTTTGTGGATTTGGAGAAGGCGTTCGACCGCGTCCCTCGGGGGGCCCTGTGGGGGGTACTCTGGGAGTATGGGGTACCAGGCCCCTTGATACGGGCTGTTAGGTCCCTGTACGACCAGTGTCAGAGCTTGGTCCGCATTGCCGGCAGTAAGTCGGGCTCGTTTCCGGTGAGAGTTGGACTCCGCCAAGGCTGCCCTTTGTCACCGATTCTGTTCATAACTTTTATGGACAGAATTTCTAGGTGCAGCCAAGGTGGTGAGGGGATCCGTTTTGGTGGCGTAAGGATCAGGTCTCTGCTTTTTGCAGATGATGTGGTCCTGTTGGCTTCATCAGAACGTGATCTCCGGCTTTCGCTGGAGCAGTTCGCAGCCGGGTGTGAAGCAGCTGGGATGAGAATCAGCTCCTCTAAATCCGAGACCATGGTCTTGAGTCGGAAAAGGGTAGAATGCCTTCTCCAGGTCAGGGACGAGGTCCTGCCCCAAGTGGAGGAGTTTAAGTATCTCGGGGTCTTGTTCACGAGTGGGGGAAAGGTGGAGCGTGAGATCGACAGGCGGATTGGTGCTGCATCTGCAGTGATGGGGGCGTTGTACCGGTCTGTCGTGGTGAAGAGAGAGCTGAGTCAAAAGGCGAAGCTCTCAATTTACCGGTCGATCTACGTTCCTATCCTCACCTATGGTCACGAGCTTTGGGTAGTGACCAAAAGAACGAGATCGCGGATACAAGCGGCCGAAATGAGTTTTCTTCGCAGGGTGGCTGGGCTCTCCCTTAGAGATAGGGTGAGGAGCTCGGTCATCCGGGAGGGGCTCGGAGTAGACCCGCTGCTCCTCCACATCGAGAGGAGCCAGTTGAGGTGGCTCGGGCATCTGATTAGGATGCCTCCTGGACGCCTCCCTGGTGAGGTTTTCCGGGCACGTCCAACCGGGAGGAGACCCAAAGGAAGACCCAGGACACGCTGGAGAGATTATGTCTCTCGGCTGGCCTGGGAACGCCTTGGGATTCCCCCGGAGGAGCTGGCCCAAGTGGCTGGGGAGAGGGAGGTCTGGGCTTCCCTCCTTAGGCTGCTGCCCCCGCGACCTGACTCCGGATAAGCGGGAGAAAATGGATGGATGGATGGTTGGTGTTTTCATATTTTGTTATTGTTCTATGTTGTTGTGGACATGGTGTCTTATAAGCCCACTGGGGCTGGACATTCAATGGTATGTATGACACAATAATATTAATAAATCTAATCTAATCTATATACATACACACACTCACCGGCCACTTTATTGGGTACACCTAGCTAGTACCGGGTTGGACCCCCTTGTGAGCCCCCCGGTGAGTGTGTGTGTGTGTGTGTATGTATATATATATATATATATATATATATATATATATATATATATATATATATATATATATACACTCATTGGCCACTTTATTGGGTACACGTTGCTAGTACTGGGTTGGACCCCATTTTGCCTTCAGAACTGCCTTACTCCTTCGTGGCATAGATTCAACAAGGTACTGGAAACATTCCTCAGAGATTTTGGTTCATATTGACATGATGGCATCACGCAGTTGCTGCAGATTTGTCAGCTGCACATCTATGATGCGAATCTCCCGTTCCACCACATCCCAAAAGTGCTCTATTGGATTGAGATCTGGTGACTGTGGAGGCCATTTGAGTACAGTGAACTCATTGTCATGTTCAAGAAAACAGTCTGAGATGATTTAAGCTTTATAACATGGTGCATTATCCTGCTGGAAGTAGCCATCAAAAGATGGGTACATTGTAGCCATAAAGGGATGGACATGGTCAGCAACAATACCCAGGTAGGCTGTGGCATTGCAACGATGATCAGTTAATACTAAGGGGTCCAAAGTGTGCCAACAATATGTTCCCCACACCAGTACACCACCACCAGCAGCCTGAACCGTTGATACAAGGCAGGATGGATCCATGCTTTCATGTTGTTGACGCCAAATTCTGACCCTACCATCTGAATGTCGCAGCAGAAATCGGTTAGCTCATAAAAGTGGTGGCTCGCATAGCTTAGGATCCATCAACAAAATTCTAGTCATTTGAAAACGCATACCGAAAAAAAACAAGAGCTTCCAGGTAAATTGAGCCAATGACACAAAATCATTTCTCAGTTGTGTAATTGAACTTCTAGACCAACAAGACACAACAGGTCTTAACATATTTCATTCAATCCTATATTTTTCATTATATTTCCATGAAAAATGATGTATTTTTCTTTAATAACTTCTACATGAGCTAATCAAATAACTCAAAATCAATCCTCAGTTGTGCTACTAAACTAGACCAATGAGACACAACCTTTTTTTAACAAATTTTATACAATCTGATGTTTTTTATATTGATTTCTTCATTTAAATTATTGTAATTTTCTTCAATAGCTTCCAGGAAAATTAAACAAATTACTCAAAATTCATTCACAGCTGTGAATCCATGAAAAGGAGATGAAGGTCACGCAAAGCAAAAAGAAAGAAAGACCATTGTCTTGCCAGTGAACTAAATAGCCAAGGGAGTCCTGCTGCATCCTGTTGCTTTTGGACATTTTTTTTCTTTTTCAGTCATAGGAAACCAAAACAAGTGCTGCTAAATTAACAAATTGTGATATGAAGCATATTTTGTGTTGTAGAAAAGCAAACCAAAAATGCTTTTGGCTATAGTGATGTGAAGCGCTTTGTGTATTGTTGTGAAGCAACTCAAAACAATGTAAAACTGCTAAATGTAACAGATTTTGTTTTGTAACAAAGCAAAATTTAAATAATTTTTTGTTTCCCTCCTGTATACCTGTTTGATATTTCTGTGTCTTACAAAAGAAAACATAATAAGCTAAAAAATGCAAAGTAAAACATGTAAAAAGCACAAAAATCAGACTTCAGTCTTTTAAAAGGAGTTTCCTGCAAGACCGGTTTAACATTTCCCACCAAGAATTCTGGGAGCAGCAACAACAAAGGCCCTTTCTCTTCTGAGCTTGTACACTGTTTTGACAAGTCCGGAGCACATGTTCAGGTGATCTGAGTAACCAAGAAATTTTATGTTAATGCAGTATCTCAGTGGTCATTCTGACCACACAGTGCAAACAGCAAATATGATATTAGAACTACATGATCCTACTCTAGCCCTTATGACAGACCCTTAACACACAGTAACGTGTGTTTGAACTGTTGATGGGCAGGAAAAGAGGAATGACTATCCCATTTTAAACAAAAACCTGTTTGAGCGAGTGTGTGTGTGTATTAATTGCTCTCTTCGAGCGAGCAGGCGAGTGTCTGTACATGTGCGTGCATGTTGACCAAGAGTCTCTAATAGGCCTTTTCCAACAGCACTACTCAGAGTAACTCAGATTAGTGCAGCTCAGCCTGCCCACCTTTTACAACAGCACGGTTTGTAATTTCCCTCTACTTTTCCTTATCACCCTATCTCCCACCAAATATGTTTGAACAAGTGATTCACCTTTTTCTTTCCTGTAGACTGGATTACCGCAACTCCTTGTACTGTGGCCTTGAGCAGTCATCCATTCACTGGCTTCAATCGGTCCAGAATGCAGCTGCTCGCTTACTGACACACACAGGACATAGGGAGCACATCACCCCAGTGCTGGAGTCCTTGCACTGGCTTCCTGTATTTTATAGGATCCAGTTTAAACTTCAGTTGTTTGTTTTTAAGTCGCTGAATGGTTCTGCCCCTTCTTATCTATCTGAGCTTTTAGAAGTTCATGCCCCTCCAAGAGCCTTGAGATCTGGCACTCAGAATCTTCTGGTGGTCCCTAGGACTAAGCTGAAGTCCCGTGGTGATCGTGTTTTTTCTGTGGCCCCAGACTGTGGAACAGACTTCCTGCAAATGTTAGGGCTGCTCAGACTTTGAGTCATTTTAAAACTTTGTTTTTATGAGCAGGGTTTTAAATAGTAACAAATGAGGTATTTTCTACCTCTTTTAGCCTTGATTTGCGTCATTTTAGATTGTCTGTGATGACCAATACTTGGGAACTGGCTTTTATCAGGGATTGTCCTGGACATTTTGTTTCACTTACTTTAATCTTATTTTATATTTTAATCTAGTCACTTTGTTTTACAATTTTTTTTTTTTTTCTTGTACTGTGATGTTTTTATGCTGTGAAGCACTTTGGTCAGCAACTGCTGTTTTAAATGTGCTATACAAATAAACTTGACCTTTTCCCCAATTTTTTACTCCCTGCTTCTTTGAAGTGCGCTAAGTCGGGCCAGCATTGCGACATTGCAGCCACTGATTGGCTAGGGGGTGGAGTCACTGGCTGCTCCGAGTCTGACAAAAAGCCATTAAACTGAGCACAATGTCCAACATCACCACCATTTTTGTGCTGAGTTGTGTTTCTGTAGCGCATACAGGTTACCTCACACATGTTTCAAACAATGTGGGTGGAGTAAGACTCTGGTAGGGGGGTGACTTACTCTTTAAAAATTAAACAAAGATATAGTTGAGGAAATAAAATCTGGTTTTCTCCCAACTGTGACAGTAAATATCTCAGCATAAATAATTTTGACACCAGTCTCCTCACCCATTTTCCTTACATGCAACACTTATATTTTTATTAAATTATTTTTATATTGAGTCTACACTGATCAGCTGTGTTTAAATTAGAATACCCACATGGGTGATTTTTAACTTAAAACAATCTAAAAAAAAAAAAATAATTAAAATAAATGATAAATGACCTGCACTTGTACAATAAACAAAAAAAATTAAAATAAAAAAATGTCTAAAAAGAAATCAGATTAAAATTGCGCCCGTGTT
This sequence comes from Aphyosemion australe, assembly GCA_006937985.1. Lineage (NCBI taxonomy): Eukaryota > Metazoa > Chordata > Actinopteri > Cyprinodontiformes > Nothobranchiidae > Aphyosemion > Aphyosemion australe. The sequence goes on from SSNS01000191.1 coordinate 502,353, forward strand.
GAGAACCACTTCTTATTTTTATGTCTTTTTCAATGGCTCATTACAATTTACCTGAAGCTTAATAAATTAAAAACGTTATTGTGAAATTATTTTATTTTCTGTGCTTCTTTGATTCAGCATACTAACTTACTTATTTTATTTTAAATAATCTTTTATGATAAAGTGATAAATAAAAACATATTTCCTTTTTTATAAAAAAAATTGAAGCTAAGAACTGATCAAATTTAACGTCATTTCCTTGATTTCCTTGTTTAAATGTGTGCGATATGGACACATTTGCAGTGATGTGCAGTGACAAGTGAAATATTGCTAACAACAATAATGAAATATCAATTTCTCTTCTTGACTTGATTATAAATTTGTTTTCTGTACTATTTCAACACCTTTATGGTCAAAATCACTGAATTTTTCACATTTCCAGTTCAAATACATGCAGGAGGTGAGGCAGTTGAACATGACTATTCCTGTCTCTCGATATTTCCAGTACAGGTTTTATTACTCATTTGCTACACATGCTTAATTTCCATAATCTGTCTATATTTATTTTATTCAGCTAATCAGAAGGATATATAAATGTTTAAAACACCAAAAAGTTTTAATTGACAATTCAAATACATGCTTTTATTTTGCATTCAGCCTGAGGAGTCAGGCGTCTTCCAGTCAGTCATGAAGCACTCCGCACGTCAGGGAGCTCTAGGATAAAGATCATACACTCATATATTTTGCTGTCACAACCAAACAGCAGCGCTGCTGCCTGGAGAGATTTTCCTGTAAGTTTGATCATTTATTTGATTTTAAAACAAATGTTTTAAACATTTTTATCATATTCTGCACAGAAGTTTTAAGCATGGCTTGTTGCGTTTGAAGATTTCTTAGCCTACTTCATGTTGGGTATATTTAAGTAAATTGTTAATTCTTTTGATCTGTCAGTAGGCTTGGGTGCCTTAAGTGGTCCGGTTGTTCTAATTTGTTACCTCTCAGCGTACCGGGACCTTTTTTCCAGGGTACGGAGAGTACCGGTAGTTTTTCCGCTCGTTTATTAGTCGAAATCTCCGAGATTTCTGAAAAAAAAATCTGTCCGTCTTTAAGTAACAATCACCATCAGCGCCTCTCGATACGCAAAATACGCGCTCTATGGGGACGAGGACGCATTCTCTCCAAATGCACACAGGAGGCATGTCACTGCCGTGAAGCGCGCCGCGCATACACCGTCAGCTCCCGTCAGCCCAGGCAAGGGGAGAGGGAAAAAGAGATGCCGTGCACGATCTCGTTTGTAGGAAAACATCTAAACATGTTGGCCTACGTCTAAGAGAGAGCGAGAGAGAGAGAGAGAGGTGTCTTATTTATACAGTATAATCATATTATTATTTATAATTGTATTTACATTAATTTCATTGTGTAATTTTTTTCCCATCAAGCCCAAAACAAATCTTAATCTGCTTGTATGATGAACTTCGGTTCTACAGACCCCCAAGGCGCTTTACAAGTAACCAGTCATTCACCCATTCACACACATATCCACACGCTGGCTACAATATAGTCACAGCTGCCCTGGGGTGCACTGACAGAAGCTAAGCTACCATACACAGAAACCACCATCAGCAGGCAAATCGGGTGAAGCGTCTTGCCCAAGGACAAATAGGATGCAAACCTGCAACCCTCCAGTTACAGGGCAGGCACTTCCATGGTGATTAACTTTTAAAGTCAACTAATTTCAACATGGCCAACATTAGCTAACCCAAAATGGCTCTAATTCTCTCATTGTTACAAATTGGGTGATAATTTGGTGTGTGGTAGCTTAGATTTATTCAAAAAGAGGAGTCAAAGAGCACAACTCCAATGTGGAAAAATTAGGATGTGTGCACAGTTCTGAAGAATCTCTAAAAAAACTGGATAACAGTTTCTCTGTGGTATCTCTTAATGGTTTAAAGATGTGGATCACTTGTTTAATCAACACATTTGCAGTAGTAGGAATGAGTGCCTTGTAAGTTGTGCTCTGGGGAAACAAAGCTCCGGTGCACCAGTTTTAGGAACTAGCAGTGAGCCACATCAGAGTTGAGCTTCTTAAGGTTGGTTTATGCTTGACGCGTCCGCGAGGTCCGCAAGGCTCCGCGCGGCAAAATTACGTCATTTTAGCAACCACGCCCCTCCGCACGGCCCAAAGTTTCCGCACCGCGCACCTAGGAAATTTTGTAACTACGCGGACGGTCCAGCGCGGAAAAACATGGTGGACTGCAAGAGCTCGTAGTGGCGGACGTTCGTAAATACAAACATCTCTATGATTCGGCCCATAAAGATCACCGTGATCAAGATAATGTTAATAATTTGTGGAGTAAAATTGCTGTCACACTCGGAAAAGACGAGGAAGCAGTAAAAAAGTGTAAAACATCAGTGATTTCTACTTCTACTATGGTGTAGTGTTTTAATGCATGCCGTAGAGCCTCATGCCACCCCGCACTCTGGGAGAATATTGGCTCACAGCGGAGACAAGCAGCAGAAGGTAGGAAGGAACTATAAACGCTGCAAAGTCCGACGCGCGTTCCATCCGTGCGTCTCATTTCCGCGCGGAAGGTACATGCGTCAAGCATAAACCAAGCTATACGACGAGATTTAGAGTTTTATGACATTTTGTGACATTGAATTGAGTTGCAGATACCGGTAATTTCAAGATTTTTCAACATTTGACCTTTACCATTCAACTTTGTTTTTTAACTAATAACTTTGTAAACTGAAACAATGAATTCTAATGTAATTTTAAAATAATTGATAGGAAATGTTGCATTGTAACTATATATCAGTGACATTGGATTCATCTTTTACTGAAGAATATTTATTTTATTCCATGTTTTGCTTCAGGTTGGGATGTTATCTCCTCTATGTCAACATGGGAAAATCAAGCTTTAAGATGTTCGTCTTCATCATCACCATATTCTTAGGAATACGTCTCTTCAGTCAGCATTATTACATGAAAAAGGTCTCAAACCCAATGTTGTTTGCACCTCTAAATTGTTGTCCATCACCAGCCTCTCAGAAGACCATCACTCCACTTAAAAACACCAAGCACTTTTTGGTCTCAGCCTTCATGGACCAGAGAGTGAAGGACTTTGATATTCGCATCATTGGCATGTTTCACAGGGAGTCCATTCAGCCACTTCACTGCTTGTTTTGGTGCTTCAGCCACATAAGTGAAAGCACTCCCGCAAAAATATTACCACACTCGGACCACTTTGGTTTTCCATTTGGTGCTACAGACGTCATGTGTCGGATACCTAAAAGCTGCGAAGCTTCACACGTCACCCTTCTGACTTATCCCGAGACAGAGGATATATCTGACCTCAGCTGGATTCCTATAAAAAACATAAAATCGATAGAAAAAGAAGATGAAAGGGTTAATTTCACCGTTTGCATTTCTAATATGTTTGGGGATTACAACAATGTGCTTCAGTTTGCACAGACTATGGAGATGTACAGGTCAGTAAAGTTATTCAAATTGTGCAAAAAATTGCTCCATGATTGAAAGCGTATGAAAAACAATGAATATTATAACATTTGTAATGTATTTATCTCAGCTTGCAGTGATGGCCTGTGCACATGAATGTATAAGTTTGCCATTTTTTAATGTCATGGGACAATTTTGTTTATCATGAAACCAGCATGTTTTGTTTCGTTTTGTCCCAAAGCTGAATAGGATGAAACACCTCAACAAACAAAACCAAATGTCTGAAGTCTAATAAATAAAATTTAAATTAAACGCTTAGATATTTTGCCATTGAAAAATGAAAAAGATAAAAAAAAGACAAGAATATGTTTAGAAATCAAGATGAATGTGTGTTTTTGTCCCAGGTTACTTGGAGTGAACAGAGTGGTGATCTATAACACCAGCTGTGGCCCAGACCTTGACCGTCTTCTGCAGAGTTATGCCCAGGAGGGATTTCTGGAAGTAGTTCCTTGGCCCATCGACAAGCACATGAATCCATCTCGTGGCTGGCTATTCTCAGAAGATGGAGGTGATATCCACTACTTTGGCCAGCTAACCACACTGAACGAGTGCATTTACAGATCTATGGAGCGTTCACGCTACGTCCTGTTGAATGACATTGATGAGATCGTCATGCCTTATCAACATGACAACCTGATGTCTCTGATGGACGCGCTGCAACCACAGCATCCTGATGTAGGTAGTTCTCTGTGTGTAAAGAAGATAATATTGCCACATAATTTTATTTTTCTTCTTTAAAGAATATGTCTGTTCTGTAGGTGGGCGTGTTCCCCATAGAAAACCACATCTTTCCCAAGAAGCACTTTGAGCCAAGTAGGAGGTTTCACTTGCCTCAGTGGAGAGGGGTGCCAGGGATTAATATTCTGGAGCACATTTACAGAGAAGACCCTGACAGAGCAATATCCCATCCTTATAAGATGATAGTTCAACCAAGGTAGGCAAAGAAACACATTCAGTTGTTTATTTGATTCCTGCTATCATGTGATTTGTTGTTTAGCTATTTGAGCTAACAAGCAACTCAACAGATGTACCCAATAATGTGGTCAATGAGTGTATATTTTTTCTTTTTGTTAAAATTTGTACTTCAGTTATCTATTCAGAAAAGTTTTAATAGTAACAATTTGAGTTTATTGTTGTTTAAACAGAATTGCACATGTTAAACATTAAATACGTGAATTTTGATTTATTTGAACTGTCTGATGCTTGCTTCTGCCTATCTCAGCCACTTGAAAAAGACAGGTTATTTATTTATGGGATGACAAAAATGAGTTACTCAAAAAGATACTAAAAGTGCAATAAATGCTCATATTTCTTTGTGTTAATTTTTTTAAAAACCCAAAAATATGTTGTCCATGCAATGTTCATGTTTTCACACATCATTGGGTTCTGCAAAAAAAAAATGTGGACATGAGCCCTTACACTTTGAGGAATATGAAAAAAATCTCTAAAATGACTTCTGTGTGTCTGCATCACAGGATGGTGGAGCAGACTTCGGTACACAGCGTGCTCCAGTATTTTGGACAAAGTCACACAGTTCCATCAGAGATCTGCCGTCTGATTCATGTTCGTGTGGCCCTGCGTGGATCATTGACTCTGGAACAGCTCAATGTGGACAAACGACTGTGGGACTTCCAGGAGAAACTGATTTCTAATGTAGACGAGGTTCTGGGCAAGTTGGGGTTCCTAAAGACAAATAATTGAAGTTGAAAAAGAAAGAACTATATAGAAATAGTTAAAGAAAACTAAGTCTTAAAAATCATTATGAGATTTATGTGTATATTGAATGCTTTGGACAAGTCAATTATGAAGTTTTTGAGGTATTTCCCATTAAATGATGGATTTGGATTCTTGTAGACAGTTTGCAAACCTTGGTTGGTTTGTGGTTTTTATTTAAAGACCGAGTTCACTTGTTTTTTCAATACATTTGCAGTGGTCTCTAGTATAAATGAAGGCCTTGTGAGTCGATCTCTGTGGGAAAAAAAGTTCTCGCACATCTGTTTCAAGAACTAGAAGTGAGTTGGAGCAGAGGGGAGCTGAATACAGCAGGATTTGGAGTCTTATTTCCTGATTTGGATAGCACGCCTCTGATTGGCTAACAGCAACATGACTCTACCATTGACGCTGATTTGCATCATTGATGTTTTATCTCCACAAATACCACAAGTCTGAAGGAGCTCTGCTGTGTCGTGGAGTTGCTAATGCTAATGGTTAGCTTCTACTAGCCAAGACGTGCTCTGCTGTTTTCTGGACACTAAATCAACAACAGCCGTCCTTGTTGCAAGCCAAGATGGGTGACTCCATGAATACTAATTTGACAATACGACATGCAATTGACCATCTATTTTCTATTGGTGGCCAATGCAGGAAATGGGGTACAAGACTATTTTCACATTTAGCCTGCATGTGAAACTCGGAGTGAGTGATCATATTTCAAAAACGACAAGTAAAAAACTGCTTCTTGGCCTTTAATAAAAGTTTTATAGGAAGCTTCCATGTTTTTGTCAAACTGAAATAATGACAGTTATTTTACATTTGAATATTATTTCAAAATCATATTCTGTATGTTCTTTCTGTGTATGTTTTACTTAATCATTCTCCTTTTTTCTTTTTAAAACACAGATAGGAGATTTTTTTCCTTTTTTGCTGACGTTTCGATCATCACTGTGATCTTCACTTCCGTTTATGTGCGGGCAGCAGGGGATGATCACAGTGATGATCGAAACGTCAGCAAAAAAGGTAAAAAAATCTCCTTACTGTGTTTTAAAAAGAAAAAAAGTAGAACGATTATTTCAAAATGTGAAATTAAATTGAAATACAACAATGTTACTAACTCTGTCGCTCATTTGTTTGTTTTTTGGGGGTAGTGGTGTAGGTATAAGCAAACACATTTATTCATGTATTTTATTGGCAATTTTAATTTCAAAGTGTTTTATGTAAAACAGCAGGTGTATGTATTATCTCATTTCCTTTCTCCTTAGTGTAAGTTGTTTTGAGAGCTGAGCCTAAACAAGATGAAGCATTTAATAATGTGACACCATTGTTTTATGTTCCCTGTATACTTATATTATATGTAGATGATTCTCCAAGAGCAACAACACTCACAAGGTGATAGAGAAGGACCTCCAGCCTCTGTCCATAGTGGATGCTCAAGATTTTCAGCAATTTGCGACCCAAAATATAAACTTCCAGGCAGAAACAAACTCACAGAGACTCATCTGTACAAAGCTATTACTTTGTCTTTTATTTTTTCAAACAAAAACTCTTTGAGCAAAGTATCGGACCGTTATTGCCAATACTAGACCTAATTTTACTTGGTATCAGATTGGAAAGGAAATCAGTGGTATCACGTATCACTAGAGCATGCAGATAAAGTCAGAACAGAAGGAAGTTATGAGTAAATGATAGCTATCAAGTTTCCAACTAGCTTACCTTACAGTCACCCAGACTGATATCAGATATAATATGATTACATCAACGAGGCAACGATTCCTCATACTATTATAGGTCTTCTGGACACACAAATAACCTGATACTTTCAAACATAAACTTTTAATACTATTTCAAAGAATACTGGTCTTTTAACAGAAGAAATAAAAGAAAGGATTTTTTATAGCGCATCTTAAGATAAAAAAATCACAAAGTGCTTCACAAGAACAAAAAACAAAAACAATGACAAAAAATAAATAAATAATTATAAACATGTATATATATTTTAATAAAAAATTGGGACAAAATCTAGATTAAAAAATGGTGAAGGAAGACAAAAATGAACAAGGAAAGGTTATCATGGGATCCCGAGAAAGGCAGAATTGGTAGAAACAGCAGCATGAAAAGAAGGTAGTGAGGGAGAATCAACAGAAAGTAAAACAAAAAAACCCAAAAAAACCTGAACAGATGAGTTTTCAGCTGCTTTTCTAAAGGAGACCACTGAGTCCACTGATCTCAGGCTCAGGGGGAGAGAGTTCCAGAGTCTGGGGGCCACAGCAGCAAATGATGTTACCTTTGGACTTTAGCCTGGTGCGCTGCACAACCAGTAGGCTGTGATCACTGGACCTCAGGACCTGCTGGGGTGTAGGGACTGAGAAGATCACCAATGTATGATGGTGCTTGTCCATGTAAGGCCCTGAAAACCAGAATCAGGATCTTGAAATGAACCCTGAAGTTAACCGGCAACCAGTGAAGCTGGAAGAGAAGTAGGATGACGTGGGTTTGCTTCAGTGGTTTAGTCAGAAGCCTGGGAGGTTTTGCTGAAACAAATGAAAAGCAAGTTGCGGTAGTCTAAGCATGAGGAAATTAAGGTGTGGAAAACCAATTTTAAGTTCAGAGTGGGACATAATGAAACTTGGCAATGTTCCAGAGATGGAACAAAGATTAATCAAGAAAACTGACATGATAACTCAGGGTGATAGCAAACATGCCTGAAGGGCACTGAATCCCTGCCAGCTAATTCACACAAACAGAAACCTACTAATTTTTATTTTACCAGTAAACCCTGCTCAGTTTCCTGAACCACAGCCAAAATCATCGGTGTAATGGAGGAGCTAACTGAGCTGACTAAAGCTAACGAAGGTTGGTGGGCGCTTTTAGCCAGACAATTGCGGTTGGGTAACTCTGCTACCCTCTGGCTTCCAGGCTGTAACACTTTTAATGTGAGATCAAGGCTGATCGAGGCCTTCCCTGGAGCAGGAGGGCAAGCACTAGCGCTGAAAGCTCATTTGCTACCTGTAAAATAGACAATAAATAAATGAAAACCAAGCCAAACAGACTAAGATAACATGCTAACAAAGCTTGTAATGTTCATTTGTTTTCAATCAAAGTTGACAAAAGTTGGCCACCTGACTGTCGCTCCGCGTGCAGAGTATTTGTGCCATTTAGTTCAAAACATCTACACCATTCTGTAAAAATAGAGAAATAGAAAGATAGACATTAGCATACATACTTTTTTATTTATCAGAAACCACAGTAGCACTGCTGCAAAATTACATGTAAATTATATATAATTTCACATACCGTCATATACTGTAGTTAGGTTTTCTGTTTGTTTATTTCTGGACTACTGGAGTTTGGCACAACTCTACAGAGGAATAAGTGGTTAAAGCCAAACTATGCAAGTTTTTCATATTTTTAAATTATGTTCTTAAGCCAGTATGTGCTAAAATGACCCTGTACAAGGTTAATGAAATGTCACTCAGACCCCTACCGCCCTCTGTGGCCAGTAGTGATGTGTTGGTCGCGAACAAAACGGCTGTCAGAGCCGGCTCGTTGATGATAGGAGCCGGCTCCCTCTTGGAGGAGCCAGCGTGAGTGACACGTTGTACCTGCAGGCCCCTGAGCTGCTAAAAACACTGCAAAATGTGTGCGCGTGGTGCGGAAATAGGGGTAGAAGACTATTTTCCCGTTTAGCTTAGATAACTCAGATTGACCGATCATATTTCAAAAATAAGTATAAGTATTTTTATGGTCAAACTCACTGAACTGATACATTTCTTGTTCAAATACATGGTGGCAACACGACGTGAGGCAGTGAGTGTTGCCTCTGCTCAGACGGCGCTGTGCTGATGCAGGCAGTTGGCTCATGTCTATTTCTCTCTCTTTATTTTCCTAATACACCTGATTTATTGCACATATACTGTATGTTTATGTCTATTCACCCATGTCCCATGGGATGAAAGAACATTGGGAAACTGCTTTGACACATTTTCCACTCCTAACGACTGCAATCTGCAGGTAAATCTTCTCAGCGTATCTTGTTTGCATTTCATTTGTTTGCATGTCTCAGCCAGTTGGTGACACTGAAATAAAGTCGTTAACCTTGACAAAAAAGGTTACGAAATCTTTACTTCAGATGTAACACATCTTTCAAACAGTCTCATTAATTAATTCAATTATTGTCTCATCAGAACAGAATAATGAGGAAGTAGTTTGTTTAATTGTTGTTTTGGAGGTTTGTTGTTCTTGGATTTCTTAGAAAATGATGGCGTGTTGCTTTTGAAGATTTTTTTCCAGCCTACTTTTTGTTGCCAGGTGGGATCTATTTTAGGGTTTTGTTAGTTCCTTTGGTCTGGCAGTATTCAAGCCTGGATGTGTCGTTTTATAAATATACAGAAGTAGTTTCAAACACATGTGCAGGATGTATTTACAGAACTTTACAGTGAAATTATAGTTCAACCAAGGTAGGATAAGAAACACATTCAGCTGTTTATTTGAACCATGTACACTCATTTTATTAGTTGAACCCTGCTAGTGTAAGGTTGGTTGTATGTTAAAACCATTGTAGATTCTAATGTTTGAAATACTCAGACTAGGGTTTAAACCAACAGCAATGCTGCATTTAAGTTGACTTTTTTCCTCATTCTGATGCTCAGTTTGAATTTCAGCAAGTCCTCTGTCATGTGATTGGCTGTTTAGCTATTTGCGCTAACATGCAGCTACTTCTACATGTACTCAAGACATGTTGTAAATAGTAACAATTTGAGTTTCTTATTGTTTATATGGAAAAGTTAACCATTAATAACTGAATGTAAATTTTATTTTTTGTTTTTCTAATTGTCTGATACTCGATGCTGCCTATCTCAGCATCCTCAGGTCTCCCTTGAAAAATGTTTTTTTATTTTCAGTTCAATAGTTCCTGGTTAAATAACAGTTCAATAAAATAAATATTAAAAGCAATCACCCTTTCCTATTTATTTTTGGGGATTTAATGATAGAAATGGGATTTACGTATATGTAAACTGAATGCTTTGGGCAAGTCAGTTATGCTGTTTAAACGTCAGGTTTTGAGGTATTTCTTATTAAATGATTTAGATGTGGATTTTGGTGGAAACCTTGGAAGGTTTGTGGTTTTTATTTAATAAAAGTTTTTAGGAAGTTAAATTTTTTTTGTCAAAATTAAATAATGTGACAATCAAGAAACAACTGTTTTACTTTCAGTGAAGTGAGTCATAACCCCACGCTTTATGGGTTATTTCAAAATGTGAAATAAAACTGTTACCACCTCTGAACTCTGTTGCTCATTTGTTGACAGATTTTTTATTGTTTATTATTTTTGACAGGAGGTGCTTGGGGTGGGAATATCATTGCAGTTTGTGCACAAACAAGCTAGCAGGTGACAGTTTGAAGTGACCACATATTTAACAAAGCATGGTTCCTTGTAGCTTTGCTTTATTGTGCTTGTATTATTGGATGGATATTCTAACCATCAAGGTTTTGAGATTAAATGTTTGTAGCTCCTGTGAAGATTGCGTATGGGAATGTTGGTTTCTTGTTTTTATTTTGTTTTTTACTTTTGATTTATTTTCCTCATATTTATCTCTTTCCATGGCCCATACCAAGGATAAATGTCTTTCAGTTACAGTTCCAATGTGTCATTTAATTCACACTGATCCTTACTATTGGAAGAAAAAGCCAACTGTACTTTTGGAAACTAGTCGTGTTCAGTATCAGTGTTTTGTTTTCGTTCCAACCATCTTAGTCACTAGAGCGTGCTGATAAAGTCAAAACTATGTGAAGGCTTCCTGTCAATGATCCAGTTTAAAACTACCTTATATGAAAATCACAGAGACTTTTTTTCAAATCAAGTATGTTGACATCAAGGATGCAATTATATATATATATATATGGAGGGTTATGTGTCTTACCCAAGGACACAACAACTGAGCGGGGCTCAAACCTGCAACCTTCTAGTTATGGGGCAGACACTTAACTCCTCTGCACCGTTGCTCATAAGGATAAAAACTTTAAGTCCTATTTCAAAGAACACAAACACTCTTACGATTTCCTTGTTTTTGATCCAGCACCACAGGTCAGTGACATGAATTTGAATCCAACACTATGCCAGCAACCCAAAGATTTTTCCAACAGCTGTTCTGAAAATTCACGAAGTTTTGCCCCACTTCACTATTCAAATTCAGTGACCACAGCTGGGCCTCTTTAAGTGGAGTGCCACTGCTAAGCAAACACTGTCAAACATTCAGGTGCAAATGTGAAAACCAGTGATGAAACTCCTAGGTTGACACAAGATGGAACAGCACTTCTTTTAAAGTTTCAGCGTCTGCTTGAACAGCGTGGAGCTGTGGCAGCAGCTTTATCCTCCCTGACCACAACTCTGACACCTTTAAACAGTGCTGACAGCTGTAGTCTGAGAACAGTAATTCATTTGGTTTGACACGTTGATCTTAAGATTAATGAACAGGGTAATTAAAGTTAAAGTCCCAAGTCATCATCACACACTGGTGAAATTACATCTCCGCATTTGACCCATCCCCGTGGTGGGGAGCAGTGAGCTGCAGCTGTGGCCGCGCTTGGGAACTATTAGGTGGTTTAACCCCCCAATCCAACCCCTTAATGCTGAGTGTGAAGCGAGGAGGCATTGGGTCCCATTTTTTTCTAAGTCTTTGGTATGACCCGACCGGGATTCAAACCCCGATCTCCCAGTCCCGGGGCGGACACTCTACCACTAGGCCACCGGAGCTGGTTAACAAGTTAGACTGCCTCTCAGTTAGGCAATAATTTCCAGAGAAAGATGTGGGGCGGAGCCTGTAAGGCTTCTGGATTGTTGATTCAAAGTTCTGGCCGTTGGAGGTGCAGAAAATGCAGCCAAAGCAGCTGACAAACCACACCCACTATCTGAGCTGAGCAGAGCAAATGTTAAACCAGGCTAATAAAAAACAAGTCATCACACATGTCACCTGTGATGTCACAATGCTGGTTTTTCTGCACCCTCTGAAATGCTCAGGAAGGGAGTGGTGTTCGCAGGCTAGACCTCAGTTTTGAAGGTCTGTAGTATGACTTAGGTGGATGAGCCAGTTTGCACTGATGAAGACATAAATCTCTTGTAAAGACGCATAAACACAAAAGGAATGTAACGTTAAGATGATTGGCAGGTGATGACTTTTCAACATCTCAAAAAAATGTCAGAGTGCTTTATTTTATTTTTATTTGTATTTAGAAATCCTTTGAGATCGAGTCTTTTTTTGCGAAGGTGCCCTGGCCAAGTTCTACGTTCTACGTCACGCAAAGACAAACCACAGTCTGTTCTAATGTACACCAACTGTTCAAAACACGTTTGCTCCCGTTCATGTTACTACAAACTTAAATGGATCAAGTTCAAAAGGAGATTTTCATTTTTACTGCATAACTAGTTGAGTGGCAAGAAAACAACCATTTCCCCACAATTGTCAACAGATAAGACCAAATAAATGAAAATATAATAAAAACTGGGACTTGATGTGCAAAAACCTTCTTGCAAAATAGTATTTTTTTGTATATTTGTATCTTTAGTTATTTATTTTATGAGGTTGTTTAATTTCATCAAAACTGATCATTGAACCTCATTCACAGATTAAACTTGAAAAAATTAGAATATGGTGCAAAAGTCCATTTATTTCAGCATACATTTAATATTGAACCTTTTCACAATATTCCAATTGTTTTCATAAGCTGTAAGCCATAATCACCACAATTATAACAAATAAAGGCTTGACATAGCTCATGTTGCATGTAATGAATCTATCTCACATATTAGTTTCACCTGAATTATTAGATTACTGAAAATAAATCAACTTTTGCATAATATTCAAATTTTTTAAATTTTACTTGTAAATAGGCTACCACTGAAATCTGATTTACATTATTTACTTCACGCTAGCCCTAACCCTACTTCAGATTTTTAAAACACCAGGCAAGAAACATAAAGTCTTGTGTTGTAAAATTCAATCATTTGATTTATTATGCTAATTATGTATAAAAGAAGATCAAAGCATTCATTTTGTATTAAAGATTCAATGAAGATAATTTCCTTTTGATCAAATTTTGAAAAAAAAAAAAAACTTAAAAATTACAAATCATCAATTTATGTCTGAATTAGCTGCAAACTGTTGCATCAGTTGAGCTCCTCATTTCTGCAGACAAGAACCACAAATGTCACTGCAAATGCAAAAGCGGAAGCCCAGAAATAGCTGAATAAAACAAATATTGGGAGGCTGGATAGTCCTCTAGAGAAGGATTCTCCAACCCTCTATCCACCATTTTTCATTTCCCTGCTCCAACACTCTTGATTCAATGATTGAATTACTTGTTCAGGTGTGTTGAGGCAGAGAAGCTTCTAAAACTTGAGATTTCTCTGCTGTAACACACACCTGTTCCACTGCATCTGTAACTAAACACACGTTTGGTTGAATTGAACTTTTTAATGAGCCTATTTGTGTTGTGTAGCTGGGGTACCTGGAGAAAACCAACTGTTGCGTGGGGAGAACACACAAGATCCCAGCAGAAGACTGAAGCTCAGACTCAAACCTCCTGTTGATCAAACATTTAAAGGCATAATCATGTTTCCATTTCACAAAATTAAAGTCTGATTATTACAACAATAATAATAATAACCTCAAAATGATTGTTCTGCCTCTAGTAACAAACTGTTTCTTTTTGTTTGCATTTGTTTTTGTTTTCAGCTCTGAGAGCTCTGCTCCTTTCTCCCATTTTCCCCGCTGAGTCCTCTAGAGCAGGGGTTCCCAAATTTTTTTCTTTGAGGACCCCCTTGCCCTTGTCCAAGACAAGCGAGGACCCCCAACACCTACATGAATAAACATATTAAATGTGATGATTTACAAACTTTCTACAGACATACAGAGTTATAACTTTATATGGAGTTCTGATTATACTGTAGGGTGTGTTATTGGGATTTTATAAATGTAATTTTTACAAATAAAATCTTGCTAACCTCACAACCTCAGCAAAGACAACATTTTGGGGACCCCCTGGAATCTTATGGGGGTCCCGACCCCCAATTTGGGAACCCCTGCTCTAGAGGTCCTCAGCAGCTTTCTGTTGTTTCAGTCCCTCCAGAATCAGCCATTCTGCATAAAAATACCTTTGAAGACATGAGTTAGGAAAATATTTCTTAAATATATTCAGTTGTTTCCGTAATCAGAGAAGTCAGATGCCTTCTGGCCATGAAGCTCACTGCACGTCACTACCCCTAGGATAAGGAATATGATGGTGTGTCACGTTTGCTGTCACTACGAAACAAACAGCGGTGCTTCAAGGTATTTTCTGTAAGTTTGATCATTTATTTGATTTTGAAACAGATCTTTTAAACATTTTTTTACCATTTATATCCTGCACAGAATTTTCAGTCATTTGACTTAATTTAATGTTTTATTACCTATACTTAAGTGGTAATAACTAGAAATGAAACTGATTATTTACATTTGTTTGCCTTTAAATGTTTCCTAAATCTTTGTAGCTCCTAATTTCTGCTCCTAACTACAGTAATCAGGTAAATCTTTTCAGCGTATCTTGTTTGCATTTCATTTGTTTGACACGTTACTATGTTCAAGCCTTTTCAGCAATGGGATCAGTAACATTGCACAATTTTTTGGGGGGGGGGGTTATTTTATGTATTGTTACTGTTTTATTGTTTTTATTGGATGCTGTCTTTTATCAAATGCTTGTGTTCAGCATATTGGGCTTTTGCTGAGGTAGTGGAAGGTGCTTTATAAATGAAATAAATGAAAAATGAATGAATGAAATGAAATGCATGTCTCGGGCATTTGGTGACACTGAAATAAAGGCATTCACATTGAAAAAAAGGTTTACTTAATCTTTACTTCAGATGTAACACATCTTCCAAAAAGTCCACTTTTGCCTCATCAGAACAGAATAATGAGAAAGTGGTTTGTTTAATTGTTCTTGAGGTTTTTTGTTCTTGAATTTCATAGAAAATGACGGCGTGTTGCTTTTGAAGATTTTTTCTAGCCTGTAATGTTGCCTGGATCTATTTAATTGATTTGTTCATTCTTTTGGTCTGGCAGTATTCAGACCTGGGTGAAGCTGAAATATTTCAGTCATTAAATAAAAATACAGAACATATTTCAAACATTTTTCCTTTATGTGCAGGTTGCATTTATCGATTCTCCATACCAATAACATCTGTGTGTGTGTGCGTGCGTGCGTGCGTGTGTGTGTGCGTGCGTGCGTGCGCCTGTGTGTGTGTGTGTGATTGAAGTCTAAAGGAAACTGACTCACACAGACCAGTATTTGCATTTTAACTGACATCAACCAGTGGGACACAAAATGTCGGTTATCAGGTCTTTACACTTACACTTACAGCTTAGTGGCGTTGTTTATGCAGTCCAAAGCAGTGAGGACTGTCCAGATCTTTACATAGGGGAAACTAAACAACTACACAAGTGCATGGCTCAACAAAGGAGAGCCACCTCTTCAGGTCAAGACTCAGCAGTCCACCTACACCTGAAGGACAAGGGACACACTTTTGAAGATGACAATTTCCACATTCTGGACAGAGAAGATAGATGGTTTGAGAGAGGAGTTAAGGAAGCCATCTTTGTAAAACGGGAAAAACCTATATTAAATAGAGGAGGAGGCCTCAGGTTTCACCTTTCCAGCATCTAAAGCAGCTCTGACCCTAATTCCCAAACAGTTTCACTCTAGGTCACACCCTCCTGCATCTGATCAATATGATTCCCACACAACAGAGGTTAACAACGCCAATGACTTCTCAGCAGGTGGTATTCATAGGCAGTTTCTGCTCAATAAGCAACAATAGTCAGTTTATAAGCTTGACCCTCCCATATTCCAGCCAGAATTGACAAAGCTCCTCGGATAAAAAGCAAAACGTCTTCAAGAAACCAAAGAAGTCCAGTTGCCTTCATTGGAACCCCCTTTGAATTACCATGACCTGGATGACTGAGAATCTTCACCAGCACACTGGACAGACTTTGATGAAACTTATAGGTGTTCATCTACACCTTAATCATTTTTGAAGTCAACTGAATTCAACATGATAAACATTAGCCAATGCAAAATGGCTATAATTTTGCCATTGACACAGATATTGGGTGATAAATTGGTTTAGCTATGATTCTGTAAAACAAAATGAGGGGTTGCATGCTTAGATATGATTGTTTTTAAGGTACGTGTTTTTAACAGGTAATTAAAACTTGAATTACACATTGTCAATTTCAATTATAATAAAATTTGCTAGTAGTAATTTACACCATGTAAAAGTCATTAAGAATAAATATAACACGTGCATTTCTTATGTCCAGTTACATTTTCATTTATAGTCTATTTAGTAGCTCATATCAGTAGGCCTACTGGTAACCTATCTAAAACAGGTCATGAAAACTACTCGTTTTTGCAGTATGAATGGGAGGTAGATGGGTGCACAGTTCTGAAGAATTTCTCTAAAAACTGGATTTCCAGCATTTAGTGTTTTAGCTGAGATACATTCCCAATGCATAGTCTGAGTGTCCACTGATTATATGAGATTTTGGGATATTGCATTTATTTGTAATTTCAAGATTTGACTTTTTCTACTCAGCTTTGGTTTGTAACGTTGGTGTAACAATGACTTTGTCATTTATTCTCATTCCAGACGTTTTATTTAAAATAAATCATCTATCTGAGATATTGACACTATTTATCAGTGACAATGGATCAATCTTCTAACAAAATATATTAACTTCATTTTATGTTTTACTTTAGGTTGGGACGCTATCTCCTCAATTTCCAAATGGGAAAATCAAACTTTAAGATCTTCCTCTTCTTCATCATCACCATCACCACCATATTTTTAGGAATACATCTTTTCAGTCTGAAATCGTTCAGCAAAAAGTTTTCAAACCCAATGTGTGACAATCCACATTTTTGTCCACAATTAGCCTCCCAAAAGACCATCACTCCACTTAAAAACACCAAGCACTTTTTGGTGTCAGCCTTCATGGATCAAAGAGTGAAGGATTTTGATATTCGCATCATTGGCATGTTTCACAGGGAGTCCATTCAACCACTCTATTGCCTTTTCTGGTGCATCGGCCACTTGAGTGAAACCACTCCCACAGAAATATTACCAAACTCAGACAATTTTGGTTTTCCCTTTAGTGCTACAGACGTCATGTGTCAGATACCTAAAAACTGCGAAGCTTCACACGTCACCCTTCTGACTCAGCCTGGGAAAGTGAATGTATCTGACCTCAGCTGGATTCCTATAAAAAACAGAAAAACGATAGAAAAAGAAGATGAAAGGGTTAATCTCACCGTTTGCATTTCTAATATGTTTGGGGATTACAACAATGTGCTTCAGTTTGCGCAGACTATGGAGATGTACAGGTCAGAAAAGTTTAAAAGTATTTAAATTGTGCTAAAAACTGTTTCATTAGTGGTAGGGTCTGAAAAAAAAGAATATTATAACATTTGTGTTGTATTTATCTCAGATTGCCAATTGCAGTGATGGCCTGTGCACATGAATGTATAAGTTTGCCCTTTTTTAACATCATGGGACAATTTTGTTTATCATGAAACCAGCATGTTTTGTTTCGTTTTGTCCCAAAGCTGAATAGGATGAAACACCTCAACAAACAAAACCAAATGTCTGAAGTCTAATAAATAAAATTTAAATTAAACTCTTAGATATTATGCCATTGAAAAATGAAAAAGATTTTTAAAAAAAGACAAAAATATGTTTAGAAATCAAGATGAATGTGTGTTTTTGTCCCAGGTTACTTGGAGTGAACAGAGTGGTGATCTATAACACCAGCTCTGGCCCAGACATTGACTTTGTTATGCAGAGTTACACCCAGGAGGGATTTCTGGAAGTAGTTCCTTGGCCCATCGACAAGCACATGAATCCGTCTAGTGGCTGGCTATTCTCAGAACATGGAGGTGATATCCACTACTTTGGCCAGCTAGCCACACTGAACGAGTGCATTTACAGATCCATGGAGCGTTCACGCTACGTCCTGTTGAATGACATTGATGAGATCATCATGCCCTATCAACACGATAACCTGATGTCTATGATAGACACACTGCAAAAACAGCATCCTGATGTCGGTAGTTCTCAGTTTATAAAAAAGATAATATCATCACATACATTTTGTTTTTACTTCACAACATGTTTGTTTTTTGCAAGGTAGCGCATTCCTAATTGAAAACCGCATCTTTCCCATAAAGCACTTTGATCCAAGTGGGAGGTTTCACCTGCCTCAGTGGAGAGGGGTGCCAGGGATTAATATTCTGGAGCACATTTACAAAGAAGAGCCTGAAAAAAACATAGACTATCCACATAAAATTATCGTTCAAACAAGGTAGGCTAACACATTCAGTTGTTTACTTGAACCACTCACTGTGTGTTAAAACCATTGTAGATTCTAATGTTTGAAATACTCAGACTAGCTCAACAGGGTTTAAACCAACAACAATGCTGCATTTAAGTTGACTCAAACCCTCTTTTTTCCTCATTCTGATGCTCAGTTTGAATTTCAGCAAGTCATTCAGTGTTCAGTTTTTGACACGTCACTGGGTTTTGCAAAATTAGTGGACATGAACCTTTACACTTGAAGAAATGTGCAAATTTCTCTAAACTTCTGTGTGTCTGCATCATAGGATGGTGGAACAGACTTCGGTCCATAAATTGCTGAAGTATTTTGGAAACTATTACATAGTTTCATCAGAGATCTGCCATCTGATTCATGTTCGTGAGTCCAAACGTGAATCCTTGACTGTGGATCAGCTCAGTGTGGACAAACGACTGTGGGACTTCCAGGAGAAACTGATTTCTAATGTGGACAAGGTTCTGGGCAAGCTGGGGTTTCTAATGTTAGATGATTGAAGTTGAAGAAGAAAGACCAACAGATGAAGAAAATATGTTAAAGAATACTAAACCCTAAAAATATTATGGGATGTATATGTAAACTGAATGCTTTGGGCAAGCCAATTATGCTTTAAAGATCATGTTTTGAGGTATGTATTATTAAATGGGGGGTGCTTGGGGTGGAAATATCATTGCAGTTTGTGCACAAACAAGCTAGCAGGTGACAATTTGCAGTGAGCACATATTTCACAAAGCATAAAAAAAGGTTTGGTTTCTTGTAGCTTTATTGTGCTTGTATTATTGGATGGATATTCTAACCATCAAGGTTTTGAGATTAAATGTTTGTAGCTCCTGTGAAGGCTGTGTATGGGAATGTTGGTTTCTTGTTTTTATTTTGTTTTTTGTTTTTTACTTTTGATTTATTTTCCTCATATTCCTCTCTTTCTATGACCCATACCAAGGATAAATGTCTTTTCAGTTACAGTTCCAATGTGTCATTTAATTCACACTGATCTTTATCCACTGGATGAAATTACAAACAGTGCATTTTTGGAAACTAGTCGTTTTCAGTATCAGTGTATTGTTTCTCTTCCATCTTTGTCATTAAAGTGTGCTGATAAAGTCACAACAGTGTGAATGAAGTCGTGGCTGTCTGTCAATGATCCAGTTACAAACTTATCCAACAGTCACCCAAACATTTTCTCAGATAAAGTTCAAAAGCATTAGGATGGTTTAAGAGTTACAAACTCTTTCATATTTGACATTGCTGCAGCACTTTAAATGTTTCTTTTAGCTTGTGCCATTCAAGGATTTTCTTTGTGAGAGCACTATTTTATGGTGATTTGGGAGAAAATCAAGTAGGTTGGCATCAAAGAGGCAATAATTCCTCATATTATCAAGGATCTTCTGGATACACAAATATGCTCATAGTAAATGTCCTCTATTTGATGTAGTGTCTTCTAGAGTTCTACATCACCCCCCCCCCCCAAGGCGCTTTACAACAATCATTCACTCATGCACACACACATTCACATTCCTTGTTTTTGACCCAGCGCTATAGGTCAATGACATGAATTTTAGTCCAGCTCTGTGCCAGCAAACCCAAAGATTTTTCCAACAGCTGTTCTGAAGGTTCACAGTTTTGCCCCACTTCACTATGGAACTAGCCTGGCAAGCCATCCTATATATGTGAACTCTGCAAAGCAAGAATTGGTCTAGTTCACTAGGCCACTATGGAACAGCACTTATTTTAATGTTTCAGCGTCTGCTTGAGCAGCGTGGAGCTGTGGCAGCAGCTTTATCCTCCCTGACCACAACTCTGATTCCTTTAAACAGTGCTGACCAAGAAACTGTCAGTGAGTGCCTTCACCTTCAGTAAAGCAACTGTGGAGCTGTAGTCTGAGAAAAGTAATTCATTTGGTTTGACACATTGATCTTAAGATTAATGAACAGGGTAATTAACAAGTTAGACTGCTTCTCAGTTAGGCAATAATTTTCAGAGAAAGATGTGGATTGTTGATTCAAAGTTCTGGCCGTTGGAGGTGCAGAAAATGCAGCCAAAGCAGCTGACAAACCACACCCACTATCTGAGTAGAGCAGAGCAGAGCAAATGTTAGAACAGAGAAGTAAAAAAATGACAGTAGTTGTCACACGGGTCACCTGCACCAACAAAATACTGGTTTTTCAGCACCCTCTAAAATGCTCAGGGAGGGAGTGGTGTTCGCATGCTAGACCTCAGTTTTGAAGGTCTGTAGTATGACTTAGGTGGATGAGCCAGTTTGCACTGATGAAAATGTGAAGAAGCATAAACACAAAGGAATGTAACAGTAAGATGATTGGCAGGTGATGACATTTCAACATCTTGGAAAATTTCTAATTCAATTCAATTCAGTTTATTTCTATAGCGCCAAATCACGACAAGAGTCGTCTCAAGGCACTTCACAAAGTAAACATTCCAATACAGTTCAGTTCATTAAGCCAATCAGTAAAAAAGTTTCCTATATAAGGAACCCAGCTGATTGCATCAAGACACTGACTAGTATCAGTGTGTTGATACAATCCTCACACTAGAGGACATCTAGAGTGCTTTTGGTTCTAAGTCATACAAAGACAAACCTGTTCTAATGTGCACCCAAGTGGAACTAACTAGTTGAGTGGAAAGGAAAATAAACATTTCGCCACGATTGTCAACAGATAAGACCAAATAGATGAAAATATAAAAATTGGGACTTGATGTGCAAAAAACCCTAAGAAGAGCTCTTCCCAAGGTTCTAACGTACCAAACATTTAACTTTTAACATGAACGTGTTCACCTTCCTTCAGGCAGAACACTTCAGCCTCCCTGAAGCTGCGAGACTTTGATGCTGCTTCATATCCAGATGATTTTATATTTTATTATGTAATTTATTTTATTTAGGCAGGTGAAAATTGTTTCCTTATGATTTAATCTGCTCCTTATCATAAAAACAACAGATAAAAACACTCATTTATCTAAATTCCCTCATGAGTGAAGCAACTTGCTGATTCTGTTAACTGGTGAGTGAACTCAGTTGCATCGTGCTACCATATTACACACCTGCACCCTCATAAGAGGACATTGGCTTTTTGCAAAAATAGTCATTTTTTAGATATTTATATATATATTGTTAGTTATTTTATGAAGCTTGTAAACATTGTTACATTTCATTAAAACTGATAATTTTTTCACGTTTATGAGGTCCAAATAATCTAAAAGACCTAAGAAATCAGTAAAAAAGTGTCTCATTTGTCGACTTTTTTGTCTCTTCAGAAATTCAACTAGTGAAAAGATATTGTGGACTTTTCTTTTGATGCACACCATGACTGAAAAAAAATATATCTTTTTCAGAATCAGTCTGACATTAAATTGCTATTTTCTTCTGAGCAAAGAAACTGTTTAAGTAAAAAAGTTCAACTCATCAGTCTACAACACTAACTGGACTGACTTAAACGTTTGGAACAGCTCAAAAAACACAATTGATTAGTATATATTTGTTATATTAACATTAGACAATAAATAGTTCAGTTTAAACAAACATTCTTGTATTAATAATTTTATATTTTAGGCTGTGTACGGTTAAGATATGAAATAAAAAATATTTTTAAAATGCTCATCTATTTCGAAGCCAAATGTGTGTTCTTTAATCAAAATGTTTATTACAAAGTTAGCAAACAATTAACACCAAAATTCAATAAAACAACTTTCCCTCCCACCTCTGAAAACCAAACCCAAAACTAAATTATAATATAAAAAAGTAATAACTGGGTCATTGTGCAAATGAACAGAAATATAACTGAACCTCACTCAGAGGTGAAACTTGAAAAAATTAGAATATGGTGCAAAAGTCCATTTATTGCAGCATATTAACACATTTAGTATTGAACCTTTTCACAATATTCTATTTGTTTTCATAAGCTGTAAGCCATTATCACCACAATTATATCAAATAAAAGCTTGACATATCTCACTTTGCATGTAATGAATCTATCTCACATGTTAGTTTCACCTGAATTATTAGATTATTGAAAATAAATCAACTTTTGCATAATATTCTAATTTTTCAGGTTTCACCTGTAAATACCACTGAAATCTGCATTTCATTATTTACTTCATGTTATCCAAAAAACACAAAGTCTTGTGTCAGTAGTTTGATTTATTATGCTAATTATGTCTAAAAGAAGATCAAAGCATATATTTTGTGTCAAAGATTCAATAAAGACAATTTCCTTTTCATCCAATTAAAAAAAATACATTAAAATCATGAATCATAATTTTATTAAATGTATAAAGCTTATAAATTAAAATAATTCTAAATAGTTTTGAGAGTAAATCTGTAGCTTGGGCCCCCCCTAGTGGTCGTGGGGCTCTAATGCACCTGCACAGTTGGCTCAGAAACAGTAGAAAGGGATGACACTGAGCAGAGACGTCACAGGTGTTGAGAGACAGACCTGAACAAGGTTCTTTAATCATCTCATGCACAGCAATTATGCTGTTATCAGCAGTCTGTGAATGGGTGAGTGTATGTTATATTATTTTATTTATTTATTTATTTTCTTATTATCATTGTTTTAAACTAGTCTAAATGAGCCCATGAGGTTTTATACAGCCTACATCTTGGGGTTGTGTTCATTAAAACATGCTAGCAAACAGATCCATCAGTGCATTTAATAATATTAAACATGAATCGTAATTTCTAAACAAAAATAAAAGAAAATGTAGTTTCACAGCTTTCTGCTTTCTTGGTGTCTTTCCAAATAGTTCCAAATGAAGATAAGTTACACCTTGAAATAGAGGACAACAAAAGAGAAAAGCCTGTATGAAGCTAAGAAGCTAACCAGGCAACTTTATTACTAAATCAACGCACCATCAACGCTTTGCCAGTAGGTTTTCCTCCACAGCTGAGGAGATCATTATAATTATGTCAAAGTATTTTGTCACTTAGTCTGTTTGACTTAGCTGGTAAACTGTGGCATCAGGTGAGCTCCTCATGTCTGCAGACAAGAACCACAAATGTTACTGCAAATGCAAAAGTGGAAGCCCAGAAGTACCTGAATGAGTTTTTTGTTTGCATTTGTTTCTGTCTTTGTTTCTAAGAGCTCTGCTCCTTTCTCCCATTTTCCCTGTTTTATGAGGCTGCGTCCTCTAGAGGTCCTCAGCAGCTTTCTGTTGTTTCAGCCTCTCGTTAGTCAGCCTTTCTGAATAAAAATACTTTTGAAGAAACGAGTTAGTAGAATTTTTCTTAAATATATTGAATTGGTAGATGTTTGGTACAATTAAGGAAATGAATCAAAAAAAAATTGAAATAATTTCCACTTTCATGAAAAGGGCTTGTACAAAACTGTGGTAGAGAATGACGCCTCTCAGGTTAATAGATGAGAAATTAAATAGGGGGGTGGGGGCTGTCTCAATCTTCCCAGAAATGGACCCAACGGTTCACGAGACGAGGATCAACGAGTTGGAAAACTGTTACTTGACTCTGAACTGCTCAGCTTCCTCTTAACTCATCTCTGCTCACCGCTTCTTCTTTGCTGAATGATTTCAACATGTCCATTTAGGGTGTGTGTGTGTGTGTGTGTGTGGTTGGGGGCAGGGCTGATTCCAGGAAATGGCTTGGACATCAGCTCATTTGATGACCGCGGCAGATGGAGTATCGCCTCATCCACAGCTGCTTTTCTGTAAGTTTAATTTGATCATTTCTACATGCACACAGAAAGATAAGAAGATTACTTTATTGACATTCTCACATGACAGAATAACAGTGTACATCCGGTCAAGATGTCAATTATATAACATGGAAGACTGAACAGTACAAGTATGGTAAAAAAATAGAATAAAACATGATAAAATAGCAACATTGGTCAAATACAATATCTTACTAATTATAGTAGCATTTACACACACACACACACACACACACACACACACACACCAAGGAGGAAGAGGATAAGTCAAGTGAAGTCATTACTTGAAATGCATTATTTAAAAGTAAGGTGATGCTATTTAACATCCAACTGACAACAGCACAAATGGGTACACATGTACATGAAGGTAATTTTATTGACCTGAATTAACACGGTATGGTCGGCTCAGGTGAGCAGCACCGAGAGCTTCATGACCTCTCATGAACATTTAATGAACTCTGAGGACTCTTTTTATGGAGTTTAGATGGGAATCATTAAAAATAGCAGTAGTAAACCTCCCAGATCAAACAATTTTTATCATTATCATCAATATTGAAGAGAGATTGGAAATTAAAGGGGTTTTTTTTTACAGGACTTACATGTCAGGAGTTACTAGAAATTATTTTTGTCTTTACTGGAATGCAAAATTATTCAAATTTAACCAAAAGTGTAGAAAACAAAGCATGTGCAAAAGAGTATACAAAAACAACAAAGTCTAAATGGAAAAATTGTGTGTGAGGATTTACATCCACCCTCACTGCTTCCAGGATTAAAGGTGAACATCTGAGAAGTGTTTAAGGGCATATTCAAGGTGTTTTTGTCCACTGTTGTGCAAAGAGAGGTTATTCACAAGTAGTAGACTATTAAGAAAGCTGAAAATCTTCCCAAGATGCATTTAAGTAGGTGGACTTTGCCAAAATATAAATTTAAAGACACTAAGTTGGAGGTCTGATAACTCAAATAATAAATAAATTAAACATTTTTTTATTTCTATTTAAATATTGTGTAGAATAGACTGTATGCTCCCTAAGAGTCCATTCTGATAAGGGAAGAAAACCATTTATTTATTTTGTGTTGTGGAATGTTTTAATAAAGCAGTGAGAAAGCAGTCCATTATTCAATCAAAATGTTTTAATTAGGGGTGGGACTCGATTCAAAAAATTAATCTAATTAATTAGAGGCTTTGTAATTAATTAATCTTGATTAATCGCATTTTAATTGTTCAAGAAAATTTGCCCTGAAAGCAGTTTTTTTAAATTAAAAATAATGAGACAGAGAATCAAACAATAGTCATTGATATTATCATTGTAAACACAAGCTCTTTTAATTTCTAAAAAAAAAAAAATGCTTTTAAATTGTATTTCAATTCAAAACAGGAGAAAAAAATATATGTATGTAAATCACTGGCAAAAATAGGACAGACCTAAAAGTACAATACTATTTTAAGTACATTTTGATAATAATATTGTCTTTAAAATAATAATAATAATAATAATAATAATAATAATAATAATAATAATAATATCACTCATTTGATTGTATCTTTAGTTGTGTTTGGAGCACATAAAAAAGGTTTACAGGGTCTTGTAGCCAAGGTTCTGAGCTTTCTTTAGAGGTGCAGCTTGACTATATGTAAGGCATGTTTCTTCTGCTAAACTTCAACATCCCCCAATTGGGGGACCCTCAAGCTTAAAGGGTTAAATGCGTTGATTTTTTTTAACGCGTTATTTTTTTCTAATTAATTAATCATAATTAACGTGATAAATTCCCACCCCTAGTTTTTATTCCAATATTGCAATATAAGAATGAGGAGACCCTTCCCAAATCAGTGTCAGCGGTGTGTCCTCCTAAGCAGAGATTCTCCACTCTATTTATCCCTCTTGACACCACCCCAACTGAGAGAACAAACAAAGGATGGGCTTACAGTTATCTAGGTGAGGAAGGGGTGTACATCTTAGAAAGGGGCTACAAGCCAAGCCATTGTCAGACAGAACATTAGTGGCTCTAACCCCCAACTTCTCTGATCTGAGAAATATTGTCCCACTGTATAATTGTACAGACGAATCTAATTTTCTCCATTACAGAGGAAGGATATGCAAGGAGAACCATCAGACGCTAATTTAGTAACCCTATTCTCTGTGCCACCAGAAACATTAGAAGACGAGAGTGTTTTTATTGTCTGTAAGACATCACTGGGAAGATACTGTAGATGTTTTGAGGCACAATGCAAGTACCTATGGGAGATAATGAGGCAAGATGAGGAGTATTTACAAAATGTTGACTAAATGTTTCGGCTATTTCAGCAGGGTTATTGGTAAGAGTATTACTGGCGTGGGAAAAAATTTTGTATTTTGCTCAAAGGATGCGATGTGTCATGAAGTTCGTCTGATGTCACTCTTCTTGGCCCCGACTGCTGCTGCCGAGGGTGTCGTCTTCGCCTCCTTGGACCCTGAAAGTTCTTGAACTTCTTTGCACTTGTCACACAATAAACTTCTTTCTCCTGGTACCGCCTGTCTCTTGGCTCAAGGACATAAATTGTTGACAACCAACATTCTTCCTCTATCTTGCCCTGGATGAAATCTCTGAAGCGAGGACATTTTGGTGCATGCCGTTCTGCTTCACTTTTACTCTCCCGAGCTCAGGTCGTAGTGCACTGATTTCTCTGTTTCTTATACACACACAATCAACATGACTATTAGTAAATTTAGCTGTTTTCCACTCTTAAAAGGGCGATGAGTTGATTATTGATCCATTATAGATGACTGCCCTAGAGATTGCATGAGGGAAATGAACACAGTCAACTTTAATTTATTTCATCAACGCCTGACCACAACCAAACCCATTTCAAAAGTCATTTTTTTGCCTGGAGAAGGTTTCTTCATGTGAAAGGAAAATGACTTGAGTTACTTTGAGGTTGTTCTTTGTGTTTCATTTGTTTTTGTCTCTTTTGTTCTCATTTACTTACACTCGTGTAGGTTTGAGGAAGCCGTGTGTGTCACCAACACACCCATACACCTTGTGAGTAGCTGAATAAACCATTAACCAGCTGACATGTGAACTATGATGACCTCATAAGTAAAGTGCTTAGGGTTAATAGAACACCTGGCGATGTTAGGAAAGAGCTGCCCAACATACTTTCTGTTCTATGAAAAGAATATTTGTTCTAAAAAAAATCACTTACTGCTATTTGTTCATGGGGTGTTTTTATTTACATTGCTATGTTTATCTATTAACTTGTATTTTCCTATGTTATTTTAATCTTTCCCTTTGACCCACCTGTTTATCTCTGTTTTATTTTATGTTCAGCCCTTTGGTCAGCTGTCATGCTGTTGATAAATATGCTATATAAATATATCTGGATTGGATTGGGTGTGAAAAACATTCTGCTTTGAAAGTGGAATGTCTGTGACTCAACAGAATAATTTAGTTGGTAAAAGCCAGCTTTCTTTGCTTTTAACTTCCACCCAAAAAAAGCCATGCAATCGTTTATATTTTGCATTTTGCATTCATTTGAGGCAACAAGGTAGTGTAAATTATCCGTATTAAGAAATGTGACAGGTAAAAAGGTTT
Organism: Aphyosemion australe; assembly: GCA_006937985.1. NCBI lineage: Eukaryota > Metazoa > Chordata > Actinopteri > Cyprinodontiformes > Nothobranchiidae > Aphyosemion > Aphyosemion australe. The sequence goes on from SSNS01000191.1 coordinate 530,234, forward strand.
AGCTAAATGTCTATAGATATAATTTATTTAGTCAACAGTGAAACATACCAGGACATGCTGAAGGTCATGGTTAGAAGACACCAACAGAACCACATTTTCTCCATTGTGAAGCAGGAATATCTACACAACCTTGAATGCAACAAACCATTATTATGATAAAACTCTTAATTTATGGCCTGTTAATATTAGAATTAGGGCATTAGTAATTAGCAGATAATAAGTACTTAATAATGACTAATTAAGACTTAGTAGTCCACTAATATGTCTATTAATTGGCAGCTAATTAATGGTTAATTTGTGTTCCCTAAACTAAAGTCTTACCCAAAAAGAACATATGATCTTTATAGGATGCTGCATTAACATTGTGGTTCAGGATTTTTCTTCTAATTAATTTTTATTTTTTGATTCCATGTTTTGCTTCAGGTTGGGATTTTATTTCTTCTCAGCCCGAATGGAAAGGTCAAACTACTTCAAAGGGACTCTTCTCCTCATCATCATCACTATGTGTGTTTTATTACTCTTTAATTTAAGATCACCTAGCATAAATGGCTTCATCCCAACACCACGTGGGCCTCAACCTATTTGCCCATTATTATTTACTGAGCAGACCATCACTCCTCTTAAAAACACCAAGCACCTACTGGTCTCAGCCTTTATGGACCAGAGAGTGAATGGTTTTGATGTACGCATCATTGGTATGTTTCATAGAAACTCCATCCAGCCACTCCACTGTCTTTACTGCTGTTCCGGCCATTTGGGTGGAACAACTCCTGCAAAGGTTTTACAACATGGGGACCACTTTGGTTTCCCCTTTGGTGCCACAGACGTCATGTGTCAGATACCTAAAAATTGTGAAGCTTCACATGTCACCCTTCTGACTCAGCCCGGGACAGAGGATGATTCTGACCTCAGCTGGATTCCCATAAAAAACAAGAAAACCAGTGGAAAAGAAGAGAAAATGCTTAACTTCACTGTCTGCATTTCAAGTCTGTTTGGAGACTACAACAACGTGCTTCAGTTTGCACAGACTCTGGAGATGTACAGGTCAGTAAAGTTATTTAACTAAAGGAATGAAATTGTGGAACAGCTGTTTCTTGTATCTAGATATGATGCTCATTGCAGTCATCCTATTATTGTGGTGTTTCTGTTACTTGAACTAACAAGGTTTTGTTCCCACACTGTACAAAGACACAACTTAAATATTACTAATAGTCGTATGACAGGTGATGTGACATGAAATTGTTCATTTTTGATTCTTTATTGGGAATAAGTTGAGCAAAAATACACTTTTTATGCTGATCTCCTTCTTGCTTCTTTTGCTTTTCCCTTCAGGATTCGCCACAGTGAATCATCTGTGTCCATTTAGTTCTCTCTTCTGCATTCTCTACCCTCACACCAACTAACTTCATGTCCTCTTTCACCTCTTTTCCATAAATCCCATTTTTGGTCTTGCTCCTAGCCTGCTGCCTGGTGGCTCCACGCTCAGCATCCTTCTACCTATGTAACCATGGTCTCTCCTCTGGACATGTCCAAACCATTTCAGTCTGGCCTTTCTGACTTTACCAGGTTTCTGTGGGAAGGAAGATGAGGTATTTGAATGACTCTGCCAGCCTCATTAATGGGGTGACAAGGTCATGCAAGAGCAACTTTTATGTTGCATTTGCTTTATCTTAAGAACTAGGCCAAAAAGCTTGTTTATGTTGATGCATCCAGCTTGTCCTCCTTAAAGAAGTATTGTTGTATTTCAATGAGATATCCTGGTAACCCCCCCCCCCCACTCACACACACTCACACACAACGAAAGAAATAAAACATAAACTGAATATTTTAATTGTTTATTTAAATATTTTTTTCACTTTGTGACGTTTCATTTAATCCCTGAGAAGAAAAAGAAAAGAATCAAATGAATAGAACATAAGACTGCTCTTTGTGACTTGACTACTGGTACATTTTGCCACTGTTGCTGATAAAACCATGTAACGTGCGTGATATTGATGGTAGTGTAAAATTTTATAGAGTAACAATCAAAATTATTGTGTTTTTGTCTCAGGTTACTTGGAGTGAACAGAGTGGTGATCTATAACACCAGCTGTGGCCCAGACCTTGACCGTCTTCTGCAGAGTTATGCCCAGGAGGGATTTCTGGAAGTAGTTCCTTGGCCCATCGACAAGCATATGAATCCGTCTAGTGGCTGGCTATTCTCAGAACATGGAGGTGATATCCACTACTTTGGCCAGATAACCACACTGAATGAGTGCATTTACAGATCTATGGAGCGTTCACACTACGTCCTGTTGAATGACATTGATGAGATTGTCATGCCATATAAACATGACAACCTGATGTCTCTCATGGACACACTGCAACCACAGCATCCTGATGTAGGTAGTTCTCATTGTGCAAATGAAACACTTTTGCCACATACATTTTAGGTCAGGCCCAGTGGGAATAGTGGTCCAATAGTTGGTTCGATCCTGTTTTCCACAGCACAGGTTTATGTGTCCTGGGTAAGACCCTGAATCTAATGTCTGTTCTGTAGGTTGGGGTGTTCCAAATTGAAAACCACATCTTCCCCAAGAAGCACTTTGAGCCTAGTGGGAAGTTCCATCTGCCTCAGTGGAGAGGGGTGCCAGGAGTTAATATTCTGGAGCACATTTACAGAGAAGACCCTGACAGAAACATATACCATCCATACAAGATGATAGTTCAACCAAGGTAAGCCGAGAAACATTCAAACCAACTATTGATTAACTGAAATGTCACATTTAAAATCACTACTTCACTTATTTTCCAATATTAACTTTTTATGTAGCACTTTAAGTGTTTTTTAAACTTTCAGCAAATGAAGATTAAAAAAGTATCATATAATATTTAATTTTGTTGGAACTCAATAACACAAATAATATTTTAAGTTCAGTAACACATTTATGCAGATTTCTGTGAAACCTATTTCGGTGTGCCGTTATCACAGGATGGTGGAGCAGACTTCTGTCCATGAAGTGCTCCAGTATTTTGGACAAAACTACAGAGTCCCATTAGATGTCTGCCGTCTGATTCATGTTCGTGTGGCTCTGCGTGGATCATTGACTCTGGAACAGCTCAATGTGGACAAACGACTGTGGGACTTCCAGGAGAACCTGATTTCTAATGTGGACGAGGTTCTGGGCAAGTTGGGGTTCCTAAAGACATCAAGTTAAAGCTGATGGACAAGAACTGGAGATGGATGCTGTTGTATGCAGAAGGAGCTTTTTAATACTTATTCAACTATTGCTACGGCAATTTCTACACCAGTCTGTTTAAATGGGAATTTCTACAGATTTTTATAAGTAAACTGACAAAAAATGTCAATTTACAGTGTTTAAATTATATAATTTTCATATTATTACAAGAAGTCCTGATGTTTAAATTAATAATTATGTTGTTTAAGTCTCAATGAAAGGTCATAATTGGTTGTTCTCATGTCATTTTGTATGATTTTATTGTATTGCATAGGTATATGGTGCTCTTGGCACCAGGATGCCTTAGGCCGCAGCTCGATCATTGACTTAGTTGTTGTCTCATCTGATCTGCGGCTGCATGTCTTGGACACTCGGATGAAGAGGGGGCGGAGCTGTCAACTGACCACTACCTGGTGGTGAGTTGGCTTTGATGATTAAGGGTTGAGGATGCCGGTCAGACCTGCAGGCCTAAATGTATTGTGAAGGTCTGCTGTAAACGTCTGGTGGAGTCTCCTGCGAGAATGAGCAGGACTCAACACCACATGTATAAAGTCACCCAGCTCTGGAAGGGGCTTGGAGCTAGGGAGTCAGCTGTTTACCCAACTTAAGAAAATATAAAGAAATGCATGCAATAATAGAAACCAAATCACAACTCAAACGCAAAGCACAAACTAATAAATACACTCAAACTGATAATGTAACAACAAAAATGGACAAACGGCTGACCCAGCCTGGAACCTCACTGGTGTGCGAGCATAGGCACTTTTGCACAGTCCGATTGTCACCACAGATGTAGTATCCCACACATGAAGGTCCGACGAGCAGGGCCACGACCGCCCCAGACAGCTCAGCCAAAACGTGCCCAGGCGATGCAGGAGTGAACAGGATGAAACAAAAAAAACAGCAGCCATGTCCAGTGCGCCATCACTCAAAGGGCCGACGACCAACCGACTCAAAGGGCCTCAGACAGACAGGCAGGGGATCTTTCCATACAATCTACCGAAGGGAGCACCCCAGCAAGTAAACAGGTGGAAACTGCGCAGCACCAGCACTCCTGACTGTGCCCAGTGAACACAGCACTGCAACCAACCACGCTCACCTGCCCCCAGGTAAAACATGGTACATACAACCCCAGATGACCATCACATCACGCAGCACCACCACAAAAGCAGCTGACTGAGCAGAGGAACAAAGACACAGAGTCAGCAATCTGTCTCCATTTATCCCATCTGTCCCGCCCCTCAATCAGGTGCCCAATGTGCAGCACCTGGCACACACACAGTGGGGAGGGTGGTGGAACACCATCTAACCATAACACTGGCCTCCGTGCCAACGGCTCTGCCCACAACGCAGAGGTGAATTTTTAATGAGCTACTGCCACTATGTAGAAACTAAGTGCTAGACAATGGCACAGGTTTTGTGATTTTGACTAAAAACGGCATAATCATAGTTTAAAGACCACTGAGAACAATTTAAAACAGCTAAAAAGATGATCAAGGTGGGTCTTTAATATGAAAATGTGGCAGGTAAGACTCAGCTAAGGTAAAAAATAGAGGACATGCTTTGTGTTCGTTTGTCGGCTTGTTGTTACTTTAGGCTATAATGATGTCAGCAAACAGCTGAGAAAGCAACAAGTGGCTTCAGCGCTGCCTGCTGGTAGAAATAAAAATCCTGTTGTTAAAAGTTTTTAAAAAGACATTTTAATCTCTTTAGAATAATGAAAATGTAATGTTTCAAATTCACAAAGTTTTACTTTTTTGTTTGTTTTCCCACATTGGTTGATGAGTTTTATTCCCTTTCCCTGTTTTCAGCAGCTGGATAGGTTGTTGGCCCTTTGGGGGCTCCAAGCAATTTCTTGGCCTCCCTCACACACCAGTATTTTACAAAAACATATGGTACAGTATGTTGTAATCAAAGTGATTGTGACCCCAAAGGGACACAATTATTATTTATATATATATTTGTATAGTGCTTTCTTAGGGTCTACAACCCCCCAAGGCACTTCACAATGCAATCAATCATCCCCATGCACACACACATTCACACGCTGGTGGGGATGAGCTACAATGTAGCCACAGCTGCCCTGGGGCGCACTGAAGTTATTTTCTTTTAAATAAAAAGGATTGAAAGTTATTGCTCAACTTGGCTCCAGAGGAATGAAGACAAAGACCCAGGTTAGAAATCTTGTGTGGCAAGGTGGACAAACAAGGCCCGGGCGGGACTTGAACCTCAGACCCCCGGGCGAGAGTTACACGCGATCACCAGTCAGCCAAAGAGATGTCCCTGTGGTCAAGCAGCCAGGGGCATGATCAATCGGGATCCAGTGACAGGATACTCATGCTGTCACACTTGGTGTCATAGTTGATTCAGACCTGAGCTTCACATTAAGGCTATAACTAGATCAGCATTTTATCATCTTCATCAAATAGCAAGACTCAGAGGTCTCATGTCCAGACAAGACCTGGAGACTCATTCATGAGTTCATCACCAGCAGGCTGGACTGTTGCAATGGTCTTTTGTCTGGTCTTCCCAAAAAATGCTGTAAAGCATCTGCAGCTGGTATGGGCTCGACACACGGGAGGCGACATCGCCTCTCCTCCATTCATTTTCAATGAGACAAGCGCAACAAAGCGATAATCGCGGGTCTCCCTCCTGCTAAGCGAAATGCGAAAAACGTGCATGTGCATGTGAAGTTTTGCGCTCGTGCATGTGTCGTGCACACGCGAGCCAGCGACGCGATCCCAGAAAGTTGAAAATTTTTCAACTTTTCATCGCTGTCGCTCGGACAAGGACCAATCAGCGGAGGTTTAATTGACTGACCAATGAGCAGACAGAATGCTTCTCAGTACATCTCCGGGCAAACATGAAGGAAAAATTAATACTTGCCGTGTCTGATGTCCCAGAGCTTTACAAGACTTCACTTAACTCTAGAAAAACCTCGTGAGACTTCATATCTACCGCTGTTTAAACTCTGAACTGCTTTAATAACCCAAAATTCCCTCCAATCTGACGGCCAATCAAAACAACGGAAGACTCGCTATTCACCCTGGAACAGAGGCGTCCCTGGCTTTTGTCGCTGGCCGCTGCCGCTTGTCGCTGCCGCTTGTCGCCTCCCGTGTGTCAGGTTATAAAAGCGATAGCGATGAGTTTCGCTGATCGCGGTCGCTTGTCGCCTCCCGTGTGTTGAGCCCATTAAGGCTACTTCACACTGAAAGCATCAGCAGTGCGGAACGGCAGCGGAACGTCGCCGCTTCAAATGGAATCCATTATAGTCTATGGGGTGTCACAAACCAGCCGCAACGCGGCAATTTCCAGACGCGTCCCAGAAGCAGCACGCCACGCTGCTAAAGATAGGATCGAGTTCTATTTTCGCCGCGTGTCGCTTCTGGGATGCGTCAATTTCCGCAGTTAACATGGGGCTAGACAGGAAATCACACTCAGTTTCAGTGTAAAATGCCCGATAATTTTCAAAATAAAAGTCTGTAACAGCGATGCGATTTCATATCTATGTGGATTACGTCTATACGTGTGACCTCACGGCCAATTTACTTGCCGCATCATTCGAAAAGTGCAGCGGTGTGTTTTTCATGGCTTTAATCCTGGCAGTGGTGAGTAAAACATTATATATGACATCAAACAGCGATATCAAATGTCATTTCCTTCTTTTTGGTTTAATGGTGGATGGCATAAACAAACCGTGACCTTTGAAGTCTCGAGGGATCTTGTGATCTCGCGAGTCGAGCGAGGAGCACGGCGGTGAATTTGCTTCGCTGCTGACTCTCCCAGTGTGCACTGGAGTGCCGCGATTGTCACGAGTAAACCGTTCCGCTGCCGTTCCGCGCCGCTGATGCTTTCAGTGTGAAGTAGCCTTTAGAGTCTTAACAAAAACCAAGAGAACCGAGCACATCACTCCTGTTCCTGTAAAATGAGTTGGAGGTTCGTTATACCATCATGATGATGTAAACAGGACCTGGAGGAGTTACTTTCAACATCTTAGACAAAAGATGCTGCATGCTCCCCATAAGAGTCACCACCATCACTAAGCAGCATATCAAAGACTTGACATTCATGCAAATTAAAGGGAGACCAGGCAGTTGTGGCTTGTTTTTAGCACCCCCTAGTGTCTGTTTGCAGAACTGAAAGCAAAATTTATCTCTTTGCTGTCTTTTTAACACCTTAATCTAACTGCTGAAATGTCTCTTCAGCCTTCCTTAGTGTGTACAGGAGCGGTTTATCACTAAATCAAACAAATCAGCTGTGTTAATGATCTAAAACATGCAGGAAACATGCTGGAACCAGACTGCACCTCCAGGTATGTCAGCTTAATTTTTTCTAAGTCCCAACAGACCGGACAGGCAAATCTGAAGTTGCAAGTGGAATATTCTGGCCCCTGTAAAGGGTCATTATACTGGCTCAAGATAATTATTTAAAAATATGAAAAAGTTGAAAAGTATCCCATGTGATCACATGCTGAAGGTGTCTACAGTGATGGGAATTAGTTTGCATCGCTGATGGTGTTGTTGTTCCATCTAATTTGAATACCTAACTATAAAGTGGTCTGACAGGTTTCATCATGGTTTCACACTAGAAGCACATAGCATGTTAGAGTTCTAGAGAGTATGCAAGCCTTCAAATCTATTCCAGACATGCACAAAGAAAGTAGATTTCTGATGCATCTGAAAGCAGAGTATTTTAACATTTTCGTAGTTTTCTGGATGTGATTTTTAAATCCAAGAGTTGGATACAAAATTTCACGTAAGTAATTAACTTTTTCCTATGATTTATTTAATTATTTACCTCTTAACACAAACATTTAGAAATATCCATCGGCTATGCTTTTATTGATAATGAATGATATATGACCTGCATTTGTATTGCAGCTTTCACATAAAACATTCAAATCAACGTCACAACATAAACAGCAGATCAAGTTTAAAATACACAAACAAAATTAGATGTAAGAATAAGTTACAGTGCAGAAGGTGCAGCATAAGAAACATGATCAGAAAATGCTGACAACCGAGAATTTACAAATCAACTCTTTGGTCTGAGTTTTTGAAAGAATCGTTTTTGGTGTCACATACTTTCACTTTCGTATTGATGACAGGCTAAACCCTAGAAATAATAATTACATTCTGTGGGAAACCCGGCTAAAACCCAAATATTTGCCCTGTAACAAGCATGCTTTTATGTAGTCCTTTGCTTTACAATGAACAGTTGGCGCTGCAAGTCTTCCATAAGTATCATCATATCCTGAAGCCAGCCTTGGGAGATTTCTTGTGTTGTAGATTTTAACAAAGAAAACTGCTTAAGGGATTTTTTTTTACTTCTCAGTGATTATTTTTTTTATTATTATTTATTTATTCTTTAGCTCTGGTTGTTGCCCTGATCAACTTCAGACACCATGACAATATGCAGGAAAACACTGCTGACTGTTCTGGGCATATTTGGATTCGTATTTTACCAGTGGGACGTTTTTGAATTCAAGAGAGGTATGATTTATTTAAAGATTTTAACTGTTCATGCAAAGTGTCTTTTTGGTATACAAATGCATTAGTAATCTCACTACTCTCACACCAAACCCTAATTTCAGTCAAATTAACAGTCTTGAACATTTTTTGTTTTTGCACTTGACTCCAAACATAAATCATTTGTGCATTTTATGATTTCTTTCTGAGACTGTATTTGAATTCCGTTGAGTGGTTCATTAATTATTTGGCAAACAGACACAAATATGGGGCCCAATGCAAATGTTTAAAGGACATGTGCTGCACAAAGTGTAGCTACCTAACTACTATGACTCCAAGTTTTAGTCCAGTATTGATAAAATTGACTGACCCATATTTGTGTCCTAAAAGCTCCATGGACTGTGGTGGCCATTATGAATTTGATTAACTACAAAAGAAAGTGCTATGGGTTGTGGATACTTATGCAACTTACTGTAAAAGAGATCATTTTTTGTTCCCTTTCCCCAGTTCCTTAGTGTAATAAACCTCAGAATTTTAGTTTAATCATTGTAAACATGTTGTATACTGGTATTGGTATTAATCATTATCTCTGCAGAGAGGATTCAACAGCAGCAGCAGGAACAAAGGAAGCAGCTCATAATGGAACAATGTGACATTAAGGAGCAAAGTCTGCAAGCCTTAAGTCACTCACAGTTGAAGAACTTCATTGTAGATGATAACCACGGCATCATCTACTGTTACATTCCAAAGGTGTGAATCGTTCTTTATTTTCATATCTTGATCAGTTATGACATTGTGTCAGCAAGCAAGAAAGTCCTGTAAGGGCTACTTGGGTCACAGAGAAGGTTGTTGTAGATTCAACAGTCAGCAGTAAGTGCAGCTGAAACATCAGTTGGGATCTGGTCTTTCTTGATTTGTAAAGTATTTTGCATTGCTATCAACCTATTTACTGGTTTTGACCTACTGTTAAACTAAGCAAAGCACATTGTCAAATATTTTCTGGGAAATTAAAAGTAAAGATTTTTATTTAGGATTGAAACCACCTTTGATTTTAACTACTTTATTTAGATGCACCTTGTTCACCAGCATAGTTATCTTCTATCTTATCTACATCTTGTCTAAAGGTGGCATGTTCCAGTTGGAAGAGAGTCCTGTTTGTCCTGAACCAAAGTGAGCCTTATCCTGACCCCATGTCACTAGAAAAAGGCTTTGTTCATTCCCCGAACAGATTTATTCTACTGAACAACTTCCCAAGAAGAGAGATGATGGTCAGTACATGTATTTATATTAGTAGTAACCTGAAATATAGAAAAAAATGGTTGATGTGTGTTTATTTGCTCTGCAGATAAAATTAAAGCACTACACCAAGTTCATGTTTGTCCGGGACCCATTCATTCGTCTCATCTCCGCTTACCGAGACAAGTTTCTTAATTACAATGAATACTTCTATCAGCGGTATGGAAGGCACATTCTGAGTCAATATGGTAACCACTCCAATCCACCAAAGACAGAGAAGGAGGCCTTTCCGTTGGGTATTCGTCCCTCATTTTATAACTTCATCCAGTACATTCTGGACCCACAAACAGTAAAGAAAGTCCCCCTTGAGCCCCACTGGAGGCAGATGCATCTCCAGTGCCACCCATGCCTTGTGCAGTGAGTCCATTTTTATCTTCAAGGCCTTCACAATTGGTTCTCATTATAGAAAATGTATCAAAGATCAGTTTGTTTTACTTTTCAGGTATGATTTTGTTGGCCATCAAGAGACACTCAAGGATGACGCTGAAGAGTTGATGAAGATGTTAAAGCTGAAGGGCTTTATTAGGTTCCCTCCTGTTTATGAAAATGTGACTACTTCTTATGATGTATACAAGTGGTACAAGGACATACCACTAGAGGACAGGAGGAAGTTGTACGAGCTTTATGAGCAAGACTTCAGACTTTTTGGCTACAAAAGGCCAAGTGACATACTTGATCATTGATCCTGTTGTCTTGTGTTAGACCTACAGAGACCTTTGACCTGAGGACGTGTAACACTAAAGGGATTTTATCAAATCAGAATGTCATTTGTCAGCGATGCTTTTAAACTGTAAAGTTTTTACTATTTACAATATTTTCTCTAAAACATGGATAGAAAATGGTGGAGTTGTAACAAAACAAAGTTTATGGATGTAAAGAATCAGAAACAAGCAGAGACTAAAGCGATGATGACTCATAGCAATGTCAACAAGACTTGTAAAAAATGATGTGCTCTTCAACAGAGTGTATTTAACAGAACATAAAACATGTTACACGCCTTTAAACTGGATATGTCAGTTTTATGTAGCCAGAGCAATTATTCATGAATGCATTTTCGTTACCGCAAACATCTTTGTTCATTGTTCAATCGTTGAGTGAGTCATACCTCAGCTTCTTGGGGGGCGCTTTCCTTTACAGTATAATAATCACATGAAGAATTAAGGAACTAATGAACTAAAAAGAATCGCAATAGTTCTCCTGTCAAAGCAATGAACTCAAAGTACAATTACAGTTGCTTGTGTAACAGGAATGTTTAGTAGCTCCCTGAGGCTTCTTTGGTTTCTTGTAAGCCAGTGACTCTCTTCTCCGAATGCCAGCATCTGGCATGTTTTACTGAGTTCCCTGCTTAAACACACCTGATTTTAGTCAGCAGGTGATTAACAGGCTTCTGCAGAGTTTGATGAGTTAAACAGGTGACTCAAGCGTGTTGGACTAGGGAAACAACTAAAACATGCTGGATACCCATGGGTCAATATATAATTTGAGTTCTTTTTTAGGGTAACATAGTTGACAGTTAACCTACTTGAATTTTTTTTCTGTTTTCAGATTTTAAAATCAAAATGGCTGGCTAGCAGCACCAGACACCACATGGCATTTTATAATAATAATAATAATAATAATTCATCGAATTTATATAGCGCTTTGTTAGGACACTCAAAGATGCTGCATGCACTCTCACATTCACACACTGCTGATGATGGTAAGCTACTGAGTGGCCACAGCCGCCCTGGGGCGGTCTGACAGAGGCGAGGCTGCATTGTTGCGCCATCAGCCCCTCTGACCACCACCAACAGAGGCAATTCGGGTTAAGTGTCTTGCCCAAGGACACAACGACGGTGACAGACCGAGTGGGACGCGAACCCGCGACCTTCTGATTGCGGGGCGTCCACTTAACTCCTATGCCACCGTCGCCCCATTTTACACAGACATATATACGTAGACGCCTCGTGGACTGGTGCTGCCTATTGGAGCTGCCATAGTGGCCGGCCGCCATCATAGATGGGTCTCCGTTCGCCCCCAGTGCATTAATTTCTACTGAGAAAGGTGCTTACCCAACTAAAAACACATTTTATCAAGCTTTTTCGCAAAACCAGACACATGGTATGGCATGATAATTAAAATATATATATAATTAAACAAAATAAATAAATAAAAAATATATATATATAAAATCCCATCAGGTAGGCTAGAAACGGGCATAGTTGCCCACTCTGCATTGACTTTGCAGAGTGAGGAGACCCATTCAATATGGCGGCGACGCTGTTACGCTCTCCAGCACCCAATGGGGTGTCTACGTATTCATGTCTATGATTTTACTGAGAAATTATCCTAAATATTATATGTACAACTGAGTAAAATTTATTTATTGCAACATTGTTGACATACAGGTCCTTCTCAAAAAATTAGCATATTGTGATAAAGTTCATTATTTTCTGTAATGTACTGATAAACATTAGACTTTCATATATTTTAGATTCATTACACACAACTGAAGTGGTTCAAGCTGTTTATTGGTTTTAATATTGATGATTTTGGCAAACAGCTCATGAAAACCCAAAATTCCTATCTCAAAAAATTAGCATATCATGAAAAGGTTCTCTAAACGAGCTATTAACCTAATCATCTGAATCAACTAATTAACTCTAAACACCTGCAAAAGATTCCTGAGGCTTTTAAAAACTCCCAGCCTGGTTCATTACTCAAAACCGCAATCATGGGTAAGACTGCCGACCTGACTGCTGTCCAGAAGGCCATCATTGACACCCTCAAGCAAGAGGGTAAGACACAGAAAGAAATTTCTGAATGAATAGGCTGTTCCCAGAGTGCTGTATCAAGGCACCTCAGTGGGAAGTCTGTGGGAAGGAAAAAGTGTGGCAGAAAACGCTGCACAACGAGAAGAGGTGACCGGACCCTGAGGAAGATTGTGGAGAAGGACCGATTCCAGACTTTGGGGGACCTGCAGAAGCAGTGGACTGAGTCCGGAGTGAAAACATCCAGAGCCACCATGTACAGGCGTGTGCAGGAAATGGGCTGCAGGTGCCGCATTCCCCAGGTCAGGCCACTTTTGAACCAGAAACAGCAGCAGAAGCGCCTGACCTGGGCTACAGTGAAGCAGCACTGGCCTGTTGCTCAGTGGTCCAAAGTACTTTTTTCAGATGAAAGCACTGCTTTAGGTGACATAACTGAAAATGTGGAGGGAGAACATACTTTGGAGACTTGCCAGTTTTCTCTTCAGGAGGAAATAACATCACGTGAAGCAGGTTATGTGATTTGGAACATGCACTCTTCCTTGAGGGGTGTATTTGCTGTGGGTAACTTAGATGACAGTGAATTCTCAGACACATATGAAATTTGTTAATTTCTATTTAAAATGCGACATTTTGCCCAAAAAGACATACATGTCATAATTACCTCAACTTAATATAAAGAATGCAATTAAAATTGTTTTTGAATAAGTTTGTTTAGTTTTTGTTTAGCAAATGAGATGGTGATTGTAACTCATTTTGGACAGTTATTTAGTTGACATTTTAGGGATATCTAGTCATTTTTTATAAATAAATTATTGTTTCCATAAAAAATACCTATGGCATTTGTAAAGATATAGTCATGAAGAACACAGAAGGCTTTTAAAATTTTATTTTCATGAACATGTTTGCAAGATAAACCTCATGGACATGAAAATACCCAAAATTATATATTGACCCCCATCAGGTTTTTTTTTTTCACTTTGATGCCAGATTAACAATTAACATCATGTAACAGATCAATTCTGTCAGTAGCTTAATGACCATCTGAATGATGGTGTCACTTCCATCCTGCTTTACAGAACTCCAATGCATGATTAAAAAAGAAAAATGAATATATTAAAACTGTCAATCACTGTAGGAAAACATTTTAATGTGGTCATAATGTATAGAACATGGACTAAATATCTTCCACTGCACCTCTTTTCAATGTTTTGAGTAAACAAACAGTAAAGATATTTACTGGTCTTGTATATCAGAGCAGCACTCGACCATGGCTTTGTGGCAATTTAGTATATATTATTACAAATTATACATTATTATTACGACTTAATACCAAAGTGACTGAGTTACTTCCTGCAACTTCAGCAATGAGGATAAACGATCAACTTTTAAATCAGCTCTTTAAATATTCAACAAGTGCTCAATAAAGAAGACAGTAGGATAAAGCATTGATTATCTACTTTGCACTAAATGCAATTTTATCAAATCATAACATTAATGGCTCATTTTTTATGTTCACGTTTTATGTTCAATCATGATTTCTACGTTGCTACGCTACCTTAAGAAAGGTTTTTCAGTCGTCACAAAAATAGATAAAGAAAAAAGGCTTCATTTGGAAACTATTTATTGAACATTTGCAACCAGATATCAGTTAAATACAGAAGAATCATTTCTCTCTACATCCCCAAACAGCAGGGACTGGTTCCACTTCATTACACTCTGAGAGGAGGGAATGTTACCGGACTTTGTAAGGCGCACACAGTGCTGGAAGCAATTTGGCGTTCTGTCTTCTGATAACTGCGAGAAACAAAATCTCAGTCTGCCTCTCAAATGTCCAACACCGCTTCTTCTCCTTGCGACATTTCACCTGCAATCAGGTGATTTTTTTTGTTTAATTTTTGTTGATTTATTTTGCCAATCCTGCGTATACACACCGTGGCAAAATGACACACACACACAAAAAAAAACAAGAGGCGAGAAGAGAAAACCAGTATAGAAGACGGAGACTCGTTCCTACTGAACAGGGTCTCAGATGTGACTGAAAAGCTAAAAGTAAAATGATCAACATGAATATATTAGAAAAATGGCAATTAGTCTTTGATAAACACCTCACCTCACCACCTCCCAAACAAGACCAGGGTTATAAATTAAAACTGTCCAAATAAAATCAATTTAACCAAGACTTTGGGCCCATTCAGTTCCATTTCAAGACTGGAAAATCCTCATTGAGAAAACAAATGGCACTTTTCAGTCTCTTGAACTGGAATCTAGAATCTCGACTCCAACGAAATCAACCCCGACCCTAAAATCAACTCTAATTTACATAAATGGGTGAAGCGCTCTTAAGGTTTTTGCCGCTTTAGCACTCGCTCCCCACAGGACGGGGAAGGGGTCAGTGGTCTTTGCGGGCTAGGCCACTGTTTTGAAGGTCTGCAGTATGAGGTTGGTTTGGTGGATAAGCCGGTTTGCACTGATGAAGACATTTATTGCCCTGCAAACAAACACAAAAAGGAATGTAACGTTAAGAACGTTGACAAGGGATGACATTTCAACGTCTGGGAAATATGTTACCATGTAATTTATGTTCCAAGTCATGCAAAGACAAACCAGCCTGGGTGGAGCTGTTCTAACATTCTTGCACCCTTACACATTTCTACAAAACTTACACTTAAATACCAAAGAAAGCTGTCATGGACACAAGTAATTGGAATGAATGCCCTATCGGATCAAAAATTCGTCATGTAAACATGTCAATCGGAATATTCTGATCCGATTCGGCTGTTTCGGATTGTTGGAGTAAAATAATGCCCGCTGCGCATGTGTGTGATGTCTTTCCGCCTTTGCAGACGATCAGCACAAGTCGGAAACATGGTGGGAGGTAAACAGAAGTGGTCCATAAAGTCAACGGACAAAGCTGGAGAATAAGAAAATAAAAATAGAGGGAAAAGACAAGATGGCGTTTGTTTACATTTCTTTTCCCGGGAAAGACAACTCTGCGCATGCTCAACCTACTCACGGCACGATCGGATAATTTCAGTTAGTGTCCATGTAAACAAAGATTTGGGATATCCGATCAACCAAGATTTGAATCGGATAGGGGAAATTTGACGCATGTAAACGTAGCTATTGCTACATGATTGGCAACCAAACTAAGACCAAATAAATAAAAAATATAACAAAAAGATGAGTTTGATGCATAAAAGAATCTAAGAACATTTCTTCCCAAGGTTCTAAAATACCAAACATTTAACAGGACAGAGAATCCAGCCCATGACATACAGTGGGATGCGAAAGTTTGGGCAGCCTTGTTGATCTTCGTGATTTTCCGGTATAAATCGTTGGTTGTTACGATAAAAATTTTCAGTTAACTATATATATTGACACGCTGATTACATTTTTCTTATTCATTTTCTTTTTCCCTTTCCTCACATTTTTTATCACAAATTTTACTTTTCCCTTTTTTATTATATTTTTTAATTTTTGTTTTATGTCACTCAGACCCCCACCGCCCTCTGTGGCCAGAATACCGCACTTGCAACTTCAGAGTGGTGGGCCGCCTCCAGTTGGACTTAGAAAAGTGGAGCTGACATGCCTGGTGCTGCAGTCTGCTTCCAGCATGTTTTAGATCGTGAACACAGCTGATTTGTTTGATTTAGTGATGAACCGCTCCTGTAGACACTAATGAAGGCTGAGGAGACATTTCAGCAGTTAGATTAGGGTGTTAAAAACATGAACGCACAGCGAGGAGATAAGTGTCACTTTTGCTTTCACTAACGAACACTAGGGGGTGCTAAAAGCAAGCCAAAACTGCCAAGTGTTCTTTTAATTATGTTGATCGCCAAAATCTCTAGCAAACTGTTAAATTACTTTAAACTGACTTTAAATATCTAAATAAAAAAATTCTCAATAACCCAAACTTGTTATATTTATTTAGATCCGACATAAAGCTGCACTTTGGGCCGCGTTGACTGGTGGTATGTAGGTGCTTCATGAATAAATTAATGAAAATAAATTACTTTTTGAGCTAGAATTTTAGATTTTCTGCCCATACACTGAATTTTTATTTCCATGAAAACACTGTAGTAGTCTGCTTGGCAGGAACCTTGATTTGATTCCCCTCAATGAGCTGAATCACCAGCCTGACAGCCGAAGGAAATTGTTTCAATGTAACCTTCCTTCCAACATGATTGAGACAAGATGGTTTTGTGATTATTTCATTGTAAACTTCTTACATATTGTTCCTTTAAATGTGAAAGACACATTGGCTCTTAATGGTCTCTTCAAAATTTTACATAAAAACATTCCCGTGTTTATCGTGTGTTTTACACCATAAACACAAACCTTCTCCCATTCTCTACCAGACCTTCAGGGCTCACACTTACTTTCCGTCTTTGAAGTATGTTTTGAGGGTGTCACTGAAGCTTTTGGAGTACTTCACAAACTCCTTTTTCTGGTGCTCCAAGGGCTTTGAGTAGTAAAAGAAAGGAGAAATGATCAGAAGCAAAGATAAGATTTTTAAACATTAACAGACACGTTCCATTACTCACTCTGCGAGTCTGGTACTGGTGTCTCTTAATGGCAGCGTTGACTGAGTCCAAGAGGTCTTTTATGGCGCTGGCTATGTCTCTGTGAACAGAATGCAACATGGGTAAGAAACAGAACTTTAAATTACTCAGAATGAAACAGAAAGCTCTACGTTTACATAACAAACAAAAGCATTCTAATGTTGACATTGGAAGCGCCTCGAAAACCGATTTCCCTGATCCAAAAGATATTTAAGGTAACCTGTCTCTAGACAGCGTGAAACCTGTGTGTTAAGTTGCTGACACTCACTTGATAGTTTGTAGGAAGCGTACTCTGTCATTGATCTCATCTGGGATTTTGCTAAGAATGTGTTTCAGTGCTCTGGCCTTCTCATTTGCATCCTGGAACTCCTGCTCAGGCCTGTCGATCATGAACTCTGCAGGAGAACATTCCCAGAGACAGATTTATCAACACACTTAACAAAACACAAAATTAAGGTGCGAAAACCCAAAATGACTCAGCATCATCTCCTTAGCTTACCTTCAACGTCATCCGCTGCCATGCGCAGCAGAGATTCAGTGAAGTTGATCTGAACGTTCTTTTTCTCCAAGATCTTCATTATGATGTCCTGTGTGAGACCAGGGTTCTCTCTCTCCGCCTGGAAAATAGGGACAAACATGCATGTAGGACAAGCAACAGAAACCTAAACCTCTTTAATTACTTTAGTATAAAATTCCTGACAAAAAAATTCAAAGAAAAATTCAAATGAAAGCATAAAGGCTTTTCTTCTGAATAAGTCAGCCATCTTTAATCCCAACCAAGATGCAACAGATGTTATTATTATTATTAAGACATAAACATTCTGAATGTAAGCTGACAAGACCTCTCCTTTAGTATGCAGCCTCTCCTTTATCAATATCCTAGCTCCCCCTAGTGGTACACAGATGAGAACAACACTTTCTTAAAAAGGATAATAAATGTTTATAAAAAAATTTTTGAATTCCTCTGACTAAATTTTTTGTCCGTAAATATACAGGTGCTGGTCATAACATTAGAATATCATGACAAAGTTGACTTATTTTAGTAATTCCATTCAAAAAGTGAAACTTGTATATTAGATTCATTCATTACACACAGACTGATATATTTCAAATGTTTATTTCTTTTAATTGTGATGCTTATAAGTGACAACTAAGCTAGATCCAAGTGATTAATTATTCTGACATTTCCTGCAGGTAAAAGCAAAAATAAATACATCCATGCAGCTGCACTGCCACCTAGTGGCAGAAAAAGTACACGAGCGAAGAAAAGAAATTAAGACTCACAATTTAGGCTGAAATTGGAAAATCTGTGTCACCTAAATGACTAATTTACATTAAAGTGAAATGTTATTTCTTTTAAACATCCAAACATTAGTAGTATTCTAATACTCCACACAGTAATGTCTCAATAAAATCTTTTTGCTTTCATGGTTTGATTGATGCGGGTTGTTTTCATTGAGATGCAAAGCTGTTCTGCTGCCATTTCTAAAACATGAAGTTATCATGCATCAAGTCAGAGTCAAATGTGCAAAACTGTGCCATTCTTTCTGAATAAAAGTGGAAGTGTCATCACAGAGCTGCTAAACGATGACATGCAGGTCACATTATTAGTGTAAGTTCCAGCTCACCTTTTTGAAAGCTGCTCTGAGCGTCTGAGCTGCCGATAGGTTGATCCTCTCCAGCTAAAAAGGACAAAAACAAGAGAGGAGTGAATGTCTCAGTCAGAACCAAACACACTGGGAGAGGTGAAGTCACTTTGAGTTTTCAGTACATGATGGTACAGTACTGTTCTGTTGGGCTTTTCAGTTATCTCTCAATGTGAGCAGAAAAGAGAGCAGCAAAGTGGAACATTCAAACTGTCCTCCAGGCTTCTGCTTACTTGTTATTTTTATGCACCATCACCTTAAAAGTGTGACTCTTAATACAGCAGGATAAGATCCTTTTGAGTTTTTTTTCCTATTGTTGCCATGGTGAATCAAGATTCACTCTGAAGATTCAGTGATGGCTTTTCAACATGAGACAAAGACACTAAGACTAATTAAATCAGCCATTCTGGAACAAAAAAACTCAGTTTACGCTCTCATATTAAGTTAACTCAAGATACACAGATGGATAGAACAGTCGACCACAAACTCCTCTGTAGTATTCTAAAGTCAAATGTGACTGACAGCTGAATAATGGACCAAACTGGGTCATAAAGTAGAACAATTATCCCAAACACAACACAGTCCAGTCAAACCTGGGTTGGCAGGTCATCCTGTCGAAAATTACCCTGGTCTGAACCGCGTCCGCTACCATCCTCCTCCATGTTTGTTAATGCATGGCTAGCGTGGCACGCCGCGCGTGCATGGCCATGCCGTAAGGTGCATCATGACGTAAAATACTGCCGTAAAACGTCGAATCGTGGTGTAAACGATAGAGCTTCATATAAAACGATAGACATTTTCTATCGTACAGACGACATATTTCGTCATATCGCCCAGCCCTACTCCACAGCATCCAGAATGACAATGAATCGCGCATGCAGGAAGCCCCCGCTGGCTGATTCTATCCACCAATCGGAGGCTCTCCCTAATGGTAGGCGTGAATTTGAGCTGACCAATCAGTCAGCAGTGGGTGTGTTGGTCCAGCTCAGCCCGAAGCAGACCACCTTGGGAAGAGGGCTGAAAAAGCGACCAGTTGCGCACAGAAAAAATCCAGACTGCTGATGTGGACACTTGCTACCCTTCAAGGCAGAGTGGAGCCGATGTACGTGTGGAAGGCCTATATATGGTCTCAGATATGGCTCAGTCTTGGTCAGTAGGATCCACAATCATGGTGAAAACTGTTGACCAGAAAAGATAATCATGGACACCCTCCATAAGGAGGGGATGCCAGAAAAGGTCATTGCTAAGGAAGCTGCTTGTTCACAGAGTGCTGTCTGTATCCAAGCACAGTAATAGAAAATTGAGTGAAAGTAGAAAGTGTGTTAGGAAAAATGCTTCAGCAACAGTGAAAACAGCCTGGAGAGGACTGTTGAGATAAGTCCATTCAAGATTTTATGAGAGCTTCACAAGGAGTGGACTGAGGCTGGTGTCCGACCATCAAGAGCCTCTAGGCACGAACCAATCCTACACACGGGCTACAAACGTTCTGTTCCTCGTGTCAGGCCTCTCCAGAACCAGACACATTACATCAGAATTATCTTACCTGGGCTGAGAAGACAAAGACTCGGGGCACATTTATAAAGCTTGTTGACGCACAAAAAGGGGTCTGAAAATCATGTAAGTCACTTTCTACATAAACTTTGTGATTTATAGAAAAGTGGTTATGCCTTTACTTGTATCTGGACATGAAAAAAAAACACGATACAGTCCTTGTGACAGTAAAATTGGCTTTTTAAAGCCAATGTGCAGTAATTATTTTCTTATTAGAAGACAATGTGGATAAGAACGGTCCTATATGAAAAAATTTTAAATACCATCAAATACCATAAAACCTTATATGACTGTGATATGAAAAATGTCATGCCGCCCAGTCCTATCCATCATGATGACTGGCTGATCATCCAATTTAGACTCCCTAGAACAGTCCTATTGGATCTATGTGACCGTGGTAGATTAACCACTCTCGGATTTCCTGCAACCAGCTCATTTCAGTGGGAATTAGCCGACAGGTAGACTGATATTTATTTGATGTGATGAAGAATAAATGACATTTCCTGCCAAAAGTGTTGTAATATTTATGTAATATTCACATGTTTGAAATGAGACATTGAAATTTGGGTTTCCACAATCTGGTTGAGACAATAATCAAATTTACAGGAAAAACAGGCTTGAAATATTTCATTTTATGTGCAAAACCTAGATAACAGGTATTCAATTCCAGTCCTGGAGGGCCGGTATCCAGCACGTTTTAGTTTTAAATTTGTTTCAACACACCTGATTTCAATCAGCAGGTGATTAACAGGCTTCTGCAGAGTCTGATGAGCTGCTGAACAGGTGATCACTGAATCAAGTGTGTTGGAGCAGAGAAACCACTAAAATGTGCTGGATACTGGCCCTCCAGGCCCGGAATTGAATACCATTGCCCTAGATTCTGTCACACATCATATTGTTTTTGTTTCTTAAATAAAGCAACATATTTGACTTTACCTCATTAAAAACTGGATACATCACAGCATAAAGCGTCATGGATACCATGGAGTTTGTCTCCGCTTCATTCTTCATCTCCTCCATTGTCATCCTCCAGGGGAGGAGTAGCTCTTGTCAAAACGATGAAGAGGAAACTACTCCTCAAACACACACACACTCACACACACACTCACACACACACACTCACACGGATAACCAAACAAGTTCCAGAGAGACAAGACCCTGAAAATAAAATAGAAAAAGGACATTTTTGGGAAATGAATGAAGTTATAGCTGCTCTTATTTTCTTTTTATGTTGATGGAATGCAAAATATGCATCAGTTACAATGTGACTGAATTAAATCGTGGTAGTTTATCTGTCACAGTTCAGTTTAAACATGGGTTTAAAGCTGATTGAGAACTAGATTTTTGTCACATAATTTTGCAACAATTTGGAAAATGGACCTGCCCTGACACTTTATCTCATTCAAACACAAAATTAGGCACCACATCCTCACTGGTGGCCCAGATCTGTGTTGAAAATTTAAATTAAAATATAACGCAAAAAAATGTGCAAAAAAGCTGCAGAGAAAATAAATCAGGCTTAAAAAAATGAAAAATCAAAATGTTTTAATTCTAAAACTACTCGATAATAATATAGCATAGATTAAAATCAGCGTAACTCTTACGTCAATTATTTGTATGATAATTTAATCAACCTGTATGATAAGAACATCATGTCAGTTTATCAGAAACATGTCTTTACACACCCTCACATACATTTACATACACACACTTATACTCACTGACCACCTAATCTATCCTGTGCCAGTTAGTAATGAGGAAGTGATCATCTGTATTCTGGTTTAACCTGAAGCAGGGCAGTGGCACAATCGGACGTTTTATGTATGGCAGCACGGATTAAATGTCCACACAACTTCACTCTAAGCAACAGGGACTATTTTGGACAACAACATCATATGCAAATGAGTTCAAACTGACAAATATTTGACAGAATAGATCAGGAGAGAGCTAAATGTAAATAATACGAATTTGATGTAGTTTAGGCTTGTTGTGTATTTGTGACTGTTCAGTTATGGAAAGAAAACGATAACTGTAAGTACTTTTTAAATGAAGTGTCTGAAACGACTGCTGGTTTACTGGAAGGCTAAACAAATCAGTCAAATGATAGCCTTAAGGTAATGCTACAAGCTAATACAAGTAAGAAATGGGAAACTAAAGGATGTTAGGTAAAACCCGATTTCTTTGTGATGTCAGAATATTACAATCAATTAACAAGCGTCCGTGTAACATTACATATTTAACGCGATTTTATAATATTCACTCGAGGCCTCTGGCCGAGTAGATCGATGGTAGCAGTGAACAGCGTTAGCTTCCGTGCTAGCTCAAGTAATTTGTAGGTTTGTCTTTACAAACGCGCTAAAACACGTCAACAAACTGCTTAATGGCGGATACGTTAGTTCGTGTGTGTGTCCCGAAGGCGTCCTCGTATCTACCTTTGGGCTGACTTCTTAAATAAGATGATTTTCCCGTCGATTGGCTTTAGCTGCTGTGTTTTCTTTACAACTTAAGGCGGAAGTTTTTTAGGACTGGCCCGAGCGACATCTTCCGGACCGTTGCTACGTAAACACACGTCGTCCAATCAGAGAGTGGGGAGGCTAAAGTAACAGTGACGTAAGCCGGTAGTCTATTTAAGTTACTATGAAGAACATGAGTTACGTAGGCACATTACAGTTGTTCTGTGTTCAATTTAGATTTGTTTATTAAGAAAAAAGCTTTTTAAATAAAGTTTTGTTATGAAAAAAAATCCTCTCCAATTTTAAACATGGCAGCAAATATAAAGGTCAAAAGAGTCAGAGGTCAAAAATATACATGAAAATGTAATTAATCAATGTTTTTTTCTTATTACAATAACACATTCTGATGACAAATGACAGTACATTTTAAAAGGTTACCAGAAGAAATACTGTACTGATTAGAGCATATGAACAAAGAGATGTAGCTACATTGTGTTGAACATACCTTAATAATAGATTTTGCAGAAGTCTGCAGAATAGTGAAAGGCTGAATCAGCTGGATTTCAGTGATGTTAAAAGAACATATTGTTTGAGTTTTGTGCATTATTCAAAATATCTCATCTATGATCCATTTATTTTCAATAACTGGCTATTGTAAAACAAAAACACCCAACTTTTGTAGTCCTTATGCCTATACCAATCATATTTTCTTAAAACAGAAACACTCAATGTTATTGTTTCAGTGAATGCAAATAATGCAGAAGGATGTAAGGTATAGCTTTACTTCTTTTTATCCTGTAAATTCAATCTTGTTTGGTTTCAGCTATAGACTGAATGGAAGTTAAAAAACATTAACAAGATACACATCTGTTTTACATGTTTTGTTAAAAGCAGTTGTAAATACCAGCAGGCCATTGCCATTACATCATACTTTTCCATCTTCTTATCTAATTTTGTGTTGGTTAAAAAAATTCTAGGATCTCTCACTTATCTTGTTTGAAAGGAATGTAAAAGGCTGTGAATGTTACCTGAACAGTGTCACACTGATATGTGAGGTCAGGCTCCAGGTTTCTGAAGCCTGCAGGTACATGAACTATGACCTCTGATGTACACATTTTTCTCTGGAGACAGAATCCTTGTCTGCTATTCAGTAGAAACAAAGGGATGCTATCTCAACCAGCAGGACAGGTGTCAATCTTATGCTTGAAGTTAGCATAAAATAAACACAAAAACATAAGTAAATTATCAATGCCCAATCCATAGCAGGGACATAAGGATGGATTTGAAGCCCAAACGCCCTCTAGTGGCTTGTTGCAGGACAGGTAATGAGTTCTGCCCCCTTTTTCCAGATTTTTACTCTTCATGATTCACATAAATTTCTGATGCATGCTTATTATTTTTTTCTTGTGCATTTTATTGCAATTAGAAACTTCATGTTTTAAAAGCACAATGATTGTGTGTGGGTGAGTAATGGAGAGTGTTAGCCCTGCATTCAACCTTGAAATGGGGCAGTTTGGTTTCACTTTACAGCAACAGATGAGAGTAGAGGCCTTATTTATTTATGTCTGGAGTAAAAACCCAATAACATTTTAGCAAATAAAAAATGAGCCCGTAGATTCTAATAATTAGAATAATCAAACGATTTTGTTGTGCAGATGTGCCAATAGTAATCCCAATGTTGCATCTATTAATAAAGAAAATGTTTTTTCTATTCTATTCTATTCTGCATTTCTGGATCCTGCTCTTCCTCCCACCTCTAGCCTCCATGCACGTGGAGTTCTAGCCATCACGAGGTCACAGCTTATGCAGGAGGCGATGTGATTGGCTGAAGTCTGATGAAAAATTTGGGACACTGTAAACTCAGAGAGCTAAAACGCCTGTAATGCTTGCCATAAATATAGGAAAAAACTCAGAACACATCCCAGTTTTATTAGAACTCCTCTAAATCAGAAAACAAACAGTTTTCTGAATCAACAAAAGAAGCAAGACACAAGGAAATTGAAGAAATGCAATAAAATAGGTAGTTTTGTCTCAGCAGCTTTAAAGATGAGTGTTATGTTCTTATTAAAAGTGACAACTTTGGAAATAGGATATTGCGCAAGTCTCCCTGCAGACGCTGTTTTGAAGGAATTTTCCATTCAAACAGGATGAGAATCATTGTGTAATTTATCACAGACACTTTGTATTTCGTAAATCTGATAATATCTACAAATACTACCGTTGATGGGAAATTTTCTCTGTACAGAAGCCTCTAGAATGGAATACTTCCACTGTGCTGCGGTCCCTCCCCTCTGAGGATGCTGAAGCGGAACAGCGCGTTGCCATTGGCTGCTGCTGCCATGCAGCGCCCATTGTCTGCTTCCTCTGGACTTCATAAAGCGAAGGGGCGTGGCGATTAGCCAGTAACGGCGTGAAGAACTCAGCAGTCACCGGCATCCGCGCTCCAGACTGGAAAATTCCAAGCGGATCACTTACAGCACAAAACAGCAAGACAGAAAACTCTTCACACATCGGAAAACGGTAATGTGAGAGACATTTTATTGCAATAATAAAAAGACAAGTCAGGTAATTATGCGGAGCTTTGTTTCATTAATTATTTAAATGAAATTAATGAAAACGCGTCTGTTTGCAGACTCTGCAGTCATGTCCGCGAACATCCTCATCAACAGCCCTAACGTGAAGTACACAGACACACTCATAGAGGCGCAGTATTCGTACCAGACCACATCAGTGCAACAGGAAGGGAATAAACTCACGGTTAGTCCACATATGCTCAATCTGGTGCGTAATTACGCACGCGTAAAGTCGCCACGGCTCACGCTGCTTCTATTCTGGAATGTAGGTGACCCCTAGAACAACTGAGATGACTTTCCGGACCGAGCGGCACGTTCCGAGGCTTGGTGTGATGCTGGTGGGCTGGGGGGGCAACAACGGGACCACCGTCACAGCCGCTGTGCTGGCAAACAAGCTGGGTCTCACATGGAGGACCAAGAACGGAGAAAAGGTGAGATTTCTGTGAAAATGTCTGCTTTAAAGTTAGATCTTTCATTTTTATAGGTTCATATCTGCCCAAAACCGTTTTGGCTAAGGGAACCTATAGCCAGGTGTGTTATGGTTACAGGCTCCCAGCTCTCTGTTATAAACTGGTTTTATGACATTTTCCATCAAAGTTAAACTTTTCCCATTCTTGGGACATTTCCATAAAGGCATATTTAGCAAAGAAGTTGGACTGAGTCATCACAAGTCACAATATTAAACTGTCAAGTCTTGACTCAAGTTCTAGTTCTAAATTTGAATTTTTGATCTTAAACGAGTCATTTGGCCAAAGTTGTAAATGAATAACAAAATAAAAGGAAAATTTCCAAAAATGTATGAATGTTTCTTAAAATATGTTTGACATAACTAGCAGCAAACACAACTTATTCATATAAAAAAGAGTTAATGTAAACATTAATCCTCTCATATGTGAGACATGAAGTTTTTCAAATCTGGCTCAGGTCCAAGTGATGTCATGAATCAGTGGTGCTGAATTTAGTGTAACCACAGCTCAATCCGTCAGACACAAAACACTATTCTGAAAAAATTACTCAGAGACCTAAACAGATTACCAGGTTAGTCTTGTTATTTCTGCAAACAGGCGTCTTAATATCACTCTGTTTTTAATAAATACAGTTATAATCTACGGTTTGTGTTTGTGAACTCTGGAGTCACTGATCAATCAGTGTGTGTTACTACAAAGAAGTTCCACGAGGGACAACCTTTAAAGTGTGTATTTTTGTCCCATTTCTTAGAAAGCAAATTACTTCGGCTCCTTCCTGCAGTCTTCTACTGTTTGTCTGGGATCAGGCCTGGAGGGCGAGGTCAGTGTGCCATTCCGTGACCTCCTGCCCATGGTGCACCCTAACGACATCGTCTTTGATGGTATGAGGAACTTTAGGCACTGATGTAAAAGTTGAACCTCTCAAAGCTAAAGCTTGTATGTAAGAGGCAAACAGCAGCAGCAGAACTGGATCTTTGAACAGTTTGTCCTTAAACATGACTTGTTTTCTAGGTTGGGATATCTCCTCAATGGATCTGGGCAGAGCAATGGAGCGAGCCCAGGTGCTCGACTGGTCACTGCAAGAGCAGCTACGACCATACATGAGCTCCCTGAAACCAAGACCATCCATCTACATCCCAGAATTCATTGCTGCAAACCAAGAGAGTCGAGCAGACAGTGTATTAACTGGGACGATGGCAGAACAGGTAATGAGTGTGTCTCCACTTCATTTTGATCTTATTATGACTTGTTGATGCGATTTTACTTAAAAAGACGAATGGTCTTCCAGATGGAGAGGGTCAGAGCTGACATAAGGGACTTTAAGCTGTCCAGCGGTGTGGACAAAGTCATTGTCTTGTGGACGGCCAATACCGAGCGCTTCTGTGACGTTATCCCTGGGGTCAACGACACAGCCAATAACTTGCTAGCTGCAATCCAGGTGAGTCTAGTGAGCATTAAAAATTAATTCTATCAATGGGGTTTATGGTTTCTTTCTCAGTAACAGACAATCGTTTCCCTTCCTTTATCAGAATGGAGCAGAGGTTTCTCCCTCCACTCTGTTTGCAGTAGCCAGTGTACTGGAAGGTTGCGCCTACATCAACGGCTCCCCACAGAACACCTTCGTCCCTGGAGCTGTCGAGCTGGCCACGCAGAGAGGCGTGTTCATCGGTGGCGACGACTTTAAGTCTGGTCAGACGAAGATCAAGTCGGTGCTTGTAGACTTTCTGGTCAGCGCAGGCATCAAGGTGATAGAAAGGCTGCATGGAAGTAGAAGCAAAGTAAACAAACACTGTAACGGCTCTCTTAACAAATAATATCGCTTTACTTTCCAAACAGCCGACCTCTATCGTCAGCTACAACCACCTCGGCAACAACGACGGGAAAAACCTGTCGGCTCCGCAGCAGTTCCGCTCCAAAGAGATCTCCAAGAGCAACGTCGTAGATGACATGGTGCAGTCCAACTCCATTCTGTACCAGCCCGGAGAGAAACCCGACCACTGTGTGAGTGGAGAACGCTAACAGACAAATATTAGCTCACATGGGGGAGTGTTCAGCTCCAAACAGCAAACAAATGTTTTTAAATGTCTCATTTAATTTCAGGTGGTCATTAAGTATGTCCCGTATGTGGGAGACAGCAAACGTGCCATGGATGAGTACACGTCTGAAATAATGATGGGAGGGATCAACACTATTGCACTGCACAACACCTGTGAGGTCAGCATTACTCAATTTCAGCCACTTAGAACAGGGTCAAAGGTTAGTCTCTGAGGAGAGGAAGGCTCTGGAGCTTCTGAGCTAGTGAGCCGTAGAGCTAATGCTAAGAGACACATGTAGGTCACTGCTACTGCTTTATCACACTTACACAGCAGCTCATTTGCATCCAGGTTTAACCCTTTATTGTGCAACCCTTGATTTTCAACCTAAACGTAAAAAATTAAAAAACAAAAATTAAATTAATAAATAATGAAAAAAAAACCGGATAGGTTTTTTTCCCCCCAAAAAAAGTATTTTCAATAACACTAGGTAGGTGTCTCCCTCTAGTGGTGAAAATAAACAATAAGCTCTCCTTACAAACATGTTTTTTGTGTTTGAATCTACCTTGATGTATCAAAATATGTGGGACGTTAATAAATTCCATAAGTTTTTCATATCTATTTCTTTAATTTAAAGAAAGGATAGCTTTTAAGATCAATTTTCAGTGTATTTGGGAATGAATTCAAAAGATATGAGCAGTTCCTCTGTGTGCAAAGACCTTTGTCCTTTTTTACCAAAACTCACTTTTTTCCCTCTTTCTTCTGACAGGATTCTTTGTTGGCAAGCCCGATCATTCTGGACCTGGTGATCCTGACAGAACTTTGTCAGCGTGTGACCATCAAGCCTCAGGGAGAGGAGGACTTCCAGTCCTTCCACAGTGTCCTCGCTCTGCTCTCGTTCCTCTGCAAGGCCCCGTTGGTCCCACCAGGGACTCCAGTAATCAACGCCTTCTTCCGACAGAGAGCCTGCATAGAAAACATCATGAGGTACAGGATCACTTTTAAGTGTCAAGTGTTGAATTTCACACACATCAAAAAGTAACCTGCATCAATCTGTCGTTCTTAGAGCGTGCCTTGGACTTCCTCCTCAGAACCACATGCTGCTGGAGCACAAGCTGCAGAGGAACTTCCTGACTTTACACACGTCCTTTATCAACAACGACGTGGCCACACTGAAGAAAGTGGGGAAACACATCCCTGTGCCTCTAACAAACGGCATCTACGTACATGAGAGTGATACAGCTTGTGCTTTGTAAATCCAAAAATGGACATGAACGTGATCTGTAATCTAAAACAGATTATTTACCACAAACAAAGAATTCAGTAATCAAAGCTTGATCTGGTCACAGAAATGACTCAAATTTATCAAAATCACGCCTGAGTTAAGGACTAATTATTTAACATCTGAAAACTACCCATAACACTTCAGTTTTGTAAAAATTTGAATTGTTTCTTTAATTTGAATCAGAGGGTTTTATTGCATGTGAGCAGGTTCACAACATTAGGAAACTGCTGCGGCACATTTAAACTGCAGCTAAATACTGTACTGTATGTTACTAGTACACCTGAGAGTGTGATCATTGCTGTTGAAAAAGATGCAATAATAATGACATTAATGAGTTGCTGTGTTAGTTTTGTTTATTTTGTGACTTTTTAGGAGTTTTGTATAAAATTGGGTATTTAAGTAATAAAACTGTGAAACATTGTTTGAATCTAGTTTATTATTACATTTGTCCAGATCTGAAGTTAAAATTAGTCAGTCGTAACATCATAACCTGTCTTATGCTACAGGTCTGTTGCCTGACACGGCAGATACTAGATCAGACTTTATAATAAAATATAAATGTCATTCAAAAGCTTTGACTAAAGTACATTTAAAACAGTCACTTATACAGTCGATCAGAAGAAGCCAAATTAATATTTTCATGCTGTTTTAAACCACTTGATCTTTCCTTTTCTTTAAAGTCAAATCTATGTGATAGCCTACAATATGACACTTTAAACATATTTAATTTTCTAATTGTTCATTTTCATATTTTCAGTCTGCCCTGGGTGAAGTAGTATTTCTACTGATTCCCTTTGTGTTTTCATGTTATGTAATTTCATACAGCATGAGTCCTCTGTTCGGGTTTTTCTTTTTAATAAAGGACTTTTTGGTTCAGTTCCATTTTGCTTTGATTTCTTTCTGGTTTTGTGTTTATGTTCCACTCTTCTGTTCAGTCAGCTCAATCCCAATTTCCTGTTTTATTTTTTAAACCCGCCACTTCCCTTTCATCAACCTAAGAGCTTTTAATGATTTTCCTTTTTCATTTTAATTTCTTGTTAACCCCTGATTAGTGCACCTATAAAGTTGTCTATTTTGATTCTGCATTTTATTTTTTATTTAAAAATTTTCATTTTCTTATTTCATTTTATTTTATTCCCTTTACTTCCGGTTCCTTGACCGGCTTTTCCATCACTTCCGCTGCCGTTGCTGCGACACGGAACGTCAACAGTAATGTCTGACAAGGAGAAGCGGCGCTCCGCGGCTCTTCCTTCGGGGATGCCCACGGGCAAACCTGTCAAATCGGACAGCGACCGCGACTTTCTGGCGCAGGCCGGGGTGGGAGACCTGCTTCTCGGAGCCATCCTGAAGATGGTCGAGGCCAGATCGGATGATCCCATCGGGTTCCTGGCCGACCACTTCTGCAACCTGGCCTCGGTGACAGACAGCGGCTCAGCAGCTGGATGCGGCGAGGAAGAGCCGCAGAACAGCGGCTCGGCCAGCGCAGGCGCACAGGAGCAGCAGCGTCTCAACCGGGCGCTCTGGCACCTGCGGCTGGCGCATCACTCTCAGAGGTCTGCGCCAATTCCCGGCTTTTTACCTTCACAATGGCTGACCATTGGCTCATGATCTGGACCAATGGGGCTTAGATTACAAATTAACAGCTATTTTACCTCTTTAGGCCTTAAATGATACATTTAAAAATTAAATCTTAATGCATAAAGTTAAATGTTAAAGTTGAAATGTGTGGTTTAAAATTAAATGTTTTGCTCACATCCAATTTCGGACAGTCATAAAACAGAAGTACCCTACCAAAATAAAAGCAGGGTGAATAGATCCCTTATCTAAAGTCTTAAAACCCCTAAATTCGGATGTTTTCTAGTCCTTCATCAATAGGAGGACATGAATTTTGTTACATGAACTCACACTACCATCCTTTTAAAATATCAAGTGTGTGATGTTAGCCTTCATTACATTGTAAAGGCATGTCAAAATAAAAGCATGCTTGCAAAATGTCATAATAGCAGTTTTAGTCGATTACATCGTTTTCATGATTGCTTGGAGCTGAAATCAAACTGCACTGCCCTATTATGAGACGAAGTCTTTCTGTTGCTCTTTTAAAAAGTCAAGACATTGAAGAAATGTGTAAATCATATAATAATCTTTTTTCTCAACCCTATTTTCCACCCAGATCAGCTTTCAGCAATAACGTCCGTGTGGCCTATGACCTTCTAAACCTCACTGACTGTAAAAAACAAGCAGATGAGGCTCCTGAGGGCCCTGATGGCTCCTGCACAGACAGTCCCACTAGCGCAGGAGGAGGAGGAGGAGTAAGAGGAGGCCTCTACACACAGACTTTGCAGTGTCTCTGCAGTGAGGGTGGAGTCCCTGCCTCAACCTTCGCTCCACTCCTCCAGCGGCTCTGTTGCCAGGACCACGAGGCCGTCCCCTACGATGTCTTCCGCTACGGTGTGCTCACCTGTGCTGTTTTCTCAGACTACATCAGACAGGCTCAGAGGCTTTACGCTGAGGTGTGCTGCCCGGCTGAGGGGCCTGCGTCTCGGGCGCTGTGCCTGAACGTGCTGGGGACCCTAAAGGAAGCCTTGGAAACCTCACAGGGCTGTGACACTAATTACTGTGTTAATGCTAACACTAAAGCTAATACATCTCTGGAGGCTAATTTGAAAGCAATCTGCTATTTGCAGGCCAGTGCCAAGATCTCCCCCCTCAGGCTGGCCCAGACTATGGCTGGAGCACAGACACGGGGGCCCGGCGGCGACATGGACGCAAAGGAATTTGAAGACGCAGCTGCAGAGCTGTTCATCGCTAGAGTCAAACTTGTATCTTAACTTAGTTCATGAATGAACAACGAGCCACACTGTGTAGTAATTTATTAGGTTACCTCTGACAGACTGCTGCCAAAACAAGCAAATAAAACAAACATTGATCCAGATTGGCTGAATGTTTTTGAACATGTGCTAAATCATTTGCAGCAACTTTTCTAGAACATTTCAAGTCTTAGGAATTTGTATTAGTTCTAAAACTGTTCAGCGTTCAACATGATGTTATCTATCAGCATTGGTTGACATTTTGACTGCTTTATTAATAAAGAAACCATTAAATGGGATTATTCAATCTGTGGAAAAACATCTTTAAAGGCATGAAGCATCAAAATGGTGGCTGATAACTTTTTTGTATCTTTTTTGACACACCGTCAGCGTGCAGCAACAGGGAAGGCCTAGAGTCAAAGATGGAAGCACAGAGAGGACATGCAGGTGTAATAATCCAGCTCCCTCTCACAGGCCTAAAAAATGCATGTCAGGTTGATTGGTGACTCTAAATTGTCCCTAGGAGTGAGTGAATGTGTGATTGGTTGTTTGTCTCTGTGTTGGACTGGCGACCTGTCCAGGGCGTCCCCCACCTCTCGCCTGATGACTGCTGGAGATAGACACCAGCTCCCTGTGACCCTACTGAGGCTGAAAAGGATAAGATGATGGATGTTTCAATTGTCGATTGTGATCTTCCTCAGGTGGCATGTAGCTTGTCTCCATTAGCTGTTTGTCCCCTTTCGGTAAAATAATCTAGTGAATACTTTGCCTCTCATGTAATAAAACATACATAAGAGGAACAGAAAAACATCAAACAGAATGTCAAAAGAAAAGAATCACATTAAGGACTGGGCGAATGCGTCAGGATCTGCTCCTTCTCCCTCAGATGTGTTGTCCTGTCTCCCCTCGTTAAGTGTTTATTGGACTCACCTGCCCCTTGTTATCCTACCCACCTGATTGCCCTCATGTATTTAAAACCTCTGTTTGTCCTGGTCTGTGTCAGATCCTCGTTTTGGCTACCTGTTGTATCGCCACCTACCATTATTCATATTAAACGGTTCTTTTGCCTGCCAGTCTGCCTCCTGTTCACCTGCATTTTGGGTCCTACAACAACCACCACATGACAGAATGGGAGAATCAGAAAACAAGAGATGCAAATGCTAGATTAAAAAAGGCAATTGAGATCAGAAAATGAGCCTAATGGACAATCAGCTGGGACGAGGAGACCGTCCAGCTCTCCCACATCTAGGATCCCATCGTCCAGAAACAGTCTGACACTGGTGGGTGTGGCCAACCTGGTGGACCCGACAGGTGTGCTGACAATCACACCAAAACCTTGTGACGCCTCAGAGGAAGACTGCTGTCAACAGCCTGAACATGTAAAGCTAAAATATATATATTCTTTTATATAGAATCTGAAATGTTTTCATTATGTCCAGATATCTAATAACTTAGAAAAAGTTTGTTCACTATAATTGATGTAAAATCTTAAAATAAAACCCATAAATAATTAAATGGTGCATTATCAGTGTAAGTTGTTTTCATTTCAATCTTAATTCAGCATTTCTATAATCTGTAGGCTATAAACCAGAGATATCTGGGGTCCCGAATCTTTTCCTTCTGAGTCACACTGGTAGTGATTTGTGTCCAGATGGTAGAAATGCATACGTGTGGCCACTAGGTGGCAACACCATCTAAAAAGAGGCAAAAAGTCCAAACCGGAAGTGGATTATTGGGCTGTTTGTTATGATCGTAGACATCAATGTGATGCTGTCACACTAACTTCGTGTCTTGTATGCTTTACTGAATCTGCCAGAATGGGAGAGGACGAACAGCTGCGCTCGCTGATGTTTCTCACGACCTATTTGTTGTTGAAGCGCAGGAGAGACTTAAATAGCGCCAACATCCAGAGACGTGACGAAATCCAGAGACGCATCCGACACCGACAGTACTTCTTCCAAAGACAGAGGAGGATGGTCATGGTCAGTAAAACCAGATAAAGGGAACATAAAAATAAGACATCCTAGATCTGAATGAATTCAATATTCTTATGAAATACTTTGTTCTTTACGTAGTTGAATGTACTGACAACAAAATCACACAAAAATGATCAATGGAAATCAGATTTATCAACCCATGGAGGTCTGGATTTGTAGTCACACTCTAAAGTGGAAAAACACAACAGGCTGATCCAACTTTGATGTAATGTCCTTAAAACAAGTCAGAATGAGGCTCAGTAGTGTGTGTGGCCTCCATGGGTCTGTACGACCTCCCTACAACGCCTGGGCATGCTCCTGATGAGGTGGTGGATGGTCTCCTGAGGGATCTCCTCCCAGACCTGGACTAAAGCATCCGCCAACACCTGGACAGTCGTGGTGCAACGTGGCGTTGGTGGATGGAGCGAGACATGATGTCCCAGATGTGCTCAATTGGATTCAGGTCTGGGGAACAGGCGGGCCAGTCCATAGCATCAATGCCTTTGTCTTGCAGGAACTGCTGAGACACTCCAGCCACATGAGGTCTAGCATTGTCTTGCATTAGGAGGAACCCAGGGCCAACCGCACCAGCATATGGTCTCATAAGGGGTCTGAGGATCTCATCTCGGTACCTAATGGCAGTCAGGCCACCTCTGGTGAGCACATGGAGGGCTGTGCAGCCCCCCCAAAGAAATGCCACCCACACCATTACTGACCCACTGCCAAACCAGTCATGCTGGAGGATGTTGCAGGCAGCAGAACGTTCTCCACAGTGTCTCCAGACTCTTGTCATGTGCTCAGTATGAACCTGTTTTAATCTGTGAAGAGCACAGGGCGCCAGTGGTGAATTTGCCAATCTTGGTTTTCTCTGGCAAATGCCAAACATCCTGTACGGTGTTGGGCTGTAAGCACAACCCCCACCTGTGGATGTTCGGCCATCATACCACATGCACATTTGTGGCCCGCTGGAGGACATTTTGCAGGACTCTGGCAGTGCTCCTCCAGTTCCTCCAGTACGGAGGAGACACACAGATTGTTTTAGTTAATTATATTTGAGGACTAACATTTAAGGGATCCTCAGATAATATATGCTGAAGGAAACGGATAAAAAAAATCTAAAGTTATTTTAACTTTTTGCTTGTCACATCTGCAGTGGCAGACATTCTACATGGGGGCCAAAGGAGGCAGGGTGGCAATGCTGGACCTTCTCATTGAAGTGTGTGAAAATCCACAATATGTAAAGGAGTCAAAAATATACACCTTAATATAGATTATAATGCAAATATCCATAACTTTGTTTTGCTTAGTTAAAAAAATAACATTTTGGGTCTATGCAGAGGCTTTTTTTTATTTCCACAACTAACGTTTCAGCATCCATAAATGTTAATTTTCCTAAGACAAGTTACACCGTTTTTCCACATCCATGTGTATCCAAGATTTTCACATTCAGGTATCAGAAAGTATTTTTCCTATTTCAAACATTTTGGATTTCTAAAATGTAATTATTATCAGATATCCAGAATATAAGTTTTGTTAATTCTAAAATGTGTTTATTAATGTCATTCTTTATTCATTTATTTATTTTTGTAAAATTACATCCCATCAGGGGTTTTCACAGAAAAATTAATATTTTTTAGCAATATCTACAAATATTTTATTACAAATAAATCACAAAGACTCCTCACCAAAAACACTTTCTGTGGTTTTATTTTTCTGCCCTCAGATGATGATAGCAGGAGGCCTCCGCTCCCATGTCCGCATCCGCACACGACCCTGGACCACCACACCCAGCTCTGATTGGTGGGAGCGGGTGGTAATGACAGAATTCCAGCCCTCCGATTGGCTGGATAAATTCCGAATGAGCCGAGAGACGTTCTTGTACCTCTGTGACAAGCTGAGGCCCCGTCTGGCTCGCCAGGACACCAGCTTTCGCCTGGCGCTGCCGGTCGAGAAACGCGTCGCCGTGGCCCTGTGGCGCCTTGCGTCAAACATCGAGTACCGCACCATCAGCGCCCTGTTTGGTGTGGGGAAGTCCACCGTGTGCAGATGTGTTAGAGACATGTGTCACGCCATCGTGGCGCTCCTCAGCTCCATCTACCTGCGGCCTCCCAGCGAGCAGGAGCTGAAGGACTCTGCTCAGTTCTTTGGGTCTTTTTGGGGTTTCCCTCACTGTGTTGCTGCCATGGCAACACTTCACACAGCCATCATCACTCCATCCAGCAATGCCTCCGACTACTCCAACCCTGCTGGCTGGCTCTCCGTCCTCTCTCAGGTAGGAAGAGCATTTTTACACATTCCTGATTGTTCTGTTCAGATTCAGACTGCCTGTGCTGCTGCAGGTGGTCGTCAGCGGCCGAGGTCTCTTCTGGGACGTCTGCGCCAGTTTCCCAGGTGGGACAGATCCAGCAGACATCTTGCAGAACTCATCGCTGTGGGTCACTGCTGCAGAAGGTGGACTGTCTCCAGCTTCAACTCCTATTTTCATGGGGAAACCCCTCAGGTGGAGTTAAGAGAAATTCCCAACCTGCCTTGTGTTTAAAACAATAATTATGAGATGCAGAATAACCTCATAGAGAATTACTAAAAGTGAAAAAGCACAAAGTGATCAGTTTCAGCTGAAACATGTTAAAATAAATAACATCTGATGTTATTCTGAGTCTCTTTGATTCACTATGTTTAAATCCCCAGAAGTAAAGACTCATCTGTTGGTGCCTGTGGGTTTGTTGTGTTACTGATCGTCTGGCTCCAGGTATGTGCTGCTGGGGGAGGCCTGCTACCCGCTCCAGAGCTGGCTGATGAAGGCGTATCCTGAGGAAAAGAGCCGGAGGGCGAGTGACGGAGCGCTGACGGAGCCACAGCAGCTGTTCAATCGGCAGCTCAGCAGAGCGTTGCGTGTGTCTGAGGAGGCGCTGATGAGGTTGAGGGCACGCTGGCAGTGCCTGAGCAAGAGGAATGACTGCGGGCTGGATGTGGTGCCCACCATGATCCTGGCTTGCTGCATTTTGCACAATTTGTGCGAGTCCCACGGGGACGCCTTTAAAGATGAGTGGCAGGGAGAGGTGTCTGAGGCAGAGAGTCCTCACCCCGAACACAAACCGCTTCTCTCCACCTGCATGGACCAGAGTAACGTTGAGGAGGTCAGGAGCCTCTTCTGTGACTACTTCCAGCTTCAAACCAACTGATTTAGGAAGTCCTTTAAACAGCTGGTTTTACACACATGTTCACATCCTGGTGAGAATTTTGGAAAAAACAAAAACGGACATTTGAAATTCTTTATTTTTTCTTGATTATAGCCTTTCACAGGTGCGACAGCCTTCCTGTTACAATTCACCTCTTTATTGTCTTTTATTTCTTTGTGTCATTTTTTATTTGATCTTTACCTGTATGCTATTTATTTTTCTATTATTTATTTTTCAGAAAGCAAATGTAGCTTTTATTTTGATTTCCTTGTTACGACACAAAACAGCCAAGGGCTGTAACAACCTTTAAAAGTATTCCATTTGGTTGTATTATTTTTTACTTTATAACTTGTTTACTTACATTTTTACTGTTTTATTTCTCTGCTATTTTCCCAATAAATGACATTCTGACATCAATTAACTTTGTTTTTTATTTAGTTTAATATTTTTGTAATGATTGCTGATCTAATTCGTGATTTTTCCTGTAACTATGAGTATATTTGTCTTTTTGCTGATATTTATTTGTATTTTATTTATCGTATAAAAGCAGCTTTTTAAATAGCTTGATTTCCCAGATTCTGCAGTTATAACATTTGGCCTCTAGGTGCCGCTGTTGTCCAAGAACAACTCCAACCTGTTAAATGCGGCGCTTGTGTTGTGCTATTTTTTTAAAATCAAATATACGTTGTTTATCAAATAATTGTCAGCTTTTGTAGTGACTTTATTCGAATTTAAGTGTAATAAAATAAATTTCGTGAATTCTGAGTAAAACCTTTAAAAGGGGGAGATATGGAACGTGTGAGTTTTGGGATTTCTTTACATTTTTTTGCGTCTCATCGACCCAGAACGGATCTGGTGTACAGATCCCACCCAGAGACCCGCCTCGTTCATTCAATTGGTCTGGCCCGAACCTGTTTCATGCAGTCGGCAGTCTGTCAGTCAGCACCACGCTACCCTCCGCCTCGGCTGGCATCATCCTGTTGTGTGCCCACCTTATTCCAGCGACAAGCCCTCTCTTTGATGTGATTTATACCTACAGCAAGAACCGCAGCATTTTCTCGGTTTTCTACGTCTTATTGTAGTTTTACAATCAGGATGAATCAGGACGCGCTGGGGGTGTTGTCCTGTTTTTGTTAGCTAGGCGGACAAATTCCTTCAACCAGCCTGCTGCTTCAATCACTGCAGGCTGACACTACATCAGTCGAGGCGCTGTTGGGTGAGCTAGCGTGTTAGCAGCGCAGCCTCTATCTGTATTTAGCTCAAATTGGCTGATGCTGGACTAAAAAAGCTTGGGAACACTGCTCAGACACCAGCTGCCACGGGTTTGGATGCCGCGACACTGCAGGTTGCAACCCGGAGAAGCCAGTCGTTCTCCCGGCTCCCTCTCCCGTGTGGATCTCCCGTGATTTGCGGTGAACATCCGGGTGAAGTCGCAGCTCTTCTCGGCTGGGGGACAACTTGACAGCGAGGCCCCTTGGCTTGTCTCCCCTCCCCCAGCCCCGTCCGTCCATCCGCCCGTGTCTGTAATACTGACCACAGCCTCCTCGGACCCGGGGATTAGAGAGAAGCTGAAACCGTGAAGCTGAAGTGTTGGTCAGGTCCCGTTTTTAAACCGGGCTGCCAAAACCAGGGAGGATGACTCTGGAGTCCATGATGGCTTGCTGCCTGAGCGAGGAGGCGAAGGAGTCGAAACGAATCAATGCAGAAATTGACAAACAACTCCGCCGAGACAAGCGGGACTCCAGGAGAGAACTGAAATTACTACTACTCGGTATGTTGTGCCATTATATTCAAACACTTTAATATTTGTCGTGTTTGTGTTGCTGTATGGACAACTAACCGTCTTGGGCCTTCTTGGCAATGCTAGCAATTAATGCTACCAAGGTTGGCTAGCTGGTACCTTGACTTAATGATTGGGAGCATTCTAGTGTGATTAGTAATAAATGAGTGTCGTGTTTCCTCCCATTTTCTTTTTATATTAATTATTTGGCTCGTCCAGGTGCGTATCAGCAACGACCAGGGACGGACGGGTAGTGGAACAACGGGGCCCCCGGGCACAGGCATGAATGGGCCCCCGTTACTCCTCGTTCCAACCAATAAATCTGATGCAAACAGGAGAAACACATTATTGAACAGTGCAGATGTGGTCTGTGTTTGTGGGAGCTGCAGTTGTCATTAAGACTGTAACATATCTAACTAAACCATTCTTAAATACAAAATGTTATACTTATTTATTGTATTTAAATCCAATCAAATCAGGAACATCCCTTATGAGAATATTTTACTCCCAGAATAAATGATGCATTTTTTAATGCTGTAACAGTGCAGAGATTACCACAACATAGGCAGCATAGCTAATGTGTTCGATCACCTAAATCTGCACCATAAATCTTGATTGAGTGCAGCCTTAAACTTTAATGACATGCCGAGAGCCTTTCAGACTTGATGTCTGAAATTACAGAAGCATGTTGTTAAATTCGATACTGTACTTCTTTGGTGACTAAATAACTCAATTTAACCAGTTTAAATCTATAGAGCGGTAGTTACAGCGAACACCTGCTTTTATGTGTTTAACATGTTGTAAACTTTAAGAATGGTGTTTGTATTCAAGTCTTTAAAGCTGCACACTCAGTCGTCACAATTTTTGCTTTAAATTTAAACACTGCTCGGTTAAAATGCAGATTTAAAGTAGGCTTGTGCATTGTTGAATAAAACTGTATGTTTCTAGCAATAGTTAATGTTAAGAGAATCCATTTTAAATGTCATTTTCTATTTTATATATTTGTTATATTTTATATATACTAAATTATCATTATTAGTATTTTTAACCTATTTTTCTTTGTCAT
The DNA here is from genome assembly GCA_006937985.1 of Aphyosemion australe. NCBI lineage: Eukaryota > Metazoa > Chordata > Actinopteri > Cyprinodontiformes > Nothobranchiidae > Aphyosemion > Aphyosemion australe. The sequence goes on from SSNS01000191.1 coordinate 570,344, forward strand.
GTTTTTAAATGTAAATATCTTCAGACAGAATGTTGTCACATTTTCTCCTATTTTGTATTTCATTGCAGTTTAAGCTATTCTGGATCCTAAATCTTATCTTCTTCAAGCAAAGAAGCAGATATGATTTCAGACTGTAGCATGGCTTCAGTACTTTGACTCTTCTTGAGGCAATTAGGTTGCATTTGTGCAATGATTATCACCCCAGTATCATTGCATTACTGATTTACCGACAATATGTGGACAGATTGTTTCTTTAGATTTGTAACCTACATTCTGAGCCCAACTAATGTCGCTAAAGCTCTGCGCATTATTTGTCTTTGTATTATTTGTGCAACTTTCAGCCTTTGTAGACAAATGCACATACTTTAACACACCTAATGGACTCTGGAGAAATGGCCCATTGGGTTGTTTTCACCAAGTTGCATAACATTTGAATGACTTGAAAAGCCTTTAGATGCCTCATGAGTTTTTGCTTGGTGTTCAATCAATAACTGCTGCATTTCTCTTTTTGCTCAGTAGGCTTTTTCAAAAATCTACCCTTCCACAAAACAAGGATACTGAGGGATTTGCCCCCTCATCTTGGAGTCTAGCTGACTAGGTTAGCTATTTTTATAGCCGCTGTGTGGGCAGGTGGAAGCTGCTGTTGAATAAGTTGATCTGTACTGCATTGATTCATAGTTCTGTGGACACAAAAAGGAACAGTCAGCCACGGTTCTGCACAAAATGTGTTCCTTTCTGGAATTTTTGACACTTGATGTCACAGATTCTCGTGCATGATGGCAATCCACCAGCCGCTCAGAGCTTCTGAGGTGAAAGCTTATTGGTCGAGAGGTGGGGGGGAGAAGCAGGTGACCATTTTTAGGACAATTAAAATTATCTAGGTTGCATCCTTGGTTTCAAAACGTTTGCTCCCATTTCTCACCCACCAAAAGCAGCCCTGGTTATTTGACATGTGTGTCTCCTTTTTATTTCCCTGCTGAATACCTCAACTCAGCAAAGTAGGCCATACTAGAGCTATATCATCGATGGGACGTTTTCTCTTTAATGTCATTACATAATTTATCACTTTGACACGTTTGTACCGGGCTGCCAAGGTGAACATTTAGAAACGGCTGCTTGATCTTTTAAAAGGTTTGTGCAGCTGGTGTTTCTTCTGCTGGATCCTCAGCAAAGAGCTGGATGGACTCGTTTTGGTAAAAGTTTGAATGTATTTTCTCTTTTTGCATGTCGAACACTCTTGTTTTAGTCTTTCACTTTACCAAAGAGACCCTTATTTTGATCGGGGGGACAATTCTGAGTGTCCGTGTGAAAGACAGAAAGCAAGGAAGAGCTGCAATTAGCCATGACGTAAGTGATGGTTCTGTGGAAGCTAAGTCTGTTAGTGAGCGCCTGGATAAGGACGTGTAAGGCAGGATTAGTCCAGGTTTTAATAGGCTTGGTTAAACACATCTGCTGCTCAGACTTTCAGATGTCACCGACTCCTATTATCCGCTGGCATTATTCAACCCTCGGTGAGCCACCTTCTTCTCCACACCTCACTGGAGGAAGCAGACGACGTCTGTTTCTGAGTGTTTAACCACATGTGCCACAGTGGCACCACTTTTATAGCTCTGTATAGTTGTGGATGCGCCCAACTGGCAGAGTCTGCCAAGCAAGATGCTTCCCTGACCACTTAAACAATTTGGGATTAGGCGTTTTGACCAAAAACAGGGACTGAAAACGTTCCCGTTCTCCTATCATTCCCTTATTTTATCATTGTGGAATTGAACATTTAATATCAAGTTCCGTCTTGGGTAAATATTGAGCTTTTCTAACGTTATATTGTCAGCATCTCGGTGCAGGCACAGGAGATCCAGTTTGTCGTCATTTTAGCTGATCTTGCAAGTGTGTACCCAACAGCTTAATCTAGTTAAGTATGCACAGTTTGTACATAATGTGCTGCTGCCGACTGCCATAGCGTTCACACTAAAATTGGATTTGTCTAAGAATGGGTGAAGCTAAAATCAATAAGCTGATGATAATTAAATAATCTGTACTTAAAATGACCTAAATGTTAGCTTCTTCTGTCAAGTTTAAGGTTCTACATAAGAAAAAAAAGGCTTGAAAGTTGATGTATTTCCAAGCTTCTTTCTTCTAAAAACATTTTCCCCTCTTATTCAGATCCACCCATCCTTTTACTCTTATTTCCTGGCACAGCTTATCTGGCCACCAGTACTCTTTAGCCAGAAAAACAATGTCTTGACATCACAATTAAAGATTTGTTTATTGCCACACCCTTAATATTTTTCTTTATTTCTAGCAAAACAGAGTGAGTGAATATTATCCACGTATGCAGAAGTAACGGCTCAGCCCGGGCTGCTGCAGTGCCCACGGTCTGAGCTGTGTGTGCCATATCAGGTCATAGTGACAAAATCCTGCTCCACAGACCGCTGGTTTGACTCTACTTGGTCAAAACACAGCGAGCCAGAAGCTGCGGCCTTTGCTGCCTTGGGTAAATGAGCTGCTGGAGTGGTGAGGAAGGTAAGACTGCTATTTAATCTCTGTGTCCAAACATAGTCTCAGAAATCATTGCAAAAAATCATTTGAGATGCTCACAATGATTTTATAGCTCTAGCTGGTCCTCCTTGTGTCAGCAGAACTTCTTGTTACCAGGTTTTTAGAAGAACGGTCTGATTGAACCAGGAAGAGGCGCAGAGGTTAGGCTCTGATGTTTATTGCTGACCCCAGTTCTCTTGCCAAGCAGTCTTATTTTGATCATATATGGCAGTAGGGATGTTCCAGTTCTTCTCCTCTCTCTCTGTGTGTGTGTGTGTGTGTGTGTGTGTGTGTGTGTGTGTGTGTGTGTGTGTGTGTGTGTGTGTGTGTGTGTGTGTGTGTGTGTATTCAATACCAGTAAAATTGGTGTGATGCTGATGGTTGGGTATTTACTGAAATCTGTTCCGATCTCACAATTTGCAATGTAGAAATAATTGTGTTAAGTGTATGTAGTTGAGGAGGAAAAAAATGCTTGATAATAAAAATAATATAAATCTTTAACTGTAACTTTGCCTCTCTCCCAATAACTGTTGCAGGTGGTCACCAGTTCCCTACACAGGGACAAGAAAAAAAGATTAAATGAATGAATTTAAAAGATGTGCACAGTATATTTAAACGGGTCATTTTAGAATAAAGATGTGCTCTATTGTGGATCATGATCCAACCCGTGAACATATTTTGGAGTACTGTGCAAAAGTCTTGAGCCACTCCCTTGTCAGATTGGGATGTTTTTTGCCTTTGTCTCCATTTATATGTTCATGTTTGATTGTAGTGTTTTCAAAAGTTCTTGTGAACCATTGGACAGATTTTAATGAATCTCTGAGAAAGAAATGATTGGACGAAACATTTTGCAACTGACTTTTGGGCTCAGCACTATTCAAGATGGATACCAGGGAAAATTAACATTAGCAAACACAGAAATGGCTACAACTCGGTGCGTTTTAGCAATATTGAATTAAAACTCAAGGAGGTTGCGGCTGAGTCGATTCTGATGCCTTTTCAGTCTTAACTGATAGTACGAGATCATGTGAAGTCACACAATACATTGTTTTAAAGATTTGACCAAAACGTCTAACTCATCATTCTTTCACATACGATTCATCAACTGGACAGAAAATGGTTAAAACAAGCAACTTTTGTCAGAAATGAATCGCCAATCACCACTAAAAATTATTTAAGACTATTATGATAATATGAAAAGATTACAAGAAAATTTAATTTGAAGCATAGATAATTTGAATTATAGAGGAAAAAGGTGCTTGGAGAATTATTTTTTACAGAACTTTATAATTCTTTTTCATTTATTTTTGTGGGCAGTTTAAAGTTTCAGACCAATAGTTTTTTGTTATTTTTATAGAGTCTTTGTATTAAAACAAAAGACAAAACTAATATAAACAAATCAAGTTGTTTTGTGACTTTTTTTAATTCATCTGATTATGATTGAACAGCCGATTTTTATTATTTTGTCCCAAGATAGACAAGCTGCATTTTGATATAAAAAGCAGCACATTTGTTATTGTTTGAGTCACCCAGTAAAGTTACATAACAGAGAGTGATTGACTCTTTAGTAGACGAGGATGGGCATTTTAAGCAAAAACAAATCTGTCATTATTATTAATTTGTCACCAGTTCAGCCATGGGATCTATTGCAAACCTTGCGGGAGTGGGTGGTCGTAAGGCTTCTGTGGGAAGAAGTGGGTAACTAAGACCACTGGACCCAAGATCATCAGTAGAGTGAACGACCAATAGAGGTTGGTAATAAAATCAAAACTGGGAGTATAGTAAAGAAAATAATAAAAAATCTATTATATTGAAAAATCTTGTTCTCCTGAAAGAAAACCTTATCTATATATAGGTGTATTTAATTGTAAAATACAAATTTTTGTTTTATTAATTAATAGATCTGTGGGTGGAGGTTGGGTTGGACCCAAATTTGCAGGACCTTGTGAGGTTGACAGACTTTGGAAGAGGTGGTAATGGCCAGAAAATCTGTATGAGTAGGTGGGAGCAAACTTTAAAAAATAGTCCTGCACAGAATTCTACTTTACAATATATTTATAGCTCAGCCTGGCTACAGTTTCCACGTTCTGTAAACTTTTTGAAAAGCCATACGTTCAGTTAAAAAAAAAAAGCATACGTGTCATGAAACAGTATGACTGCAATATTAAAGCAATGGACCACCTTAACAGGAGCTGAAGTAATGTGAAGTGAAGAAACTGAGGAGCAGGTGCAAAATTCAGTAGCGAGCAGCTCTGGGTGATACCATCAAAGAACACAAAGCAAACACTGTCATGTTTACATTTCTTATGTACATGTTCTTTTTAGTCTCCTTTGTTGGACAGTTGTACATTTGTTTTGCATTCCTAAAAGTTGGAAAGATTATTCCAAAGTAAAAATGGCTAACATGGTGATTAGTTGATTCATCGGTAGATTTATTTGTGTGGAGCCGATTTTATATGTTTAAAGTTTGTGTTCTTCATTAAGTTCAGCCTAAAATTTAGTTTAAATTGAGTGTGTGACTATTTCATGTTCTCAGTTGAGAGACTATGGCCTGGTAGTAGTTTGGTTCAGCACACGAAGAATACTAGTAAAATGAGAAAACTCTGTTGACATCAAAAACTTTAATCATTGGTTAAGTTCTGTTGGAACCATGAAATGGTATCAGTGTTTGTGCAGTAAACATGCAAACGTTATCTGAACTTGTGTGATCCCAATAAAATGAAATTGACTGTGGTTCTGTGTTCTTAGACACCTTGAGACATCAATGAGATGGAAGAAGTTTTTGTTTGCTATGAGGCCCTCCCCCCAACACCTAGCCACTTTCTGAAGTAGATTATGTTCAGGTGCAATCTTTAAGAACAATATAAGCCACACTTTGACAACAGATGACCCAAAGGCTGGGACATTTAAATGAAACCCCTTTGGGTATCTACTAAAATAGTACAAACCTTTAATATCCAGGTTAGTGAAATTGTTGTTTGTGATGGCAGAACCAGGCTAAGTATAAATACTTTGAAAAACTCAAATTAGGGGTGCAATGATTGCAGTTTTTGGCCAATCACGATCTTGAGAAAAATCTGACTTGCCAATACCGATTTTTGCCAATACTGATTTTATCTTAACTAAAAACAGATTACGTCAATGTTTCAATTTCCTTTTATTGAGAAAACTAATATGAATACTCATGAAACAATACCAGTTTCAACTGGACATGAGGTAATGTTCTCAAATACAGGTCCTTCTCAAAAAATTAGCATATTGTGATGAAGTTAATTATTTTCTGTAATGTACTGATAAACATTAGACTTTCATATATTTTAGATTCATTACACACAACTGAAGTGGTTCAAGCCGTTTTTTGTTTTTTTAATATTGATGATTTTGGCAAACAGCTCATGAAAACCCAAAATTCCTATCTCAAAAAATTAGCATATCATGAAAAGGTTCTCTAAACGAGCTATTAACCTAATCATCTGAATCAACTAATTAACTCTAAACACCTGCAAACGATTCCTGAGGCTTTTAAAAACTCCCAGTCTGGTTCATTACTCAAAACCGCAATCATGGGTAAGACTGCCGACCTGACTGCTGTCCAGAAGGCCATCATTGACACCCTCAAGCAAGAGGGTAAGACACAGAAAGAAATTTCTGAACCAATAGGCTGTTCCCAGAGTGCTGAATCAAGGCACCTCAGTGGGAAGTCTGTGGGAAGGAAAAAGTGTGGCAGAAAACGCTGCACAACAAGAAGAGGTGACCGGACCCTGAGGAAGATTGTGGAGAAGGACCGATTCCAGACTTTGGGGGACCTGCGGAAGCAGTGGACTGAGTCCGGAATGAAAACATCCAGAGCCACCGTGTACGAGCGTGTGCAGGAAATGGGCTACAGGTGCCGCATTCCCCAGGTCAAGCCACTTTTGAACCAGAAACAGCGGCAGAAGCACCTGAACTGGGCTACAGTGAAGCAGCACTGGCCTGTTGCTCAGTGGTCCAAAGTACTTTTTTCGGATGAAAGCAAATTTTGCATGTCATTCGGAAATCAAGGTGCCAGAGTCTGGAGAAAGACTGGGCAGAGGGAAATGCCAAAATGCCTGAAGTCCAGTGTCAAGTACCCACAGTCAGTGATGGTCTGGGGTGCCATGTCAGCTGCTGGTGTTGGTCCACTGTGTTTTATCAAGGGCAGGGTCAATGCAGCTAGCTATCAGGAGATTTTGGAGCACTTCATGCTTCCGTCTGCTGAAAAGCTTTATGGAGATGAAGATTTTCATTTTTCAGCACGACCTGGCACCTGCTCACAGTGCCAAAACCACTGGTAAATGGTTTACTGACCATGGTATTACTGTGTTCAATTGGCCTGCCAACTCTCCTGACCTGAACCCCATAGAGAATCTGTGTGGTATTGTGAAGAGAAAGTTGAGAGACGCAAGACCCAACACTCTGGATGAGCTTAAGGCCGCTATCGAAGCATCCTGGGCCCCCATAACACCTCAGCAGTGCCACAGGCTGATTGCCTCCATGCCACGCCGCATTGAAGCAGTCATTTCTGCAAAAGGATTCCCGACCAAGTATTGAGTGCATAACTGAACATAATTATTTGAAGGTTGACCTTTTTTGTATTACAAACACTTTTCTTTTATTGGTCGGTTGGAATATGCAAATTTTTTGAGATAGGAATTTTGGGTTTTCATGAGCTGTATGCCAAAATCATCAATATTTAAACCAATAAACGGCTTGAACTACTTCAGTTGTGTGTAATGAATCTAAAATATATGAAAGTCTAATGTTTATCAGTACATTACAGAAAATAATTAACTTTATCACAATATGCAAATTTTTTGAGAAGGACCTGCATAAATGGACATATTTAGCATTGCTGTTCATATTTGTTCCTTTAGACTTTCATTTTTCTAATTTTGAAAACAAAACTTTTGTACCTGTTTTGACACACTTGTCCAAAAAATTATTCTATAGCAATGATTTGCTTTAACAGTAACTAGGGGTTCATCGATTGCAGTTTATGGTCGATCACCGATCTTGAGAAAAACCTGAGATTGAGGCTGATAGAACGGTCGGCCGATCTATCGGTGCACCCCTAACTCAAATACGTAAAAACTTGTCACGCTAAGTACAATTCAGATTCATTTTAAGATTAAGAAGGTTGCAATGTGATTAACAAAACAATTATCGTTCATTCTCACCTCCTGTCTGTGTGACTGTTTGGTGCTTTTAAAGCAAAGTATTTTAATCCCCCACAATGAATTTAGTGCTTGAACAATAACCTTTCAATTAAAAAAAATAGTTTGCTGTACTGAAATCAAAGCTTTCATAAAACATAATTGTAATGAAAAATGTGAACACCTTTCCTTCATTCATAAATAAAACAGAGTCCAAAACCTCCCACTTTAACATTGAAATCTGATGGAGTATAAAAATACCACAAACAAAAAATACAACTATAGATGAATTAATAGAAATCATAGAAAGGTTCTGTTCTAGAGGAAGTTAAGACATTTAAAGGCAGAATTGTACCTACACTCTCCCAGAAGCAGCCTAAATCACTTGTTCTTTAATTTAATGATTGTTTAATGTATTACATTCATTACATTAAATTAAATGACAGTTTGGTTACAAATACAAGCAGGGCTAGTTTATAGACATGCAGAACCTTGTTTAGGTTATTATCTCATATGGGAATAAAAACTATTTATGAAGAACGTCCAAGCTAATAAGCTCTTTAAACGGACTAACGCTGAGTTTATTTAAACAACTTTGATAAGCTACACAAAGACCAGCCGTTGTTATAATCTTGGACAGAATATTATGTATATTTGAGCTGTAATTAAATTCAATTCACCTGATTCTTCTGAGTTGTCTAGAAAAAAAAATCTCATTTGAAACATTGGTCTTTTATTAATGGCATGGAACACTCGTTTAACCAATACATTTGCATTGGTCTCTAGAAGAAATGAATGCCTTGTAAGTCGTACGCTAAACTAGCAGCCTCCCCTGTCGCGATTCAAGATGGGTGAGTCCATGAATAAAGTGACAGTGTAACGTAGATCTGTCAGGCTTTTCAGATTCTAGCGTTTGACCGTCTAATGCAGGAGATGGGTGTAGGAGACTGTTTTCATGTTCAGTATCATGAAAAGCTGAGAGTGACAGATTATAATCAGAAATAATATTTTAAAAAAAAGGTGTTCCAGTGTTCCACACCTTAATTTATCTATATGGCCCTTTGGTAACAAAAATGTTTTCCAACCATGGTCAAAACCCACACACTCAATTCTGAAGCTAGGAAAAAAGGATCATCTTCATATCTTTTAGGTCATGCATCAAACTTGGGTTCAGGATGTGCCTGTGAGCTCTTCCTCCCAGCTTTGATGCCCTTCCTCTGCTATGAGCACAGCACACAATGCTTCTTATGTGAGAGCAGCATTACCCAGACTGTGGAGTTGGTAGACAAACATAGTCATTGGCCAACGACTCTGTAAAATCACTGGATTAGGGTAGATGTTTTTGGTGTTCAACCAGAATCTTTCTCCAGTTTTTCTTCCTGCAGGCTGCTGCCTCTCATCCTTGCAGATAGCCATGTAAGTATACTGGGCTAAATGAAGGATTTAGCAGCCTAACGGATCTAACATTAGATCATAGTTTTCTTCATTTTTTTTACTCAACTTTTTCCACTGAGGTTTTTTCTACTTCTGTCTGTTATGTTAGACTCTGCTGGAATGTATTTGAAGTTGAGGGGTTGCAGAGAAATGTTTGCACAGCTATCTGATGCTCCTTCTTTTTAGATTTATTATTTTTTAAGGAGAAAGCAAAAGATTAAGGGCCAATAATTCTGTTGCATGAATGTGTACATTCTCTCACCAGTGTACTGGTTTGGAGCCTTTTTGCCTTCACAACTTCCTTGACTTTACCTTACATAGATCTGACAAGGTGCTGGTAACATTCCTCAGAGGTTCTGGTCCATATTGATATGATAGTATCACAGTTATATCCATGATGTGAATCTCGCGTTCCACCACATACCAAAGATTCTGGACTGGATTGAGATCTGGTGACTGTGGAGACTGCTGAAATACAATTAACTCATCATTATGTTAAAAAAAACTATTGAGAGATGATCTGAGCTTTGACATGGTGCATTATCCTGCTGGAATTAACAATCAGAAGATGTGTCCACTGTGGTCATAAAGGGATGGATGTGGTCACGACAATACTCAGGTAGGCTGTGATGTTTAAACCACAGCCTCCCTTAAACCAGTTGGTACTAATGCTGCGTTCGATTTACCTCAGAAGTCAGAACTCGGAATTAGGAATGACGTCACACCCAAGTTAACAGCGTTCTGGTTACCATAGTCGGAGAAGTCGGAATGTCAATATGGCGGCGCCCGAGAACACTGCTGTTTTGGTAGCTCTCAACGAACACAGACGACTAATAAACAACACTTTTAGTTTGTTCAGCTTAGAGATGCAAGTGCTACATGTAACATTGATTTTACATGCACTCTTATATGCGTGTCTTGTAAAATAAACACATTTCAACCAAAACTTACTGTTGTTGATACGGAGAGCTGCCATCTTGGATCTAGAGGTCGGAGTTCTGAAAAACTTCTGAGTTTCCGACTGAGAGGACCGACTTTGCGGGGCGTTTTATTTGATTTTTCCTACTCGGAAGTCGGGATTTCCGAGTTCCGAGGACAAATCAAACGCACCATTAGTGGGCAAAGAAAATCTCCCCAACATCATTACACCACCAGCAGCAGCAGCCTAACAACATTGTTTTGATGACATCTGCTGATGTCATTTCCTTTTGAGTTACAGCCAATCAGCATGTGCTAACCACAAGTCCCGCTTAGCTACTCTACCGGGCCATTTCCAAGTACCTGCCCCAGTTCAGGTACTCCTTTGGCTCCTGAAATGGCCCAGAAAATGAACCTTTCGTCTGGCCCGGTGAAGTGGAGAAATGTGCATGCCCTGAAGTTCTGGTAAAATGACCCTGAAGCTCCTATAGTAGAAACAGCCTTATTCATGCTGCATTCAAAAGTCCCTACTTCAGTTTGGACTTCAGCAAGTCGACTGTATCTTCTAAGGCCTAAATGCATTGAGTTGCTTCCGTGTGATTGGCTGATTAGCTATTAGTGTTAACAAGCTTTTTAGGCCAGTGTGCCTAATAAAGTGAACAGTTATTAGAGAAATCAGTGTCATGTGGTCATAACTACAAAAACAACAGATCTCTACTTGCCAAGATCTTGTTTTCTGTCATCACACGAATGTTGGCATCACACCGTATGTACCTAAAATAATCACGTCTTCTCTGGAGTGTTGTAGCAGCTGAATATAATGCCGCAACATAACTATGCTACTTTTATTGTTCCACTGAGACTTTGACAGCCACCAGTTCACTACCCTATACTTTGTGTGTAGGCTGCAAACTCAGTTGTGTTCTGTCACTGCATTGATGCAGAGTCATTCACGACCGCATTGCAGTGCATCTAACCAGTGTTAACTTTGACAGCAAATCTTGATTTAGATTTGTTTGCGATCTTTAAAAGAAATTGTAATTTTTAAAGAGTTATTGTTAAAAGATTAAATGAAATGCTTCAAGAGAGGTTGGACCAATATTTAGCAATAATAACTCTTAGCATACAAGCTACACTGCACCCAGTTAATTTGATTTAGCCTCCTCTTTGGTCTGTTGCCTATTAGAGTCAGTTTTGTACTTTGCACCACTGAGAGGAACTGCTGAAATATTCTGCTGGGATGTTCTCACTTTCTGTCCCTACAGTTTCTCTACTGTTGTCGTCTTTAGTCTTCTGTAACTGTGATGGGAGGGAAAAGAAGCATCTTTTGCTCAGATTAGAAAAATAATCTTTGTTAAAGTCTGATTGGACGTTATAGCTTGTCATGTTTTTTTTATTTATTCTTTATTGACTAGTTATCACTTAGGCCCTGTCCACACGTAGCTGGGTATCTCCCAAAACAAAGATATTTTTCTACGATTCAGCCTGTCATCCACACAAAAACGCAGATTTACACAACTAAAACAAATCTTTTTAAAAACTGAAGCCAAAGTTAAGATTTGCGTTTTTTTTCTTTCGTTTTAGGCGTTTCTGTGTGGAGAGAAATAACTGGAGTTTTAGGTTTCACAACATCACCGTCTGCGACAAAAGTGCTGACGGCCCATGTGAGACCTGTGTTTACGCTACAACATGGATGCCCTCCGAGCTGTGCTCACGTCATCAATCGTCCAAGCGCTTGTTGACGCTTGTTGACTTTTATACTCCAAAACTACATTTTAAGAGCAATTCTACCTCCTTATCGGTCCACACAAACGAGCTAGGCGCCATGTTTCATGTTTTGTTGAAGTTGAGCAGGAAGATGAAATAGATAGGATTCGGGGGAACTACTCCCGCCTACAGGTCTGGCATGCCTATGAATGTGCTTAACAATGCATTTATGTGGTTACATGTGGGTTGAGTTTTTTTCTAAAAACAAGGTGGTGTGGACGCTATTTTTTGGGATATTTGTTTTTTTAAAAACCCGGCTACGTGTGGACAGGGCCTTAGTTATAATCAATTTTTTGTTTTGGAAAACATTGACAAACTAATGAAATGTGTCTGTGAAAATAAGACTAATGATGAAGAAATTTCCACATTTCTATGATATGGTTTATTTAGGATTTGTTTTAAAAAATATTTGTCCTGGTGACTGTGATTCAGGGGTTTAGAGTTTGCACTGCAACCGGTGAGTTGCTGGTTCAAACCCAGGCTCCATCTGTGTCAGTTGTTGTGTCCTTGGGCAAGACACTTCACCATACTTGGCTGCTAGTGTTGGTCAGAAGGACCGGTAGCATTGACTTTGTGACAGCTTCACTTCTGTCAGTGTGCCCCAGGGGAGCTGTGGCTACAATTTAACTTTACTATTAGCGCATGAATTAGTGTGTCCTCAGATTTACACAAGTGCTATACTAGTATAAATAACAACTGCCAATATCAGGGCCATGGCGAAGAAGACCCAGCAGTGGCCACACTTCTTGGATGTGGGTCTCAGTAAAAAGTTGAGTAAAATATGTTTTTCAAATTTAAGGTCAGGGGGCCATTACCTCATTTTATTAATACCATAGTTTGTAAATGGCTCGTTTTAGAAGGTGATGTCTCCAAGGCTCGTTTTCCACCAGGCTTGCAGGCACACTTTTTGCCTTTCTCAGATCCTGTGTCTTTAGCTCAGTTTGCACACCAGTGTTCAGATAAACACACTCACGTTCTTAAAAGGGGTCACTGCTTGTTCTATGGAGGCTGGATGGTGACTGCCCCATATACTGCTGTTACCGCGGTCCCCAGACAGGACGGTGACGTCGCTTGATCTTCACCATCGGTATTCTCAGCCTTCTCCATGGTGATGACTTAGAGGGGGGGGGGCATGCTTGTCCATGTACGCTACCACCAGCTGCTGTCCACAGCCATGCCCACGCTTTTCAGTGATTGTACTGTAATTTTTTTTCCTGTTTTTATTTCTGTTATTATTCTAGAAAAAGATGCCTTAGAAATGATTGAAGCCTTTAAAGATCCGCCTGGTTCTGGTGTGAGCAGTTGAGCTAAGGGTATGTGCTGCAGTCAGACACACTGTTGCTGCTCATCTTAATCTTTTCTGTAAAACGGCTTTTTTCCCTCTTTTTTTTTTTTTTTTGCTCCCACTCGCACTTAAGCAGAATGACACTCAATGCACACTCGCTCAACGGACAAGACTGTCCTAAGGTGATCCAATAACGACATAAAAGTTTCTGTGTGTGCGCATGTGTGTGTGTACTGTATTTGGTGCAAGCTACAGCATGTATCTTCAATTTACAGTTCTGACACCCACACACAAAGTGCTGTGGATGCAAAGACATCAGCACAAAGCGGCAGATCCAGACAGAGAGGAACACAATAGGCTCTGACAGCAGCAATAGTTCCTCTACTGTGTCTTTACGTGTGTGTTTTTTAAAGCCGTGTGCAGTATGCGTGGCTTAGGCCGTGGCAGGAAGAGGGTAAGAAATAGGTCATCACAGTGGAGGTAATATCCATGCCTTGAGGTTGACCGCAGAATCCATGTCTGTGCTTGGTTAGGCAGGTGGTGTCTTGTGTTGATTTGGGCTAACTTGGCTTGGTCTCTTTTATTTGATTGGAACCAGTTTCCAAAATTATTTTGGTAAAAGATTAGGACCCACACCAAACTTTGGTGTGCCTGTTTCGCCCTGACTCATACAGTATTTTTCCAAGGCACCATTTAATATGCAAACATGCACTTGAGCCCAGTTATGAGGCTTGTTAATAGTTTAACCTCTGTTGAGTTGATGCAAATTTTTCTGCTCCCCTTGCTGAGATTGAATTGTCATGTACTGACTGAAAAAGTACAGTGCTGTGCAAAAGTATGTCACATTTAAATGTTTCAGCTCAGCAAACAAACTCAGTATCACAGATAAACTGTGTAATAAATAGCGACTGCTGTTTTCAAGTGAGGATTTACTTTATATGCAAAACAGCCTATCCAAACCCTCTGGCCCAATATGAAAAAGTAATTCCCTCCTTGTTAAATCATTAATTCACTTTGATTGACCACATTGTATGAGACGCTGGGTTGAGCTTTACTAGACACACCTAGGCCTGATTAGACTTGTTGAAATATGTCACTTCAATAGAAGCTTTTTGACAACATGAAGTAGGCTAAAAGATCTCAACAAGCAACCTGTCATGCTCCATTCTAAAGAAATTCAATTACTTTTAATTTTAAGAGGTTTGGGAAAATATTTTATGGACTTCATAAACCCAGACAACTTGTTTCTAGTGGAGTATTATAGTTGTGTGTACTTGAATGCAGGTTCCTTATACCTGTTTGTTAATGAAAGTCTTGATTATTGTTGAAGGAAGGCAGGTTTAGCTGGGAATGCAGCTTGAGCATTGTCGCCAGTCAGACCTTCATTGGAAGCAGGGTGGAAAAAAAGTAGTAAATGAGCTGACAGCGAAGATGTATTGGTCTGCACATACAAGGACACCGGCAGATTGCCCTTGTCCTGTGTCTTGCAACTTAGACTCAACCAAAACTAGCGTGCTACTACTCTACCAGGTATTGTGTCACACACTGACATCAGTTGATTATGTAAAGGCTTATGAAAGCTACCTTCGGAGTGGAGGATGCAGGTGAAATGTTTTGCATGATGGATAGCCATACTATTTATTTCTTAATTTAGATATTCAAAACAGGTTTTAATTGAAACCTCATTGTTGTCAAGTTCTCTCTTGACTTTTATCGTTCCAAGAAACACTTCTGCTGCACAAAAGACCCGGTGTGTGGGCTGCATAGTGTACCTTGCACTGTTGAATTGGGACATAATCTCAGCTCTTTCTTTTTCTCTCTCACACACTCCTGGCTGCTTAGAACAGAAAGCATTATCAAGCCAAAGTAGTGTGTGAGCTATTAAAAGGTGACCTCCTTTTTCTAGGTCATTACCAAAAAAGAATGGATGGATTCTAGTTATGAATATCCAAAAATCTTGACGGAGAGGGATGAGAACGGAGAGGCATATTTCTTGCCTTAGGGTGGTTAGAAGGGGTTGTGTTGAAATGGAGCAGGGGGGGTGGTTGTTGGAGAGCATTGGTAACGGCATGGAAATGGTTGTAGCTAGTGCGATGTGGGGTGGGGAAATGAAAAGACAGAGGCACGTAGTGTGTAGCCTGGTCAAAGGGGGACACGGTGGTTATGAGAGCGCAGCAGAGGGAGATCTTGTGACAGGGTCACGAGAAATAAATCAGACATTAAGTTGAGGAGTGATCTTCTTGCTCCTCTGTTGGAGCAGGATACAGCTGCTACCAGAGAACACACATACTCTGTGTTTGGCTTCCTTTTTCTGTTGCAAGACAATCTGTTTTTGTAGGGCTTAATGCTTTGTAGGCCCCCATGTGTAGCCTTCACTGATGCATTCAGGCAATTTAGTTGAACGAAATGGTTTCGAAGGATCTTTTGGTGTTGTGCCCCAACTTTATATTTGAGATTAAAGTATTCGTTCTTGCATGAACAGAGGTGGTGCTAAACGGCTACTGGCCTCAGCGTAGCTCCCTCCGCTTTCAGAGTCTCAGAGGAGCTAAGGCCCTTCTTCTCTGTGGTACACCAAAAGATAGAAGAGCACAGAGCGAGCCTGAGGGGCTCTCGGTTATATTTACTGTCTGCGACGAAAGAGAGGAGAGAGAAGGGGCGGATGGGAGGGGTTTAAAAAAAGAAGAGGAAAAAAACACGAAACGAAAAAGCGAGGGAGACAGAGGAGGGTTGCTATGGTAACAGAAATATGGCTGCTCTTCAAAAACCTTGAATGTAGGTGGTGGTGAGATGAGTGTTTTTTTTTTCCAACCTCATCTTTCCCTTTCAGTTTTGCAGATATTATGGATGTGCTGGATCTCTTTTGTTATGATCAAGGACCGATGTGCCATCAGCTTTTTTTTTATTTCTCTTCCCATGACCTCAGGGCGATGTTTCTAGGCATATGTAGATCCATTAAATCAGTGTGAATCTTGACTAGTTCAAAATCACTTTAGCTAAACGGAAAGCTTATTTTGACACTAAAATCCTTAAAACCAGTTTATCATAGCACTTAAGAATTCATCTAGAAAGTAGGCATAAGTTCATATGTTTCAGTGGTTTAATGTCCAGATGATTCATTAACTGTCCTAATTTAATTGGTACATATTTTCCCCAAATCAGCTCCCACCTGCTTTTTAGAAGTCTTTTTTATTTTGTCCACTGTCCAAACCGCAGGAACACGTCCTAACTTTGCACAAAGAAGCTTTGACATCTTTTTCGTCATAACGAGTTTAGTCAATCACCGTGGAATTTCAGCAGAGGGATTTTATAGCGTTTGATACTGATGATATAATTTTGAATCATTAACGTTTTTGGGGGATTTCTGGGATACAGATTGAGTTTTCCCTTTGTCACAAATACCAAGAGTAAATCCTATGCTAAACCAAGGCTCTCCACATCAACAAGAACATAACATGACAGCTACAGTAGGGTTATGTTCAACATAATGACTGAAGCTGTTTCCAAATTCACGGGTTGCATCCTTGGAAGGATCCAGCCTACTCAGTGTACATAGCTGGGTCTTTCGTTAACTGCAAAGTGAGCGGTTGTGACATTGAATACTTTAGCCTTTGAGTTATTCCCACCCTTACCTCAACAAACGTCCTGCTGTCCAACAACCAACCTTGGAATAAAAATGGACCCGGTTCTGAAGATGGAAGCTCAGGTCAATAGCACAGTCAGGTCCTGCTTTTACCACCTCAGGCAAATTTCTAAATTAAAGCCCATCCTGAGTGCCCGTCTTCTACAATCTGTGATTCACGCCTTCATCACTTCCCGGCTAGATTATTCCAACTCCTGCTTGTACGACATCAGTAAAGCTGCTCTGTCTAGACTTCAGCTCGTCCAGAATTCAGCAGAAAGGTTCCTGACTGGAGCTGACAGAAGACAGCACATTACACCCATTCTTAAATCACTCCATTGGTTGCCCGTTCAGTTCAGGATCAATTTCAAAATTCTGCTTCTTGCATACAAATCATTGAACAGTCAGGCCCCTCCCTATCTGTGTGAACTTCTCCATTTCTACCACCCTCCTCGTGGTCTTAGGTCTGAAGATCAGCTCCTAACCGTCCCTAAGGCACGTTTGAAGACACGCGGGGAAAGGGCTTTTTCTGTCTGTGCCCCAAAACTCTGGAACTCATTACCTCTTCAGGTTAGGCAAGCACCCTCTATTGCCATTTTTAAATCACGCCTGAAAACCCACTACTTCTCCCTGGCCTTCAACTCCCAAACCACAAAGCATTAACTCATCCTTAGGTTTTTCCACCTTGTTGATTTTAAATTTGTGGTTTTAATTGTTCTATTGGTTTTAGTTTGTTGTTCTTTTAACTCTTTTATCTTTTTTGATTTTTCTTATGATATATATGACTATTTTAGCTTGTGTTTTTTACCTGTTTTTATGTGCAGCGCTTTGGTCAGTTGTAATGCCGTGTTAAAAGCGCTCTACAAATAAAGTGGTATGGTATGGTAACCAGCGTTGGCAATGAACAGTAGTTAAAACTGAACTTAATGGCAACACAGGACCTGCAATACGAGTTTATTTACAATGATTTTATTGATTTCTTTGACAAAAATTATGTACATTTTTGTACTGCCAGCTTTTAATATACGTATGTTTAAAACTGTATTGCTCTTCCTCTTTGCCCACCATTGTTACAAGAACAAAAGTCTCACGTCGCATTTGCAGCGCCTACAGATTTGTACAGCTTTGTTGCTTCACTGTGACATAATCGGCTTTCAAATGCGGCCTTGGAAGGATGCAGCCCTTGAATTTGGACGCAGCCTTAACTCAGTTGCACGTCAAATTTTGGGATTAGAAGTGTTTTTTCCTGTAGCATTATGTCCTTGCACTGGCACCAAAAATGAACTTCTTCCATCAATAAGTCAAAATAGTTAAAAATACAATCCACGCCCCTTTTTACCTGCAGAAATAATGAATTAAAGACTTATCAATCCTTTGTAGAACGAATATTGATTACTGGGTGTTGTAAGTGACTTTCAGCCACTACGTCTAACTGTTATTGCCAACATTTTAAACAAAGACCTGGTGCTATGTGTAGCACAGGATATGCACCACTCTGAAGTACTGTGACATCAAATTGTAGCTCCTTATCTGTAAAACTGTTTATTTTTCATATTACTAATTAGGGCTGGGCGATATGGCCTAAAATCAGTATTACAGTATATTGAGGAGTTTACATCAATAACGATAACTACCCATATGCACAAAAACAGAAGTAGTTAGGGCTGTGGCAGCATAATTGCTCCACAGCCAGTTTTATTGATAGTATTACTTTGAATTATTTTTAATTTCTACTTCAAACTAAGTACTAAGAACTTTTAGTTAAGACTGATTGAAAAACCAAGCACAACTGAACAAGTAAAAAAGTAAAATAACAAAAATATCCAGCAAACACAAAGTATTTAAAATACAATCTCTTATAATCTAAATCTGGATATTACAAAGAGCTGCATCATGTGAATATTGTCACATTTGAGTTGTCAGGTAGTCGGGTTCTCTATAAAGTTGTATTGTACTGAAAGTGCAGAGTGTATTACCTTGACTTGGTGGTGCTACAATCTTTCTGCAGTTTACATTTGTCTTGTTTTCATCCCATCATCCTTGCTGAATGCATAATGTTACCAAATGATTGACGAAACATTTCTTGGAAAAAGCTTCTCCGCGACCAAATCTGCTGTAGTTACCGCTCCCGCTTGTAGCCCGCTGATCACCGTTAACCGCACCGCACTGAGTAGAGAGCTACCACACGTTATCAGGCAGCTGTGAGCCGCAAACAGAAAGCTGCCGTGGCCCGTGAGTTAGAGTGACGAGCTACAAGAAGCTAGCCTGGCAAGCCATCCTATATTTGTGACTGCCTTTTTTGCCTTATAAGCGAACCACAGACGTGGATGCTGAGCAAAATCATTTTGCTCCGGCAAATGACGGTTTAAATTTCTAGGCTAAAAGAAGCACGAGTCTATTTGAATTATCGTCTATTTTCTGTTTTTTTCCTTCTTGTTACCACAGACATATTTACGTAGATGCCCATGGACTGGCGCTGCCCATAGACATACTAGTACTACTAGTAAAACATACTAATAGACATACTGGACAAACCAAGTCCATTTATGTCTGTGGACTGCTTATGAGGCAAAAAAGGCGGTTCCAACCACCCCCATTTTGGCTGTGTCAAATGTCTCGTCATGCCCAGACAATCCATAAATGGGAAAAGAGGTGGAACTGAGGGTGGGTGCCAACGGAACCAATGTAGCTACTAGCTAAACTGAGCTAACCCCCTGAAACTAAGACGGAGCTCCGGGACAGTGACTCGCGCGGCCACCTGCGAGGCCATGGTTGGAGTTCAGTGGGACATTAGCTACATACTAACCTGAAGCTAGTGGAGTTTTTTGAGCGCTTTTAGCAAGAGAAACGCGGTTCAGTGACTCAAAAGTGAAGCAACAGCAACTAAAAGAGCTGCAGTGTTTTTATAGTCTCCCTCAGAAAGCTCCACAGGCAACCAGTACAACTAAAGCCTCGCATGGAAGCCAGGTGGCCGCACGTCCCGGCTCCCTGCGTGTAGCAGCTGTTCCCGGCCGAGAGACAGGAGAGGCCGGGCGCCCACCTCGCTGGGCTGCCACCGCAAGGTTGAAGCAGCAGTAGAAATAAATGCACTGGTGAATGGAGACCCATCTAAGATGGCGACCGGCCACTACAGCAGCTCCCATAGGCAGCACCACTCCACGGGGCATTTACATGTATATGTCTGTGATTGCAACCGTAGGCTGCACAAAAACATGTATAGTTACTCACTTGCATTGACTTTGGAGAGCAAGGAGACCCATCCAATATGGCAGCAATGCGGTTATGCTCTCCAGCACCCAATGGGGCATCTATGTATTCATATCTATGCTGGTTACAGACTGGAAGGGGTGGAGTCACGTGATATAGTCACGTGTATTGTGTATTATGTTGAGTCACATTGCCATGTGATTCCAGGTGGTATAGCTTCTTAAATGGACAAGAACACAGCCAACCTACACACCTTTTCATTTTTTTTTTTTACTGAATTTACCAAGATGATGTCGGTTAGTGTCATAAGTGTCATAACGACACACTTTCGGTTTATCGCCCAGCTCTATTACTAATGCAGCATTCCCTTGTATAGCTTCTCATGTTTCAGCTTCATTCATAAATATTGGTGATTTTTTTTTCTTTAGAAATGTCGACAACTCTCGATTGACCTGGTATTATTTTTGTGTGTTTTTTTTTTTTGGTCGAGGAACAAGTGACCCACTTTTACAGAAAACCTAAAACTACTTTCCACCTTTCAAAATTTCTCCAGATCCTTTAAACCTAAACTATTCAAAGCATTTATTCACAAATGATTTGATTCCAAATAGTTGTCATACAGCACCTGTTCAGCTTAAAACTGTTTTAAAGGGTTCAAACTTTCCTTTAACAGTTCTAATCTTTGCATTAAAAACCAGTCAAATAATGATACGTTTTTGATGAATGTGTGAAACATAAGTTTTGTCATTGGTGTAACTCTGATTCTAGTTCTGTGTTTTGTGTTTACCTGGTCAGGGACGGGAGAAAGTGGCAAAAGCACCTTTATCAAACAGATGAGGATCATCCATGGAGCTGGCTACTCAGACGAAGACAAGAGGGGCTTCATTCGGCTCGTTTACCAAAACATCTTCACCTCCATGCAGGCCATGATTCGCGCCACGGAGACTCTCAAGATCCCGTACAAATATGAACAGAACCGCGTAAGAATTGACACCCAGAAATCAGAGAAATGATCATATTTTGTGCTTCCTTTGATTGTTTATAACAGCATTTTATATTCTGTTCCATATGAATCAATTACGAAAATTCATTAAGAATAGAGTAGAAGTAGATCTTGCTTAAGAAGAATCTGTTAAATCCAGATAAGGGAACAAATATAAACGATCTATTCATCATGTCTGACTCCAGTTCTCATCAGAACCAGCTGTGAATTATGACACTCTGGCCCCATGAAGCTGAATAGCTTTTTCTTATTGTTGGGTTGCTAATAAAAATGGCTCTATCTCCTCCCCTCCCACATCTCCTTCCAGGCCAATGCCATGCTTGTGAAGGAGGTGGACATTGAGAAGATCAATGGGTTTGACCAGCACTACGTTGCAGCTATTAAAAGCCTGTGGGCCGACCCGGGCATCCAGGAGGCGTACGACCGCCGCAGAGAGTACCAGCTCTCTGACTCCACTAAATAGTATGTCTGTCTGTTTTACTGCTTGCTTGTCTCTGCAGGGATGAAGCTATGATGTTCATCCAGGATTTAAGGATGATATTAATAATCTATGAAAGACTGGTTATGTCATTTAGTAGCTGTGTTGGTTTGGAAACTTCAGTAAGTTTCTTTGTTTATTTTTTAAACAGCAAATGAATTCTTAAAACACTTCAGCTTGAGCAGAAATCAGACTTTTGCAAAAAAATATTTAATTGTAAAAAATAAGGAAAATCTAGTGAAAACTAATGATGAAATGTTTGTTTCCAAACCTTTATCCACGTTTTTCTGTGTGACATGCTTTTAGGAGAAAGGATGCTAGCATGACTGTGCATGCAGGTGAAATTTAATGACCAATTTCACCAAAATATTTTGCAAAACAACTTCTTTTTACTTTTCAAGCCTCTATGGTTTATTTTTTCCATGTTTAACATGTGACTGGGTTTATTATTCACAGATTTGAAGGTAAGTAAATCTGTTGTGGGCTTGTATTTGCATTCATATGTGTGCAGTTACTGGTGTTATAATGTATTCTGGGCAGGGTAGTGCAGGAGTAAAGGCTACCACGTTTGAATAAAAACAACTTAAAGGCACTTGTATAGTCTTAATTTGCTATAATAATAATAATAATAATAATAATAATAATAGTTATTAAGTTTAAGTTTGGTGGTATTGTGTCATTCAGGTTTTTTTACATTGCTAAATTCTGCAACATTTTCCAGTAAATAAAAGATCAGAGGAAATTTTCATGCAGAATCTGAAAAATGGATCTTATTTAATTAGCTTTACTACTTCCTGATTTAAGTAGATTAGATGTTAACAGCTCACTGAATAACATTCAAATCAAACTAAAAGCATATTTAATATGTATTTATAATATAATTAACTAGTGAGAGAAAACTAGTCCAGATTTGTTTAATTCTGTTCTGGTCTTCTGAACAGACATTTTCATTTTTAAATGAATAATAGAAATTAGATTTTTGTCATGTTGTCAATGACTCTTTATACGAGGAAATTTGTTATTTTTTGGTCTTCAAAAATGTTTACTGTTAAAAAAATAGAAATATAATAAGTTAGAATAATTGATTCATTGATAATTTAGACAAAAGCAGCTTTAGACGTGATTCTGCCTGTTATTTCTGCTCTGTAACAGAAAGCATCAGTCAGAATAATATTTGAAACTGATTTATTAACTATTGTCTAATCTTTAAGTTACTAGGAATGAAAAAACAAAAAAACATGTGACCCCAGGCTACAGCACCCCCTGGCTGCAGTCCAGCTGCACTGCAGTTGAATTGTGCTTCAAGTCTGATTGTGTGTGAGTGTGTGTGAGAGAGAAAGTATTGAACTTGTCTCCATTTCAGCCTTATCCACACTGTTCATGTTTATCTCCAGTTACCTTAGCGATATAAACCGTGTGACCGCGGAGGGATACGTTCCCACCCAGCAGGATGTGCTGAGGGTCCGCGTTCCCACCACGGGTATAATAGAGTACCCGTTTGACCTGGAGAACGTCATCTTCAGGTACCACTCTAAGCACCAGGGTTGCAGCATCATCACGAGTAGACGACATAAACCACTGATGCTTCAGAAACCAGCAGCCTCAAGGGGGAGGGGCCCTCTCGAGGATCCTGCTTTTTGCCGCGGACGACACAAATTCTCAATCTGCTCCAAATTCTGATTCTGAATGAACTGAGTTGTCATAAACGGATAAATGAAAATTAGGCATTTAATGAGATTAGATATCAGTGGTTTGTGTTTAGGACTGTGTTGGCCTGGGGCCAGACGTGCTGCACTGGAGCGTGTGGGGAGCAGCCAGAAAACACCAGAGAAAGGAAGATTAGGCACAGATCTCAAGGACACTTCAGGAATGCTTTATTCAGTGATAAACGAGGAAAATGTAAAGTTTCCCTTTTCAAAATAAAAGTAGGGATTATGTTTCCTTTGATCCTTGACGTCAGACGTGTCTGATCCTCCTTTATCTGAGAGGAGCGCTGATGTTTCTGCTGCTGCCGTCACTGATGCCACCTCACTGTCTGCACATCCTTCCATTTATGAGATTCTGCTTAAACCAAAGCAGCAGTATGGGTTCTTGCAGACGGCACTGGTGGCTCACACTAACACCTTTTTTGTTTCTCTAGTTCTTCTGTGGATCTTCTCCTGCAGGACTCATCATCGCTTTCCTGGAATTGCATCGGGTTGCTATAATTTCCGGTCACGCTTTATATAACTGTTTTCCTGTCTTTTTTCCCCCTCTCTCTCTTTTTTATTTCCCCTTATTTCCTGACGACCTCCCTGTAGTTATCTTTCGGATCTGGATCGTATTGTCGATCTCAACTATCTTCCCACTCAGCAGGACGTACTCAGAGTGCGCATCCCCACTACAGGAATCATAGAGTACCCTTTCGACTTGCAGAGCATCATTTTCAGGTAGAACGATGCCTGTTCTGACTGCGTCCGTTCATTTTTTGTTTTTAACATAATCAACTCATGATGTTCGTCCCCTCCTGAGCTCCCTCTAGACCATCTTTTAATCCCTCCTCATTAATGAAAACTACTTGTTTGTCTACATTTCTGAATGTTTTCTTGCAATTAAAACATTAATTTCCATTGTAACTTACCTGCTGCCGTTTAGAACAATCAGAACCCAACCACAAATGAACACCAAGTCCTACATTCTGGTGCCCGGTCGGTCTCTCTAAGTGGGTCACCTCCTCTTTTCCTCCTCCTATCCTCCCCGGCTGTCACAAGAAACGAGGTCGTCCTCTCCGCTGTGGAGGAATGTTATTTTGGGCAGCAGGTCCTGCAGGGCCTATATTGGCCCTGGGTCTCTGTGGACCACAGTGGACTGGGCCACCACCAGGGGGCGCCATTGCACTGTGAAATTGAGCCGATTGTGTTCAGTCTGACGTCCCTTTAGTGTGGAAGAAAAGGGGAATTCACAAAAACGAGCTGTTTAATTGCTCCCATTTTATTAATTATCTGCTTTGCTGGAAAAGTTTCGTGACTGCAGAGTTCTCACGGAATCCTTTTGTCACAAACGGAGACGTAATGAGACTGGGACCTGAAGTCCCAGATATGGAGGAGGGACATTGTCAAGGAGAGGCCTTTAGAAACTCTCGTACGCAAGTCTGCATGTCAGCTGGTTCATCGGTTATTGGCACCCTGCTTACTGCATGTTCCCTAATCAGACTCTAAGATTTGACTTCCTCTATCTTTCACCAGTTTGTCCCTGTCCTCTGTCCGTCCTCTCTGTTGTGTCCCACTTTTCGGCTCCTCTTTTGTCTTTCGTTTCATGTCTCCCCCGTCTCCCTCATTTGTCTCAAAGTGTGTGTTTGCACTCTTCAGGGAAAGCAGACAAATCGGTGCACTTTGACTTTCACTTTAATTCTAACACACACACACAGAATGATTAGAGGAGGATGAGTTGAGCATAAACACTTTTTTACGTTTCTATATTTTTAGGTGATTAAGTTCAGCTCAGGTTATTTTGATTGCTAAATATAGATTCTGGTTTGGTTTTGGATTCTTTTTCCTCCAACTGACAAAGTTTGAAGTGGAGTGAATTTAATGAAGTGGCAAAAGTGAATTGAATCTATCAGGATTGATTTTTAACTAAGCAGGACTGAATGTTGTAGGGAATCTGCACATTTGTCCTGTTGAACTTAGAACAGTTAAGACATGTTCTGATTATTTCTAGGATAAATCAATGCATGAAGTGCAGCTAAATTGTTTAAAAGTCATTCATCTTGATGGAATCAAAACTTTTGTCCCAACAGCAAAAACAACTAACACTGATCACGATTTTATAACTTTTAGAGTATTATTCAGCACAGTGAAACTACCCAGGCCTTTATTCTAACGTGTCTAAACCTCACCACCAGGATGGTGGATGTGGGGGGCCAGAGGTCAGAGAGGAGGAAGTGGATTCACTGCTTTGAGAATGTCACCTCCATTATGTTTCTGGTGGCCCTGAGTGAGTATGACCAGGTCCTGGTGGAGTCTGACAACGAGGTGAGTGAAGAGTAAACCTGGATTAGCTTAAGAAAATCCTGCTCAGAGTTTATTGGCTCCAGCAGCAGCAAACAAACACTTTCTACACATTAAAGTTCATTTCCTTTCTTCTCGCATCAGAACCGTATGGAGGAGAGCAAGGCTCTCTTCAGAACCATCATCACCTACCCCTGGTTTCAAAACTCCTCCGTCATCCTCTTCCTCAACAAGAAGGACCTGTTAGAGGAGAAGATCTCCTACTCACACCTGGTGGATTACTTTCCAGAGTTTGATGGTGGGTTAGTTCATGTTTGTGTGTTCTGAATAATCTCTTAATCTCTATTTGAATAGCGCTTTTCACAGAAATGCATTTCACAAACTGCTCCCCAGTAAGAAACAATCAAACATACGTCCACAATAAAATAGTTACTCAGGTCAGATGGATCTGAACCAAATGTTTTAAGCACTGGTTTGATCAGAGCATTCTTAAAGAAACTAGTTAAAAAAAAAAAAGAAAACATACCTGTTAGGGGTGACGTGTAAGAAAAAACGCAGGATTCTGGGTTTAAGTTTACTAGTAAAACTGTTTACTGAGATTGTCAGAAGATGAAAAGTTTATGAACCTCATCAAGAATGCCCAAGTTTCCACATGGCCTCAGAGGATTTGACTTTGTTTCTTAAACTTATGATTTAACAGTCTGAGAAAACAAGTTTTTTTTTTGTAAACTTAAGATTAATCCTGAAAGCTATTTTCCTTACGAGTCTATCAACCTAAAATGTCAAATGATGACTTGTATTCATGCAAATTCACGTCTTTTGTGTGGAAAGTTTACTTTTTGGCAAATGAAAGTCTTTACAGCATCAAGGAATATAAAAACGTTTTCATATGGGACATTAGAGTTTTCTTCTCCTTTTCCTTCCTCTTTATTTTCTTATTCACCTTCTCTTTCTGCTCCTCTTCACAACACGTGGCCTCTCAACTATCTGAACTGGGGTTTTGCCATCTTAGGCAGAAAGGCTCCGTCTGACTGAGCAGATAAATGATATTATAATAACCTGCACTTTATTACATCTAAGCGTTCTTTCGTGATAAGGTACTGATATACTGTGCAGCAATATTTACGTTTATTCTACTTTTATCTGAAGTTATTTGCAGTTGTAACTTAGCAGACATGTTTGTATAAGCATCAGGAGAAGAAAAACGGTTTTTGTCTTAATTAAAATCAAAATTTAAACTCAGCAGTTCTGGGAATCCATCTTCGGGCAGATAAGAGGAATCTTTACCTGAACCAGACTAGGGAAACAAAAAGCCACCTCAGTGAATTAAAGAGGTGTTTCCGTGTTAACAGCTTTGTGTCCACGTTTCAGGTCCCCAGAGGGATGCTCAGGCGGCGCGGGAGTTCATCCTCAAAATGTTTGTGGACTTGAACCCAGACAGCGACAAGATTATCTACTCTCACTTCACTTGTGCCACGGACACTGAGAACATCCGCTTCGTGTTTGCAGCTGTCAAAGACACCATCCTACAGCTCAATCTAAAAGAGTACAACCTGGTGTGAGGGCTCGCGTACGATGCACACCTCCTCCCCATTGCACAAAGGCACGCCTCTCTGGGAGCGCGCTGCCAACTCCACAGCAATCACGCAGCACACTACTCCGGCTGTCCCACGCCGTCACACACAAACAGAACTCCTGCTTTTTTTCTTGTTCTTTTTCAGTACGTTGTATTTACAGATCCCCCCCGTGCCCCCTCGTTCACCAAAGCCTCACCCATCTCCTCTTCCTCCTTCTCTCGGCAGCTTGTTGTGTCAGAGTCTTCAGCCCCTCACAAAGCTGTGGCGTGTGTCAGATTTGGCCCCGGCTGCTGGCTCTTTCACATTTCTTCTGGCAAACCAACCTTTTCACACAGGCTTAACAGTGACTGGAAGGGTTTCTGTGGCATTTGTATCTATTTGGGGCAGCTTTTACTGGCGACAAATTCAGTTTTGGTGAATAATCAAACCCCACAACGCCCCAGAGAGTCGACCCCATTGTCTCTTTTCCTGCCTGAGTGGAAGGAACTGAGCTTCATCACTCAAGGACCAGTGGTGCTGATCAGAGATGCTTCAGAGCGACCGGGCCAGGATGTGACGAGCTGAGGTTTCAGTCTCCACCTCACATCTGTGAATGTACCCCCGATAAATTAACCCAGAAATGTGTATCATGAAGTAAACACTAAAGGTGGACGAGGGCGCCAGAAAATTCATGAAAATCAATTGTTGAGATTTTTTAGTCCATATTTGGTGGTAAAAAGTTGTCGCAGGTGGAGATTAAAAATGAAGAGAAAATTTATAAAAATCTGCAAAACGGGGGAAAAAATCCAGAAAAGAAGCAACTATAAATTCCTTTCAAGGTTTTCTTTTTTTAAACGTTTAAGTTGATCACACGCTTCCCTTCCTCCAGATGTTTTCTGTATAGATTTACAGGGACAATCTTCCACTCAGCTCCATCTGGTTCCTCTGCACCCTTCGTGCAAAATCAGGCGCTGCTGGCGATGGTCAGCGCTCCGATCTGTGGACGCGGAGGGGAGCGTGACGTCGTCGGGAGCTTAATCAAGAAAAATCTGTAAATTAAAAAAAAATTCAGCATGTCCGACGACGTCACGCCAGCGTCACTCTGCTGTCCAATCAGACGCACTTCCTGATGCGCTGTCATCCCATTTCGTCAGGGTGTGCTTCTGCTGCTTTCGTTTTTTTATTTAGTCACGTTTAATTACTAAAGATTTTGAGTAATATGAGGAAAAGGGGGGTTGAGCCTTTCACAGAAAACACTAAGAAGTCTGCAAATGTTTAAGTATATTTGTAAATACATATAAACACAAAACACTTCTGTACAAAGCGCTCTGTGGTACACCATCTTTGGTTTGAAATACTAAAAAGACAAAGCGTCGGCTTTCATTAGAATTACAGTTTTCTCCATTGAATCTATGGTAGTATTGATACTGTGATGATGGGATTGGTTCAGCTCATGAGATCAGAAATGGGCCTCAGAGCACCACATCGCTCTGTTCCCCGAGTCCAAACAACCAGGGCTGGTTCACAAATCTCCACAGTGGTGATTTTAAGAGTAATTAAAGAATTGTTTTTTCTATTTATATAATTTATGAACCAGGATGAAGGTGTTGATAATTTGACTGCTTGTGATTCTGTCATGTTGAAGGGCTCCTTCTTTCATGGCAGAGCCTACTTGAGTCTGAACTGCTGTAAAAAAAGAATAAACAAGAAAAAATAACACAAAACAAACAAAAAATTAAAAACAAACAAAAAAAATCTGAATGTCTGGTATAGTAAGAACTTTATCTCTGCTTTCTATTTCTTATAGACATTTCCAGTTGTACTTTTCCATTACATTTCCATCCATGATATTTGTTTTTGTTAGGAGTCCTCACTTTTTTTTTTTTTAGATATTTCTAAATCACATTTCTCCTGTTGGGTTATAGATGCAGCGCTGTAATACATGCCTAGAGAACTGTACAGTACAAACATAGGTGGACTTTCTTTTTTTAATCAGTGATTGAAGACCTTCTGTGGTCGATGCTTGCTGTTTGTAACTTAACACTAAAATTAAAAAAAAAAGTTGTTTTTTTATTTCCAACTTTTTAACGCTTGCTTTGAATAGTGCCAGTGAAGTGCAGATTTGATTTTGGTCTCATACGTGACCTTTTCTACCGGTGATTTACCCTTCATCCTCATTAAGGGCTATCATAGTGCATCCGACAGCAGGGAGTGGAGTTCAGGACCACAGTGAACCAAGTCATCCACTAGAATACTTGTTTATAAAGAGATTATTAACAGTATAGGCCGGGTGTTAGGACAAATGTAAGGTGTGTGTGTGTGCAGGCAGAGAGTTTACCAACACTAAAAATGTTTTCAAG
The DNA here is from genome assembly GCA_006937985.1 of Aphyosemion australe. NCBI lineage: Eukaryota > Metazoa > Chordata > Actinopteri > Cyprinodontiformes > Nothobranchiidae > Aphyosemion > Aphyosemion australe. The sequence goes on from SSNS01000191.1 coordinate 599,666, forward strand.
TATTTAAGTCCTTTGGATCGTTGCAGATTTCCACTACTACATTTAGTTGTTGGTTTTTTATTCATTAATATCACAGTGTTACCAGTCATGTTTCATGCGGTCTAGAAACACCTAACAGTAAAACTACCAGTATTGCACGTTTCCCCAAGTATTTGAGCTGTAGCCAAGAAGTCTTTCTAAGATCATACTGGTGGGTTTTTTGTATATTTTAACCTAAATGCATTTTGGCTCTTGTGACATTTTGGGGTTCTAGATGAAGTTACAACAGTCGATAGAGTGGTTTAGAAATGTTGCGGATTGGCGAACGATTTTATTTATTTTAAACGATTGCGTTAATTGGAATACTCTCTATGTTGAAATTAACAGCATTATATATATTCTGATTTTGTCCAGTGTTTCTTGAAATATTATGTGGGTTAATAATAAAAAATAGACTGATATGGAGTATGAAATAGCCACCAGTATGCTGTTAATACCACCTCGTCTGATGAAAATGACACTATCCTCTTGCTGAGGGAAGAGGATCAGAATGCCAGTACTCGGACCCAAGTGTTTATCAGTAGTATTTATACATGTGGAGTGCAGCTCACTTATCGGTGTCAAAGTGTGTGTTCACTAACCAATTTGACTCTACAACTCTGGCATGGTTGAAAGGCTGGGTGAGTGTGTGTGTGTTTGTGTTAGCAGCTCAGTGTTGTGCAGTTTGGTTCTTATCTGAGCAGAAATTCAGAAATGCAGTCCCCTTGCCTGTTTTTTTTAGCTTTATAGGTTTTCCAAATCATTTATTTATCGCCGTTGCCTCGAATAAACACGTTCTTCACATCCCCTTCCTGCAGGCTTGTTGTTAAACTAATTGGAATCCAGCCGATCTCAAACATCTGTGTGGAGTTGGTCGACGCTCCTCTTAAAGCTATTTTTTTTCTGTGTAGAACATTACCTGAACACTATTTTGAGACCACTTGATTAATTTTTCCTCACGTTAATGAAACCTGAAGGTCAATCATTAGTGGTGTGCATAAAATGCTTGTTTTTGGTCTTTCTTTTGTACGTAAACCAAAATGTAAACTATGTATTATACTGAGTGTGCCAACCCCATTCTCTAGAGCCAGGCTCTCTCCAAGTGCCAATGCTGTGGTCGTTATCAAAGGGACCACCATTTGAGAAGCCCCCCTAACACACACACTCCTTTTTAAATCACGCCACACACTAAAAGCATAAATGATTTAGCACAGAACGATTTTATTCTGTATTTAAGATTGAAGATTTTAAAGCTAATCTGCGCTTTTTATTTTTTTTTTAATAAACTGTAATAACTGCATGTGATGTTTTATTTTGTCAGAAGTGAGGGCTTGGATGTTTTCATTGAAGTAGAGCCCTTGACGAAGGGCCTTCAGTTTGTTGTTATCGATGTATTGATTTACATAAATTGCCATATTTTTTAATGTGTTTCATGTATTTGTTTCAACCACTGTTGCCTGATCCTCATTCAAACATGAACATGACTTATGATCGTTGCCGCCTTCTAAGAGAGAAACATAATGACAAGGTATCTGTTTTAAATTGAAATAAATTTGTTCCTATACTTGCAGATTGTGTGTGTGTGGGTTTCATGATCCTCTGTGGAAAAGCAAAGATGACTATCAAGGTTTTACTTGAACACATTTGGGTGTTTGGTTTGGACATTTCTATGTATTCTGTCCTCCAGAGACCATCAGACAGTGGCCATGTCATTCCCTTGGCGAATGCGTTGACATGTCTAAAGAAAATTATTGGTATAATTTAAAATACTCTGGATTAAAAACCACCTTTCATTTCTGTGTTGACAATTTCACATTAAAATCTAGTGCTACAAAAACAAAGATCTGGAAACGACCAATGATGATGGATTTCCATCAGCACTGTTGAGAGGTAAAAATAACGTATACCATTTCCAGCACCGCCATGTTATATTTTTAGAGTCTGAACACTGGAAACAAGTCCTACCTGTTCATTCACTCAGAGTCATGGTGTTAAACTTCCAAAACGATTTACAACAAAATGTGTTAGCAAACCAAATACTTGAAAATCAATAAGCAAGAATTCAACACCCTCATATATGGTCACGAGCTTTGGGTAGTGACCAAAAGAAAGAGATTTTGGATACATGCAACCGAAATGAGTTTTCTCTGCAGGGTGTCTGGGCTCTCCCTTAGTGATCGGGTGAGAAGCTCAGTCGTCTGGGAGGGGCTTGGAGTAGATCCACTGCTCCTCCACATCGAGAGGAGCCAGTTGAGGTTGCCCGAGCATCTGGTTAGAACGCTTCTCTGGGGAGGTTTTTCAGGCATGTCCAACCGGGAGGAGACCTAAAGGAAGACCCAGGACACGATGGAGGGACTATGTTTCTTGGCTGGTCTGGGAATGCCTTAGGATTCCCCTGGAGGAGCTGACCCTGGGGAGAAGGAAGTCTGGGCCTCTGTTTAAGCTGCTTCCCCCGCGACCCAACCTCGGATAAGCAGAGGAAGATGGATGGATGGCAGCCGGAATAGGCTAGGTAGCCAAAAATACAGGGAACTTGTGTTGTCTAAGCTCAAACCTCTAATTTGTGAGGTTCCTCACCTTTCCTTTTTGACCTAGCTCTAACAAACATCTGTCATCAAATACATTTGATACTATGATGACAAACAGCATGTACATAAACACACAATAGAAGAGAACACTGTTAAGCAAACCGATGATAGCATTCGGCTATATTAAAGACATTCAACAGATTATTACAAACAGAAAAATCGGATGCTATACTGAAGCAATGCTTCATTCAATAGAGACTACAATAAATTCTTTAATATACAAATTATTTACAGTAAGTAGAGACGCTAATGATTTGTTTTAAATTAGCTCAGTTAGGTTGGCTAGTATTATAACCCTCTACCATCACATTTTTCAATAAACTGAAAAATTATATATCCATCCATTTTCTGCTTATCCGAGCAGGGTCGCAGGGGGCTGGTGCCTATCTCCAGCAGACATCAGGGTACACCCTGGACAGGTTGCCAGTCCATCGCAGGGCAACACAGAAACACACACACCTAAGGACAATTTAGAGAGACCAATCAACCTGACAGTCATGTTTTTGGACTGTGGGAGGAAGCTGCAGTACCTGGAGAGAACCCAGGCGTGCACAGGGAGAACATGCAAACTCCATGCAGAAAGACCCCAGGCTGGTATGTGAACCCAGAACCTTCTTGCTGCAAGGCAACTGCGCTAACCACTGTGCAGCCCAAATTATATATCCTTTTTCATTTAATTTCCCTTTGTAATTGAATGTTGGCAAAATAAATATTTGGCAAATGTAAAAGCCTGGCTGGTGGTGTGGTCATGTGGACACAATCCATCATTGACGTTTGATTGAAATTGGATCTTGACAGGAAGCAGGAACTCTTAAATGGGTGATGGTGGCAGAGGAGTTAAGTGCCCACCCTGCAATCGGAAGGTCACAGGTTCACACCCCGCTCAGTCTGTTGCTGTTGTGTCCTTGGGCAAGACACTTAACATACATTGCCTGCTGGTGGTGGTCGAAGGGACCAGTGATGCCAGTGTATGGCAGCCTCACCTCCATCAGTGCACCCCAGGGCAGCTGTAGCTCATCACCATCAGGGTGTGAATGTGTGCGTGAATGGCTGAATGTGTTGTAAAGCACCTTGGGGGGTTCTAGGACTCTGGAAGGCACTATATCAAATACAGGCCATTTACCATTTAAAGATTACGTACTTCCAGTTTTTGTGCAAAACGTCTATTATCAAGTAGACCTAAATTATGGACTTTTACTTCCTCCGTCTTTTAAAGCCCATTGAAAACAATGTTAAAATGTATTGGTTAGGCTAATGGCGTCACGTTGATATGGTGGTTTGTTTTATTACATCTAGATTTTTTTTCTGCTGGAGCTTTTCAGTGTGCTGTTTTAGTATTCATCCCCTATGCATGTGATTGCTGAGTACAAAACACACCAATTAGAATTATTGGAGGACTGAAGTGAGCCTTTTTGTTTCTTTTTTTCAGATTTTGTTTTTATTTCTATCAGAATTGCAGGTGGCTTTTGGGATCCCGGCCCCCGAACCCTGCTTCCGGCCCTGGCTGCAGCGGTCGGTCAGCTCTGAGAACACTTTTACAGGCTGTGGTCACACGGGGCGCCCGCTCCTCCGCTGCTCGGTTTGTGTTCCGGGTGATGCTGCTCTTTCCTTCAAAGCAGAGGAAAGTCGGGGGCTTGTATGTCAACATCAAGGATTCCCCCTGGGAGGCGCAGCGTTAACGTTCTACCGAGATACCCGATGTTGCCTTGAACAGCTCATTCTTCTCGCTAGCTTGTTGGCCTTCGGAGACGGCGGTGCAACAGAATATTAAGACCAGACGGTCCTCGACTCGACTCCCGCCGCTTAGCTAATCTTAATTTAAAAGGATGACTGAGTACAAAGTGCGAGTAGCGTCTCCGGTTATTTATTAATAATATTTGGGGACCTGCTAGCTTAGCCAGCTAGCCCGGTAGTTCGATTCGACCGAGGAAACACGGTGAAACGCGCTGGTGACATGATGTTTCCTTCATCAAGGCACTCGGTAAGTTGGCTGGTTGGAAATGTCCCGGTAGAAACGGAGCAAAGCGAGCTAAAGCTAACTAGCAGCCGACAGCTGATCTAAAACAGGAGTGCTGCTGGTAGCTGTCAGCTTTCCTCAACAATGCCTGACCTCTCGGCTCTTCACCGCGTCTCTTCCGACTAATTATAAAGCTTTAAACCTTTAAAAACCCCAAAGATACTTCAGCTGTGCTTGTTTATGTTCAGCTACACACGCCGCCTCTAGCTAGCTTAACTCAAACCTGCTAACTTCGATGATAATGTCCTTGTAACTTCATGGTCACGTTTCACACACTCATGCTGCCTTTTAAAGAGTTTTTTTGGTCATATCACTGCTTGATTTCAGCTCGTGGATGAACATAATACAGAACTACACTTATTTTTATTGTCATTGATAATGATGCTAGTGTTGTTTATTTTTCAGTAGCTAAACCTTAACAATAAAAACATTCATTTATTTATTAAACAACAGATCTTCTTATTTTCTCAATTTTGAAAGTTTATTAAAATATTTGTTAAAATTTGTAGTTTGACAACTTTTAATTAGAGATGCACCGATTCTGGTTGAGGGCCAACATCGATTTCTTGCACAGTACAAAGTCTGACCTGCAGATTTATCTCTAAGATATTACAACTATATTATAATTCAACTATAATTTAAGGAAAGGAGTTTTATTTCTGATTAATTTAAATTATGTTTATGGAAATTTAAAACTTCCTGGTAATTGGTGGTTTTTATTCCCTTTTTCAATACTAATAAATAAGTGCTTTTTTTAATATGAATTTTTTTAACATAAATATAAACAAAGTTCCAGCCCGTCGATTTTATCTTAAGCAGTTATAAATAACAGACTACATTTTTCATGTGCTCAGTTGAAATTGGACTCTAGGGTGGGGTGTGTTTGATTTATAACACAAGATAAAATGAGAGCACAAGTTTACACAACACCTGTTTCATCCTCATCATGTTTACTTTGTTTCCATAGAAAAAGAAACTTTCATTAAGCCTTGTTTTTGGTCACTTTTTGCTTTTAGGAAGAGTGAAACATTTAAATATCTGTCGATCAGATAAATTCTGAAGAATTTATTTAAATTTTCCTATAATAACAGGATTCTCCCCAGCTCGACCAGTCGTTACTATTTTAGTTTCACTTGTGAAGCAGATTTTGACCTCTGCGTAACCGAATGACTCCTCTAATCAGATCCCATAATCCATCTGGAAACCTCTTGCCTTTGCACCACTTATTTAGAGAGTAATGAGGTTTAGGGAACTAGATAAACCCTGGATTAAAGCTTTGTGCTGATTGTTTAAGGGTGGTCTATACACATAACCAGATTCTAATGCAGCCTCATACAGCCCGGCGTCTGCACCATTTCTTGATGGATACACTTGGAGGTCCTCGAAGAAATGCTGGTGTTTAATCTCTACAGATGTTTCATATCAGTTCCTGTATGACGTCCAGTGCACTCGGCGTGTTAGCTGAGTGCTATAAATCTAACACACTTCATTCCTTATCTCGTTTTATGCTCCACACACAGTCCAGAGTGCAGGCTGAACTTGGCTGTCCTCTCGTGGGGTTAATCTCAGAGGTCAAGCTGCTGTTTCAAAACAAACTCAAACACACTTTGATTAAAACACACTAAGCACCAGGACAGATCTGTGTGCTACAAGTGTTTATTCCTGTCCTTTTCTGGCTTGTTTTAGAACAAAAATAAATTGAGAACCAGGATTATCTGCTTCTTTGAGTTTGAGAGGATTTGTGAGTTTAACGCAGGAATCTTTTCTTTCACCAAGGCGGCATCTCAGTCCAGTCAACCCCTGAAGTTCACCACTTCTGATTCTTGTGACCGAATCAAGGATGAGTTCCAGTTCCTCCAAGCACAGTACCACAGGTATACAACACACATGCACGCAGAAGTAGCTAACCTCTCCTTTCCACCGCATGTGAAAGCGTCATGAAACAGCAGCCAAACGGCTGCGAAACTTCGCAGAAATCAGCTGCTGTTATAGTGGATGGGTGCATTTCCACCGGTCGTGAAGCGTCACGTTTTGGAAACATCCCAGAAGCGTAGATATGCGTAGCTTACAGAGTCAGTTTTTACATGCTACGCTTCCAAAATGCGTCACGCTCAGCAGCTCAGATCAGGCCAGACAGGAAGTCAAAAACAAAAGCAGTGTAAAATATTTGGAAACTTTCAAAATAAGTCACATGCAGATAAAAAAAAAAACAATTTCCTGTGAAACCTCCGTAGCAGAAAATAAGCCACAGACCTTTTTGGATACATGCTACCATCTTTCTCCTCGCTTTTTACTATGTAAACTGCTGAAATCACGCGTGATCTTTCAATTCTCTGGTGATTTCTTGTCCTTGCGGAACCAGCTGTGTAGGACGCTTTCGCTGTCATTTTGCATCTGAAACACTTCCGATGGGAAGGGAGCTTGTAGGTAAAACACAGGTAAAAAGGTTACAGTTCCTGAAACCGTGCCATTTTTACACACACCTTTTAAAACATCAAAGTGCTCCTGCTGATGGGACCAGTTAAGCTAATATGATGATCAATCAGTAGCTTCTTTTATAAAACAATGCCGCCAATTTGACGCAACGCTGATGCGGCATCAGGGAGCTTTAGGTCGTTTATAAGAGCCCAGACCGTGGCGGTAATGTGGTGCAATCGTGTCCTTTTTGAAAAGATTACGCGATGGTGGTATAAAGGGGGTATGGGGGCGGTCTCTACACTGTCACAGACTTCCGTGTATCTTGGACATAACTTGCTTTTTATTGCGATCAACGCCGCACTCGTTAGGTTTTTTTTTTTTCACAATCCGCTCCTAAAGGTGTCTGTCCTCCACAGAACTGTCAGATGATCTGAGCTCCAGCTCTAACGGAGAGAAGCTCCTGGAGCTCTGCATCGCTTCAGTTTCATCTCAGCTGATTCTGTTTACAAAAGCGTAACTTAGGCCCGTGTTTACGTTTATTGTCAATATAGTTTCCGGCCGGAGCTCGGCATTAATTCATCACGTGATCATGTCACCACCCTCTGTTGCGCCAAGGCGTAATCTGCAATCACAAGTCCGGCATTGCGGTAATATTACTATCAAGCATAGCGGCAGGAATGCAGGAATCTCTCAAAATCTTAGTCAGGTGTTCAGAGTAGGAACATTATAGTTATCATTTATTATTCTAATCCTGTAAGATTAATTAAAGATTAATTAATTAAACAAATTCTTCTGTTTCTAATTGGTAGATCTTTGCTTTACAGTCCTAGGCAAGATGCAGAAAAATAAATTCACAATGGTTAAAAGTTCTTTTTGACTGAAACATTCAGTGATTCTGTAACATTTCTAATTTGTTTATCCAGTTTGAAGTTGGAGTGCGATAAACTGGCCTCTGAAAAGTCAGAAATGCAGCGTCATTATATCATGGTAAGTGTGACGTCGACCCTCGACATCAGTAGCTGGTTGTTCAGTAGTTAAACAATAAACATGTTTGTAATTTTCAACTAGTGACACTCAGAAGCTACAGATTAAAACAGAAAACCTCTCACATTATGTTTAAACAGAAAAAAAGAGGATTTTAGGAGTTTGATGGGTTTTGATTACAAAAAGCTCAACATTTGTCCTCCTGTTACAGTATTATGAAATGTCCTACGGGCTGAACATTGAAATGCACAAACAGGTAAATCATATAAACCCTCTAAATGGTGACGTTTGGATGATTTGCTGTTCTGATTATGTATGTAAGACTTTATTTCTCTTTTCAGGCTGAAATAGTGAAGAGACTGAATGGGATTTGTGCTCAGGTGTTGCCGTACCTCTCACAGGAGGTGAGATCCGACTCGTCACATCTAACCAAACCAAATAAACCCAGCGTTTAGAATTTAAGTTAAATGTTGTCACGTGTTTGTGTGCATTAACTTGTGTTAAATCTGACTGTTTCAGCACCAACAGCAGGTCATGGGCGCCATTGAGCGAGCCAAGCAAGTCACACCTCCAGAGATGAACTCCATCATACGGGTGAGAGCATCTTTACACCCAGATGCTGCTGGGATGTTTCTGGAAAGTTGAGCTTCTAGATCTTCTAAATCAAATTAAATTTAACATTTTTAAAATCTCAACATCTTTATTGTTTGTTTGTTTTACAGCAACAGCTGCAGGTGCAGCACCTGTCCCAGCTCCAGGGCCTGACCCTGCCGGTGACCCCGCTGCCCCTGGGCCTCACCCCGCCCTCCCTGCCTGCTGTCTCCTCCAGCTCCGGCCTGCTCTCCCTCTCCTCCATCCTGGCCAACTATTCTCACGGCCAACCGCAGGCGGCAAAGGAGGACAAGGCCAGAGACGGCGCAGAGAGAGCACCCAGGGGGGACGATGGAGACAAGTCAGACTAGTGAAGACATGACGAGGTGGATGGATGGGGCAAGGGGGGGAGGTGTAATCTGTCACAAGTGTCAATAAAAAAAAAAGTAAAGTTAGGGTGTAATTGTAAAGGCAAGTCTTGCTGCTGAGTGTTGTAGAGGAGAAACAGCAGGGAGGATGATGGGTAAATTTTTAGATGTGCGAAGGATCCTCAAAGGCCGAAACTGGAAGTTGATGTTTTTATTGTTTAGCGGTCGTAGACCCAGTTCAAGCACCACCATTTGGAATAGATTTTGTTTTTGCTGAAGCCGTTATTATAAGGCTCAGCCAATAAGGAGGCAGCTGGAAGGTTGAACAGATAACAGCAGACTCCGTTTGTTTTTCTGAATTTATTTGGTGTTTCATTTCCCCGTTTGGTCCCTCTGATCATTTTCCGGCAGCCACAATACGTCGATTTCAAATCATCCAGCTGCTCCTGAATTTCAAATATGAAACTCAACAGCTCCATCGTCTACGGTCCAACACAATACAAGTTGCCTCGAGCTGTTTGGTTTGCTGATAACATCGTTTTTAGCTTTTGGAGCCAGAATAAAGTTTAATCTGATGTGTTTCAGATAAACAGAAATATATCTAACTGGTAAAACCAACAGCCAGGGGTTTCATTTGGGTTTAAAGCTTGAGTGAATCTGTTAAAGCTCTGAGAAGAAAAATGTTTTTGTCAGGTATGGATGAAAGTTTCAGACAGGAAGGAGGTTTATTTTGATGTTTTCCTTGTAGTAGGTTTCTGAGACTGCCTTTTCTGCTCCTGTCCCGCCACCGCTCTCATCCAATCTGAGATAAAACGTTAAACAGGATCCCATCAACCAGACAACTGATGCTAAGACTTTCTTAGATTTGTGTGATTCTCCTCTGTTTAAAACATCAGTTGATTTTAAAGGAACTCAACAGAAAGAGCTGCCTAAAAAAACACAAATGTTAAAAACAACGTTGTTTGCATTCATTTTAGAGATGCACCAAAAGTGTCTGGTGGTCAGAATTCACCAATATTCAGTATTTTTTGGTTTAACTGGTGATTGGCTGATCTGAAACAGAGAAATCTTTTTTGTTTCTGTCTGAATACACACTTGCTAAGCAGATGTATATAAAAAGAGTACCAACATTTTTCCTGGTTTGTAAACACACTGTTGCTGAGCACTTATCCACATTCGGAATAACATCGGACAATGTGGACATTTGTTTTCCACTTAGAAATGCACCATTATTGGCCAATATTCTGCATGATGGGTTTAATTCCTAATGTCTTCATCTTTCTCTTTCGACGTTTCCCTTCAGACGTCACCACAGCAAATCATCTGTCTCCCTTCAGTCCTACTTCCATAAGGAATTTTGATTAATTCCTTTTTAAAAATTCTGTTGATTGTAGTTGTGAGATAAATCTGAATCACCCAAATTGGTATCAGCTGCTCAGAGCTACATAAGAATTAGAATCTGTGCACCTCTGCTTTCAGAATCCTAATTAATGGGCATTATTTGAGACATTGTATAATAGCAATCATAACTGGACAAAATTGGTAATAGGTGAGAGTTGTTTAACAATCTGGTATCGGTATTGGCCCTTTAAACCTCAATCAGTGCATCTTTAATTCATTTGGTTGCATTTTTCAGCTAACAGTCTACCTTTCTTTTATGCATTGCACTGTTTAACTCTAAATTTCAACAGTTTAGTCCTATTTCTGTCGACTCGGCACATACCTCCTGTAATTTGGGTTGTGAAAATAATTCAGAAACGTCCCTTAAAGAAACATCAGTATACTTCGAGTTAGAATGTACCCATTTACATTTATGTTTAAACGACATTTGTTGTATTTTAAATATAACAGCCCAGAATCTACCTAACAGTAATCATGGGAACCATGTTATTCTGAGACGAGCAGGGAACTGTAGGTGTGTGGCCCTGGCGTTTCTGCGTGTATTCAGGAGAAATTGAGTCAGTGTGTTACTAATCATTCCATCAGTGCAAAACACAAAAGAAATGTAGCTGTACTGTTAAATGAAAAAAAACTACACATTAGTTTACTTTGGCACTTGTCTTTAAAACTTCTTGTTTTAATTGACATGCATCGAGTGGCGTGCATGTTGCATAATTTCCTGTATGTTGCTAGCATGTTGGATTGAACTGCAGAGGGCAGCAGTGAGCTTCAGCATGGAGGCTTGTGTGTACTGAATCCATCTAAGGGAGTCCAGATCTGTCTGCTGTCATTTCTGAATCCAGTATTCTTTTCCAGTCTGTTATTCCTGTTCTCTGTCGCTCCTCCTGTGTCGTGAGTTCTTTCCAAAGCTTTCAGCGATCCCCTCTAAACTCGGAGCATTCAAGATCAGTGTTTTGTTTAGGTAAGCACTTCAGGTGTGTCTTGTTTTTTTGGGAGGTGTGAAACGTTTCTCTCCCTGGAGAATTGACCTTAATATATGGAGCACGTCATCAGCCTGCTCTCCATACATTGATGCCAAACTCTGAACCAGTTTTTTTTGGGGGGGGGGGCTAAACTAAGACATGGAAAAGTTTGGAGGAGAATTTGTATACATGTGGATATATCAATATACATATTTTTTAAAGCATTTTTGTATGTTTCAAAGCTGCTTTTTAATGTGTGCTTATCATGAAAGACTGGTGTTGTGAGTGCACGCATTACAAGCCTAAAGGCACAATGTTGTAAACCATGAGTTGTCTGGGGAGGGTCCTTCTACTCATTCTTTTGTTAGGTTGTAAAATGTAACATTAATTCTAGTTTGTATGTTTTTTTTTTATTTGTGCTAAACTGTTACATGTGTTTATAAACACATTTTAAAATACCTTCAACAAAAAAAAGATGTAAGCAACTGTGTACTCGTGAGAATGAATCAACCTTTTAGCAGTAAGGAAGCTCCTCTGGTGCCTTACAAATAAAAGTTGTGATTAAAAGTGCTTCTCTATGTGTGATTGGTTATAAAGAGCTATTTGGTTATTAAAGAGCTTTTTGACAAAATCTAATCAACTCAACGTTTATCAAAAAACCATAAAATAGTATTTTTAAAGGCAAATTCATAGAAAATACAGCTACCAACTTTTAAAATTTAATATTGTTTTGTAACTAAAAACTTTATTTTACACTCATGTTCCTTTTTTGTAGAATATGTAATTCGTTGTAAATAGCTACATGTGTCGGGTCCAAGTATTCCATGTTTCAATTGTGATGTTTGAAAAGCATTAAGGTTAAGCCTCGTTTAGAAAATAACTTTTACTACATTTACAAAGCTGCCTTTAAGTCCTTCACACAAATGAATCACTGAAAATAATTTAATGTTAGAAAATGTTTAAGACATCAAAACTCTCACTTAACTGATATCCATCCAATCCATCCATTTTCCTGCACTTATCTGGGGTCAGGTTGCGGGGGCAGCAGCCTACGCAGAGAGGCCCAGATTCTCTCCCCAGCTACTTGGGCTAGTTCCTCTGAGGGAATCCTAGGCTAGCTGAAAAACAAAGTCCCTTCAACATGTCCTGGGTCTTCCTTTAGGTCTCCTCCCAGTTGGACATGCCCAGAAAACCTCACCAGGGAGGCCCACCCAGATGACCGAGCTTCTCACCCAGACACCCTGTGAAAAAATAAGTTTGGCCACTTGCAGCTGCACTCCAGTTCTTTTGGTCATGACCATAGATGAGGGTTGGGATGTAGGCTGACCGGTAAATCAAGAGCGCCTTTCGGCTTAGCTCTCTTCACCACGACAGACAGTACTATGCACGTATCACTGTAGACGCAGCACCAATCTGCCTATCGATCTCCTGCTCCATCTTTCCCTCATTTGTGTACAAGACCCAGATATATTTAAATCCCCCCACTTGTGACAGGACCTGGAGAAGGCCTTCTACCCTGTACCGACTCAAGACCATGGACCAATCCTGTCCATAAAGGTTATGAAGAGAAGTTGTGACAAAGGGCAACCTTGACAAAGTCCAACTCTAACTGGAAACAAGCCGACTTACTGCTGGCAATGCAGACCACACTCAGATTGATCGTACAGAGACTTGACAGTCCAAATCTCATCCAACCCCCAGGGCTTTGCTATTGAGAAGCTTTTCGACAACTTCAGCACAAGAGACTGGAGAGCCCGACAAAAGTCCCCAGACTCCACTTCCTCATGGAAGACGTGCCAATTGAATTAAGGAGGTCTTCGAAGTCAAGGTCAAAAGCACACTGTCCCACTATAAACAGTGTTGTTAGTGTACCGCTTCTCTCTCCTGAGATGCCAGATGGTGGACCAGAATTGCCTCAAAGCCATATGGAAGTCTTTCTTCTTGGCCTCACCAAAGTCCTACCATGCCAGTTGTGTTTCAGTGACCACCTGCCAGTACCCATTAACTGCCTCTGGAGTCCCCCTAGCCAGAAATACCCAATCAGCTTGACAGGATCCCTCTCTACCATTGTCCACTAGCGGGCGCAACTACTATGGAGCCGCAGCTCCAGTCAGCTGCCTCAACAATGGAGGCATGAAACATGGCTCATTCAGACTCAATGTCCCCTGCTTGCACTGAGAGTTCAGTCATTGCCCACGTGAGCATCCAGCAAAACAAGGGAGTCACCTAGGCGAGCTCTCCAGCACACAACACTCCTCCCCAGGAGTTACTTTGACCTCCTGTTTGGTGCATAAACACAAAAAACTCATCTCCCACACAAAGGCAGAGGGAGGCTTCCCTCTCATTCACCGGGGTAAACTCCAACATACAGGCACAAAGATGGAGGGGGGGGGGGGGGGGGGGGGGGGGGGGGGGGGGGGGGGGGGGGCAACGGGTTTGCCCACTCCTGCGCTTTGAGTTGCCTTCGGGTAGGAAATGCACTATATAAATAAAACTGCCTTGCCTTGCCTTGCTCCACCCCTTTTAGGGGGGCAACTCCAGAGTGGAAGAATGTCTAACTCCATATGAGGAAACTGGTTCTAAAGCCAGAGCCATTTGTCAAGGTGAGTCCAACTATATCTAGCAGGAACCTCTCAATCTCACAATTCACACTCTTTTCCCACCAGGGAGGTGACATTCCACGTACCAAAAGCAAGCTTCTGTAGTCAAGGATCTGACCCCCAAGGTCCCTGCCTTTGGCCACTGCCCATGTCATACTGTGCCCAACCCTTTGGCCCGTCAAGAGTGGTGAGCTTATGAGAAGGGGAACCCATGTCTCCCCATAAGGCTGTGCCTGAACTCCATGGCCAGAATTTCATCCACCAGGTAATTGCCAACATGACCCATCTAGGCCTGGCTCCAGAAGGAGTCTTCAGTGGCCCGCATCAGAAGGGAAGAGTTTCCACTTAAATTAATCATCATAAAATCTCTTTGGGCTGCACTTTGTCTGATCCCTCACATAGGACCTGTTTGCCATGGGTGATCCTACCAGGGGCGTAAAGGCCCTCACCACTTAGGATCACTGGGACACTCAAACCCCTCCACCACAATAAGGCGGCAGCCCACTTAAATGATCAAGAAACCATTTTCTCTGTAAATAGACTTGGTTCTGTAATAATTATTTAACAAGTCTGGATGATATAAATGATCAACCAAAAACTTGTATTTACAGTTGTCTATTCTGTGTGTATGTATGTGGTTTAACACGCAATTTCTTTTCTCTAAGTGGAATCTCACAACTGTCAGCAGCAGGTTCAGACACGAACTCGGTGATTGTGCATTCTATCTGGAATGTAGAAAAGAATGGTGGAGGAGAGAAATGACACGCATTCACCATTTGTCAGTCAACGGTATTTCTGTCCCCCTCCTGTTGAAGGAAGCACACAGACGCTCGACAGACACGCTGGCTTAGGTTTATAAAGAAATTGCACAAAACATCAGACAGGATAATATTCAGTTTCACAGCACATTATACAACACAGATGAAAAAACTTTGTCAGACACGGAAGAAGAGGGATAAATACGCCCCTGTCATGTTTCCATTGGCAGCTGGCCAACTTTTTAGTCCTTACTATGTCTAAAATAGGAGAAAGGTGGGGGTCACAGATACAGGACAGAAAATCACTGATGGCTGATTTTTAAAACCACTACTAAATTAGTTAGAAAGTGTAGTTACAGATACAAAATGTTAAAATTTACATTATTCTGTGTACAAAATGTGAGTTAAAGCCATTACAAGATTATAAAATATAAGTGAAAATTAAAGTGTCGGGGATAAGTAAATACTTTCAGCTCCAGTGTAGCAACAGTCTGATCAGACTTTAATGAGAACACTAAACATTCTTTGGTAAATTTGTTAGGACTTTTTCATTTGTATTGCAGTTACTTTCAGTTTCACACAAATGTAAGTTTGCACTTGCCAAACAGAAATCACCCAAAAAATTTAAAATATTTCACACACGCATAAAAACACTATAAAACCATCATGGCGCTTCTGCTCCAACAGGAAGTGAAATCAAGAGTTTTTATAGCTATAAAATTGTTTCACAAAGAACACTTTTTTCTTTTTTTTGCTTTTGATAGTTCTTTAGGTAACGGCACTTGCTGTTAGAGCTGATGGGACTTTCCCGGGGGCTCATACGACTCCGGAGCAGTTGTAGTTGTGGTTTCTGTTTTCTCGGTCCGAAGGTTTGGGGCTTGGTTTACTCTCTAGGTGTTCGTCTTCTGGTGTTTCTGGTTGTGAGCTGGGTGGAGTTCGCTGCTTGTGGAAGTCTGACAGGTATCGAACCTGAGAGCAGAGAGAGTGAACATGAGCACTCAGAGGGTTTGAAATGAAATACAGAGATAAACACAGAGCAGGCGGGCTAGTATGGTTTCAAAAATACCCATTTGACTTTTTTTTTTACAGCTACTGAATAAAATTGTCTTTTGTAGCCCATGAATTATTTTATTTAATTGAGATTTGATTATTAAACTGGATTGTTTATTTGGAGGGCATGACAAAATGCACAAACTATTAATATCTTGCATTTTGCACATTGCTCTTTGAACAGCCCGAGTTTGGAGAAATAGACATTAGTTGTGAGCTCAAGGCTAATCTTAATGGAGCCAGTTCCAAAGTAAATATGGACACAAAAACCAGCAGATCAACCGCCAAAAATGCACACATTATTTTTAGTGTACATGTACACCTGCACAGTGCTCACCCCTGATTATAAACGTAATACTATTGTGTTTACATTGTTACTTTACATTATTATAACTTGAAATGCTCCAAATGAACAAAGGCAAATAAAACACATTTCTTTTTTTTGAGTGAGCATTAAAGGGTTAAACATTTCATAGTAGGTCATGTAAATGCTATTTTATTCTTCACACTTCTGTCCATAGTTATTCTATAACTATGAAACCCTGACTAGAAGGGAACTCTGAACTGAAAAGGCTAAGTGGTTTTGGGTTCTTGGTTTGTACGAGTTTATTGCAAAGACGGAAATACATAAATGCAAACAGCTAGTTTTTGTTTTTCGATACAAATGGAAAATATATGTACCGTTACACCTCTAATAACATTGTAATGTCAAAAATACAACATCGTCAGGTTTATAAAATTACATTTGTATTAGCTGCTGTCGCGTTTTTTCAGATGCTTCTAGCGAAGGTTAAGCCATATCTTCCTGCTAGTGTGTTCGAACAAGTCATTAATCTGTTTAGCTAGTTTTCGAAGGGCACTACTCAGTAACTTGGACTAGTGCAGCTCAGCCCGACCACATTTTCCAAGTGCACAGTTTGGTATTTTCTACGTTGAGGTCCCTGGCAACGCAGTGTCAGGCCAGCATCACGACTGTGGCCGCTGATTGGCTAGGGGGCGGAGTCACTGGTTGCACTGGAGCTTTCTGCCTCCTGCTTCACTGCCTGCAGCCATTTTCTGGTTTAGAGTCATTTTTGTGCTGAATTGTGTTTCTGTGGAGCATACAGTTTACCGCACACTGTTTACAGCACCTGCACATTGCAAGTTTGACAGCAGAAGCAAACTCACAGTGAGCACCGCAATGAGAGCTCCCTGCAGCAGTCCCACCACGACGTCACTCCAGTGGTGTTTGTTGTCGGAAACGCGTGTGTATCCCACAAAAAGAGAAAACGACACCAAGAAGAACTGGATGGTGGGCCGGACCAGTCTGGTCCACTTCCCCTGCATTCTGGCATGGACGTAGAGCTGCAGAAGCAAAAGCACATAATAAAAATCTGTCAAATTGTATGCATGCGTTTTGTGAAATCACTATTTAGATGAAGACTGACCCTCATAAATGTGTCATATTAAAACAATGTAGTAAACATTTCACACTTTTAAAGAACACACTAATAAATCTGTCACTTTCTGGCCATTGTGCAATGTGCAGTATTACAACAATGGTGTTTTTAAAGCAGAGGATGATATCTGTCCTGACCACTTTCTCCTGTTTTGACTTATTTCTGTTTTTTTGGTAAACAGTCGATCCACAGCTGCACCAAGTGTCACGTAACAAACACTCACCGACAAAAAGAGCATGCAGTACATCCCAAACGACGAGTGGCCGGAGTAAAACGACAACCTGACGAGAAAAACAGGTGATTTATTGTTTATAAAAACATCTAGTGTTCAATATGTATCTTCCATGAGATCCATCCTCCTCACTGATGGTTTAGTGCTTTAAAAACAGCACGATGCTGTAGTAGAAACGTGGAGTTAAGACAGCCCACCTGGATTCTGTCACATTGTGTGGGTTTCCTGTACAGTTGATCTGCAGCAAGTATCCTTCACAGTGCACCGGCGCACACACAGCTAAGAAATTTGGACGGGGACGACCGATGGTGAACTTTGCCAAGTCGGTGAGCGACTGGCTGACAGCTGCCCCGAACAGGAAGGTGCCGACCACCTTGTAGAGCGCAGACAGGTAATTGTTGAAAGTGGAGTTGGAGTGCAGACGTTTTGTGTGCACAAGGTAAGCTTCTCCTACTGTAATCTGCAAATGAACAGGAAACAGTTATTGCCTTTTGTTAAATGTGTTCTTTAAAATGTTTTAAGAACAAAAGAGGCCACAACAGGACTCACAATGACTATTGAGGAGATGATGGTGACAGCAGCCATGGTAGCATAAGAGACTGTGTCTCTCCTGTAGGGATATTTGATGCTCTCATCATTGCAGTAGATTCCTCTCTGATAGGGTTTAAACCGCAGGGTGAGGATAGCTGAAGGTAAAGATGCTGGACAACAAAAACAAACAGACCTTTAATCAGAGATACAAAGTAATCAATGCAGCAGTTTATAATCGATTATATCTTCACAAATAAGAGCTATGAAATTATTTAAACACCATCTTTAGAACAATGCTTTAGTTCTGGTAAAAGTCTTGAACTGTGAAAAATGTAGTTTTTCTTGTACATTTAGGACTTTCCAACATTATATAATATCTAAGTTTTTCCATGTAAATCTATGAAATTGAGCTTGGAATTTCTATAATATTTTCTATAATATTTTTCTACATCTATTCATCCATCCAGTCTCTTTCCCTCCCTGTCTCGCTCTTCCTCTTTCTTTCTCTTTATGGATCTTCATAAGGTTACTTGTTCTTTAAAAATGCTAAAGAAAACAAATATAACCTTTTAATTTATAATTTTTTTTAAATAATAAATAAAACTTTGGTGCAAGACTGAACCAGGATCCTAAATCAAAGCTTTTCCTGCAGGAGGAATTATGATTCTTGCTAAATGTTTTACAAATTTTTGATGCAGCTGAACTTCAGCACAGAAGCATTGAATTGGAAAAATTGAGAAATTTTCTTGTTCACATTAAAAGGACAAAAATAATCATCAGCAAAACCCAGTGGGATCACATGAGAACATGTTCCCACAAGGAAAACAGATTAATGATGGGCTGGGAAAAAAACACAACCAAAAAGTGTTCTTCCTGAGTCTAAAACTACCGTGTGAATATTCACCGTAATTAAAGAATGGTAAGGTTTATCGTTTTCTTTTTAGACCTATAACAAAGACTTATTGTAATTTCCGTAAGTTGATACAGGAACTGAACCAGCAAAACTTTTTTTTTTCAGATTCTATGTAAGCAGCTTTAACAAGTGACCCTCAGCACAATCAGCTCAGGAAACAGCTAAAAACACACCAACATTTCTTTTTTCAGCTTTGTGAAGAAGATCCAGTTCTGCCAAGTGGATGAATTTGTCATCGGTAGCAGCAGCTTCACCTCTACGAGTCACATTTACCCTCAATAGAGGAACTTCCTGTAACCGTGGAAACGCGCCGGACACTACAGCCATGACCTTTGACGTGAGGGGCATTTACACTGTGAAGGGCCTGGGAGCAGAGCAGTGGAGTCACACACACACACACACACACACACACACACACACACACACACCTTTGCTATCTGCGTATTCATGAGAACTAGTTAAGGAACTTTCTACAATTGTTTTGAAAAACTTTACTGAAACTAACAGAATTGTTTAATCAGGTTCTGTATGTTTACTGGTTAACACAAGAAATGATTTACTAAGTGTTGGTAAATCGTTTCAGTTTCTTTTAAGTTAGTATCTAAGTCATTGCTTTTTTTCAAAGTGTAAACATCCAACTCTGACAAAAAAAAAACAACTCCTTTTTCTAAATTTCTCGTTAGATTTTATACAAAACTGACCCATAAGTAAGTATTATGCATCATCTTTCAGGATTTTCTGATCCAGAGCAGAATTCATGATTCCATAATTTACAGCAAGTGGTTCAGGTGCTGAAGCACCAAAGCAGCCCCAGACCATCACACGACCTCCACCATGCTTGACTGTTGGCATGTTTCTTTTCTGGACCACAGTATTCATTTTACACCAGATGTAATGGGACACACACACTTTGTAGAAAGTTTCACCTACGTATCTTCAGTCTACAGAATATTTTCCCAAAAAGTCTTTGTGACCATTAGAATGTTTTTTGGTAAATGTGAGATGGTCTTTTAAGTTGTTGATGGCCTTGGAACTTTCCCATTGAGGCCATTTTTGCTCCATTTCTTGTTGAATCGTGATCTCTGACCTTAACCAAGGGAGACCTGCTGAGTTTTAGATGGTTTTCTGGGTTCTTTTGTTCTTAATTTTTTTTTAGAAGTAGGCATGATGTGTTGCTTTGTGAGATCCTTTAAGCCTGACGCACACGAGAGCAAACTGCTGAGCTAACGGCCATTCGCGGCCATTTGCTCAGCAGATTCCTCGCTGTGTGCTCCTAATTTTCATTAAGTTTTCTGCCTCACAAGACACTGAGGTGAAAATCAAACCAGTTTGATATTTTTCGCCTCACAGGGGGCAGAAACTCGCCGTGTGCCAACTATGCGAGCTGTCTGCTGAGCTGAAATCTTCAAGTGGCCAATCAAAGCATATTCTCCCCTCACATGATTCCAAGATGGCAGCCTCCTGTTTTGCATGTCAGAAAAATAAACGAAATGGGACTGAATATGGAGGAAATGCTTCTACTTGTTTTGTTGATGAGGCGTTGCCGCCACCGTCGTTTGAAGGTTAGGAAAGTATGGGTACGGTCATTGCTGCAAAGAAGATCCAGGCAAGGAGTTTATGACAGCAAAGGTGATGGTGGCAGCTCCAGGCTTCTGGAACAAATTATCATTGAACATCAGATCAAATCAAAGCTTGGGAGATTTTAAAGTACGTTTTAAAAACCCACTTATACTAAATTATATATAATTGACAATCACAAAATGAGGAATACCATTACAAAAACAATAATAGTAAAAATAATGAGGGAACAATCTTCAATAGTGACATCAGGATTCATTTTTCTGACAGATATTTTCCTTTACCATTATTTTTAAAACCACAATCACTTAAAACTAGAGTTTAAGGAGAAAACTGAGCAGCAAGCAGAAAAACTGTGGAAGCAAAGCCACCCTATCTGTGTAGAATTTAATAGGGATTTTTAAAAACATTTGCTATGATGCAGCTTTTAGGCTTGGTTAAGTTCTTTGTTTAAATCAACCAAAGATCTTTTGAAGTGTTTACTTCCCCCCGAATGGGGTGAGTCTGTTTGAAGGAGAAGAAAGTGATGCAATACCACTCCACTCTGAAGAATGGGATATTTCTCAACACATTATTCTTTCCTCGTCCATTTTACAAATGGTTTTGATTAGATCAAGGAGACAGTGATGCTATACGATCAGAGAAAATCAATGGATTCGAAGCTGTTGTGATGGTGAAGCTGGATTTTTTTTGTAAGTGAAAAAGCACACTCCACAATAATGTTTGAAAGCAGTTATTTAGCTCCTAATTTGTCATCAAATGCGAAGCATGCAGCAGCCTTGTAAGAGGAAGTCCTAAAAAGGCTCTAACATTAGTGGTGACATTTGTCATCATCTCTTCTAAATGTTCTAAAAGTTTCCTCATTAAAGAGAATTGTTTTCATGAAAGGAAGTCCTCCCTTCGCTCTCCACATCTCCATGTTCATTCTTCCATCAGGTTAAAGCGTGCGACTGACTCCACTTTGAAGTCCAACCAGTGTTTAGTACTGAGATAATATTTAGATAAGAGACTTCTGCTTTGAATCCAGTCACACGTCCCAGGTTAACGTGCAAAACTAAACCCATTTAACCACTGTGAGGAAGTTTATCACAGGCCACATCAGTTTCTGGCAGTCTGAGTCCATTTGTTGTTTTTGTCAGTTTTTCGGTCAAAGTCAGATGAGAATCCAGCCATTTTTACACACACCATTCTGTCCAAGAGTTAAAACCTAAACCAATTCAGTGTCAGGCCAGAAATTCCTACATAGTGCTCAAGACAAAGTAGCAACACTTTGGGGTCCGCCGTTTCAAAGGCAACAGTAAGCTTCAGTAGCATATGCCTGATGCTATCAGTTATTAGAAGAATGTCATTCATGACCTTCAGCAGAGCTCTTTGCTATGAAGTGTTTTAAAACCAGGTTGAAAGGTTTCTAAAATATTGTGTTATTTCAAAATGGCCACACACACATCATTCCAACAACTTGTTTAATAAATGGAGCTTAGAAATCGGCCTAAGGTTAGGTGGTAAAGCAGTATCTAGCCCAGTTTTTTAAGGAGTAGATGAATGACAATTCTTTTAAAATCATTTGGCGCAACATTGTTTTATAAATCTTTACACTACTGTCAATTTCTGCATTACATGGTTATTTACAAGACATTTTATGATAATTTCCAAGAATAAATGTCAACACTACCAACAAAATGTTTGACAGATCACATGGAGCCTGCGGTAAGCATTTTGTTTTCGTCTTTAGCTCTGCAGACCATTCATTGCAGCACAAAAATACTGAATAGTTGCTCAACTTATTTATGAAATTGCGCATGACGGTTCCTTTAACCCTGTACCGTTTAACCCCGCCTGCCAAATGAGAGTCCCAACTGCGATTGAAACGCTCGGCTGAATGTAGGTTGATGTCACTGGATACGCTTCGATGTTGAAAGTGGAGTTGACTTTCAGCCTTGTGCCACAAGTACGATCGTCTTTTAGCCCACTTGAATTCTTAACCATGGTCATTAAGGCAAGCATTGTTGAACTTAAGATGTAAAATCTGAGTACCCATCTTCAAAAAATGTAAAAACTTGTTCATCTCAGTCTTTTCTCCAATAAGGAACACAGTTTATGCTGACGTTTTTGTCCTCACATCTAAAACAATAGGGGGGAAAAAGGAAGATGGAAACATTGTTTTATGCTTTTATAATCTCTCCTGGCCGAAGCACAAGCCTGATTTTACTTTGAGAAAGTCAACATAATGGAATTTGGGATCAGACACAAGTATAAATTCCCCATGACCTCTGACCCAGCAGGATGAGGGAAGTGTTCCTGTTATCCAGCTCTCAAGAAGAATGGCCAGTGCACAAGCTGTGGGGCCGAACTGAGGGGCCCAAAGATATTTGGAAAGAACACAACCACGAACCTGCAGCAGCGATGTGTGTGTACATTCATCTAAGGTTTGCTTGCTCAACAGATGACTGTGAGGTCTTTGCGTAGACACCAGTCTGCTGAACATCAGTCACAAATCCCTGTGAGGGATCCTCATCCAACCAAGACGGCCAGAAAACAAATATTTAACTTGTAGGACTCCTTCTGTTTATCAGAGTAACTTTTTCAAACATTATTGCTTCATGCTTTTCTTCTAGACTGCATTCCTGATAAATGACCTCAGAAAGAACAAAATGAGAGCAACAGTGTGTTATTTTCTCTATTTTGTTTGTAAGAAAAGTTTCAAATGGTTTGATCTAGTCGGTCTATAAAGGCCATCATTGTTTGAGTTGATCTTGTATTCATGGATACTGTTGTTGCAAAGAATGACCGTTCCATCCTGTGAGGCAGGGGATTTTTGCTGGGAAATTCCTACTGAAGTCTTTGTTACAAAAAACAAAACAAAAAAAGCAAAAGTAATTTTCAGTTGATTTATATACTCCACAGGGTGTATTTTATCATTTTTAGACAGAATATCAACAGCTGTTTCACCACATTGATTCATAATGATCAATTTTATGTAACCCATGACAACAAATGAAAACCTTGACATTTAACTGAGAGTTAACACAACTCAGGTACTTCAATTGGTGTGTTTTTAATATAATTTTTTGCAACTTTTTGAAATTAATTAATTTTCATTTGCTTGTTGACACAAATATTTAATCAGCCAATCACACGGCAGCAACTCAATGCATGTACACATCTAGACCTGGTAAAGATTACCTTTTAGGTCTGGCCGTTCATGATGCGAGCTTAGCACCAGAGCTGTGACAGAGAAAAACTACAAAGATGTCGTCGGCTCAACTTTGGAATATTACATATTCTGCAATCCTGTGTAGGATTCTGGAGCTTCAAGGATGCTCTAATAAAGGTTTTGGAAAGCAAAAGCACAGAGAACAATATCCAGGTATAAATTTAGTGTCAGTGTATGGGGTTTTGTGTGAGTTTGACCTTTAATCAAACACAGAGATCAGGAACAATTCTTCATATCATAAAGCCAGAAACCACAATGGGACAATAAACATAAAACATGTTTTACGTGATGTACACACAAAACACACAAATCTCACATTTTCAATGAGGAATGTCAGGGAGCAGAAGTCAACATTTTCCACTCAACTCTGACACATTTTTGGCAGAAATAGATGCAGCATTTGGAGGAATGGACTGAGAACATCTGACATCTGTCAGCTTATTAAAATTACATCAAAGTAAAATTCTGTTGAACCAAACAACAGCTGCAATACATTCAGCACAAAGCTTTTCCAAAAAATCATTTGTTTTTTCTCTTCAAGTCATTCAAACTAAAGACCACTGCAAGTTGATTGAAAAACGAGTGAACTTTCATAAGCTGCATTTGGTTCAATTACTTTATTGTAGATTTCCAAATTTGTCAATTTTTTTCAATTTACACAATCAGAGCACAAAATGCATGTAAAGTTTTTATTTTCTTAATAAATGTTTTTCTTTTGACGGCCTTTTGAAAATTCTGTACTTGGGAAAGTTTTATGTTCTGGATATTTTTGGACTTGTCCTTGAGGTATAAAACCTAAAAATAATCATTGCACAAGTTAAACAAATCAAATTGATAAATGTACGTATTTATAAAAGCAATGTTGTCAACCCTGTGACATTTGAAAAATGCTTAAAATATAGAAACAAAGTGGTACACTACTGTATTTACAAAAAGAAAAACAAATGTATTCCATTGAAAACGTTATCCTGGTTAAATGATTCAAGATTGATGCTTCTTCCCTGCTGTGTGAATCTGAGGAAATAAGTAGTGAAAGCTTTCAAAACAGGTTCTGAAACTTTTTTAATGGTTCTCTATTTTCTGCTGGATAAGCCGGTTACAAAAGCCAAAGAGATGCACTACAGTAAAGCCATGTTTAAAAACTGCTCATGAGCAGCAGAAAAGGCAACGTCTGGTCATTGTCTCTCATTTACACAAAAAATAAAAATGCTTACTTCAAAAAGATCAAAACACAAACTTATCTTATGCTGTGACAGCAGAAAAACTGCTTATTGGAAAAGAGAATACCTCAATTTAGAAAAAATGCAGAGTTAGAAAAAATAAATACAATTTTTCATCTAAACTGGACTTGATGTAAAATAAAAAGTAAAACAGAACTTAACATCTAATGTGGAAAAAAAATAAAACATGATACAAAAAACTTCTCAGTTAGGTGAGTCCAATAGTCACACAACTCTCAACCAATAAATGCACAAATGGCCTGCCAATTTTAATGTACACATGATTATTTTATGTCACAGCTTTACATACTGGCATCACATAGCTCCAAGTTTCCACAAGGATCAAACTTTTTCTCCACTGATTAGAAATAAATTTCCATCCATCCATTGTCTTCCGCTTATCCAGAGTCGGATTGCGGGGGCAGCCGCCTAAGGAGAGAGGTCCAGACTCTCCCCAGCCACTTGGGCCAGCTCTTCCAAGGAGATCCCAAGGTGATCCCAAGCTTCTCACCCTATCTCTAAGGGAGAGCCGGAGAAAACACATTTTGGTCGCTTGTATCCACGATCTCGTTCTTTCGCTCACTACCCAAAGCTCGTGACCATAGGTGAGGGTAGGAGCGTAGACTGACCGGTAAATGGAGAGCTTTGCCTTCTGGCTCAGCTCTCTCTTCACTACGACAGACCGGTACAACGCCTGCATCACTGCAGACGCAGCACCAATCCGCCTATCGATCTCCCGCTCCATCTTTCCCTCATTTGTGAACAAGACCCTGAGATACTTGAACTCCTCCACTTGGGGCAGGACCTCGTCCCTGACCTGGAGAAGGCATTCTACCCTTTTCTGACTTAGGACCATGGTCTCGGATTTAGAGGAGCTGATTCTCATCCCAGCTGCTTCACACTCCAGCAAACATAGGAGATCCCAGTTTGATGAAGTCAACAGGACCACATCATCTGCAAAAAGCAGAGACCTGATCCTCAGGCCACCAAAAAGGATCGCCTCACTACCTGGCTGTAGAAATCCTGTCCATAAAAGTTATGAACAGAATCGGTGACAAAGGGCAGCCTTGGCGGAGTCCAACTCTCACCGGAAACGAGCCTGACTTACTGCCGGCAATGCGGACCAAGCTCTGACACTGGTCGTACAGGGACCTAACAGCCCGTATCAAGGGGCCTGGTACCCCGTACTCCCAGAGTACCCCCCACAGGGGCCCCCGAGGGACGCGGTCGAACGCCTTCTCCAAATCCACAAAACGCACCCTCGTACCTAAGGGTATAGAGCTGGTCCACTGTTCCACGTCCAGGACAAAAACCACATTGCTCCGAGGTTCGACAATCCAACCAAGTATCAATTATAAAGGTAATGATGTATTTATTAGTAAAAGTCGTCCGTACAAGCCTGACCACATCTGCAATTTGTCCTGACCAACCAGGATCTTCTTTCTACATCATCCAGCTAATCATGCAGTGTGATGTCATCGGCGGGCGTAGGGCTCTGAGCAAATCTGGCACCTACAGTGGCAAATCAGCCTCTTTGTCCCTGCCTGTCTCACACAATGAATGGTGCAGAGTGAGGGACAGGATGAGCAACAGAGTCAAGACGACCACAGCCATAAATACTGGCTGAAGTAGTGCCACAAAAAGGAATAAACCCAGAAAAATCGACCTGGGAAAATGCGCCTACAAGTGCCAATGTCAGCTCAAACATCAAGCTCCCACAACCAATGTGCTGCTCAATATACTGGAGAGAATAAACATCCTCCAAGTCGATAAATTCTGTTTTCTCTGTACTAAATCAAAATACACAAACACACCCTGCCTTATGTCTTCGTGTCAGCTGGTCTGATGTAAGTCAGTTCCAAGTGGTTTTTAGCACATTCCACATTAGAGGATCAATCTATGACTGAAAACCTTGGAATGTAGAATCGTTTTTCATGTAAAAGTAGGGTGTTGAAAACTGGGAAGCTTGGGAGAGTCTTGGGAGAGTCTAAAAATGGAGAAAATTAAACAGGATACAAGTGGACAAAAGCTCTTCTTGGTGCAATTTGTAAGTTATGAATGAATGCGGAAAAGCGTGCGTGCCTGAGCAAGTGATGACCAGCTACACTCGTATTTCTTGTTATGAATTTGTTGTAAGAACTTTGTGCAGCGGCGCAAGATAACAGTTGCAGGATGGAGGACTGTCTGCAGAGAGGAAAAGGAAGGAATAAAACACTGACCCATTCAGTCGCAATTTGGATACTCAGCATGTTTTTGCCCTGATGTGCACACGCACACACACGCACACTTTTGCTACAAAGGGAATTGATATTTTACTCATGTACATAGATCAATAACAGATGACAGCAGAGTGGGAGGAAGAGTAAAAAGATTTTTTAAAAATACACTAAGTATTTCTGAGCAGTGTTGTGACATTCTGACTAAAAACTCAGTTTATGAAAAAAAGTTTTTAAAAAATTAAATCTGACAATTTTTATGTACATAATTCCTTATTCCTCATTTTTTTCTCCATTTAGACTCTCTGGGACCTTCTGTTTCTTTACCTTTCTCTTTTTCAGATTG
The DNA here is from genome assembly GCA_006937985.1 of Aphyosemion australe. Lineage (NCBI taxonomy): Eukaryota > Metazoa > Chordata > Actinopteri > Cyprinodontiformes > Nothobranchiidae > Aphyosemion > Aphyosemion australe. The sequence continues at coordinate 627,110 of SSNS01000191.1, forward strand.
GATTTGTATCAGATCAGACCCAAAACATGACATTTTTACCAAGCAGTAAACTGTAAAATTAAATTTCAATTAATCTGGTTTTTGTTTGATGATAACCGACACATTCTTCTACTTACAGAATGAGAACAGTCAAGTGAATCAGAGATAATTTAATAAAATGTCTAATCTGTAATTTACAGTTCTGTGTAATGAATGGAAATAGGCTGAAATCTATGTCGGCGACCCAGAGATGGACAAGAACCAGTATAGGCCTTCAGAAACAGAATCTTTGCTTCTCTAATTTTAGGCCACAAAACTTTCTTTACGGATTATAAAACAGAAGCTCACTAATAGCCTAGATTCTAGACCGTCATTTGACGAAGCAAAATAATTTTTGCTTTGCATGTCGGTCTAGCAACACTCCATTGGAACCTCCGCAGCCCCGGCCAGTGTTGTGGCTAGCCATTCACATTTATTTAGAAAAAATTATGTATTTTCATCTTCTTCCCTGTTTCTTCCATGATGTATGGCAGACTGCCCTGTTGACTGACATCTGCAGCAGTCCAATCACAGTGCTCTGTTGGTTGGCGGGGTGTTACTGAAAAAACAAAAATGGCGACGGCTCGTTTGAAATAGCTTTGGCATCAACTTTGGACTATTTTGACTTGGGCTTTTCTTTGAGTCAAGAGCAGATAAAGGTACTTAACATTTATTTAGGAAAAGGATGTATTTGCATCTTCTTTGACGGAGTATGGCGGACTGCCTTGTTGACGGACAACCGTAGCGGTAAGTATGTAATGTTTGTTATCCAATAGCATGCAGAGACAGTTTGAAATGTAATGATTTATATAGAAGAGTGTTGTCTCTAAAATGCATTCATCATCTTCCAAAGCACAAATAGAGGCTTTCACTTTTTAAATCGTTGAATGAACTTGCAGAGAAGAAATGCAAGAGTCTGCTCGTCATCCTTACTTTAACATAATGACTCATCTGATTTCACAATTGGTTGCTGTAACTTTGATTTGTCCTATTCATTAAAACAGCGGAACAATAGGAAATCATTAGTGTTTTAACTCCCTGACTGTTTTTATTCCAGGAAAATTTGTTTTGCAACAAGGATCTCCTTCAGTAAAAATAAAAATTGAGAGAAACAATGGGCTGAGCTGTATGTGAAAATTACACACATAATAAACGTAGTTTTATCCAAACCATCTGCAAAAAAATAAAGTGACACGAGCATGAACTTTTATTTCTATCACATTCAGCAGAAGTTTTGTTAAAATGTGAGAACTGATGCAAACCCATTGATGGCCTTGTGTAAACCTGATGAAGGGGAAACAAGTTGCAACAGGCTACTTTTTATTCCCTGTGCACAACTCATACATACAAATGCAGCCCATGCATTTCCAACCATTTAAAACTGAATTTTACAGTTACGCAACAATTGTTTTGAACATGTAAGACACACACTGCCCACACACACACACACAGCTTCCAAAACAGGATTTTCAAACATCTGTTGACGTTCTTTCTGCCGTCCTCACCTTTTATTAGAAAACCTGAATATACAGGGTTTTTTTGCATGATAGAAAAATCAAAGTGCACACACACAGTCACAGTCCAATGCACTTAAACAGAAACACAATCAGAGACAGATGAGATAAAGACATCAGCAGCGACTCTCACTGATCAGCAGTGTTAGGAAACACTGAGCAGTTTGAACAAGACCAATCTCCAACTGTGATTTTGGAAAATGTCTCTTAGACCTCGAGAAGAGGTTATATTTCATATCTTTAAAGCAACTTAAAACGAAATAAATAGAAGTTATGTCATTTGGACAACCATGTGCGTCACGAGACAGCTGATTTTGTTATTAATTAAGAGTTTCACCAAACTTTCGCCTAGTAAATAAAGCCATGAAGGCAACAATATGGAAGTGACTGTTTCAGCCATGTTTCTAGCAGCAGGAAGGGGAGAACAAGCAGCCACTTACCCACAAAGACACAGAGAACATCCACGAGGATGAGGACCCGCTTTCTTTGCACTGGCATGTTTCCTCCAAACCTGCCTCGCTGTTGAAAAACACAACCGGCAGAGCTGAAGCTTCAGGGACACCAAAAAAGTGTGTGAGAATAGAAAAGGTGGCTTCGACTTCAACGTGCTTCCGGTATGATCCGTACCTGCCACTCCGTCTGTGTTTCAGGTGAGCGCGCGCCGCGTCCTGCCTCTTTTATCCACTACGGGGCGCGGCTGTGCGCGCGAGACCAATTAAAAGAGGCCGGGAGAAGATTGATCTCCTCGAAACTCCTACTGGGGCTTGGAAAAAAGGAAAATCACTTTTTTCAACATTTGTTTCCTGATTTGTGACACAAGTGGTTTGTAGAAGAATTACATTTTAGAAAACTGCTTGAAGCAAAGCACACAAATCACCAGTTCACACGGATTTTATCCCCCTCAGATTCTTTTCTAGGGCGGTAATTCTAGGATTAGTCTTTAAATTATTTGATTCAGAAAGCATACATTTAAATTTTTTTATTTCCTAAATTAGTAACTGTCTGAATTTACTCAAGTAAATATCCTAGTGAGCAGGATTGAAGTACAGTTAATGGATTTGGACCATTTCAGCAACAGGGACTTTCTTAGTGTTACATTTCCTTGAGCATTTTTGAAAAATAGATGAAATCAGTGAACTATCCTCTGAAAGTTAATTATATCTGGGTTTATTTTCAGTTTTTATAGACTCTTCTAAAATTTGTTCTTAGTAGCCTTAATTGTCTACTGGATCCACAGCTTCATAATGGGAAGTTTTCATTATAACTTGAAGGTGAGTAAAGATTAGATTAAATTAAACAAAACATAAGTAAACTCTGCTGCTCAGATGGCTCATCGTACATTTATAAGTTCATTTGAATTAACATGCTTGTTTGCTTTTGCAACCCAGGTCCATCAAAAATTCACACAAGCAGTCATTTATGTCCTGAAGTTCCTGTTGTGTAAAAACAGGAACCCCCCACTACCACCACACACACACACACACACACACACACACACACTTTTATATTCACGAGGCCTGTTTTTCTATTCCTCCTAAGAGAATGTCTCTATGTAAATCCATCTAAGAGCCGTCCCATCTGGGTCCTCAGGGGTCTCCACCTGCATGAAGAACTGGAGGATCTGCTGAAGAGGTGAAAGAGGTGTGCTGGAGAAGGAGAGCAGCTAGAGCATGCAGGGGAGAGGCCCTCCAGGAAAATAAACATGGTCTGTTAAAACAAAAATTAAAAAAACTTCCTTTTTAAATTGTGAGGAATTACAACTTTTAGAGTTGTATCATCAGAGAACATTCCTCTTTTTCCTAAATGTTATGGTTTGTTTCTAAGTTCATGCTTTGCATTCCTGAGTTATTTCATTATCTTTTTTCCTGTTCGATTGTTTTCCTCTGGGCATCATTTGGATAATCTGTTTCCTGTTTTGTCTACAGCTGGTTTTATTTGAACACTTGCAGGTATTTTTAACTCGGTGACTATGGTGTGCTCTTTTTTAAGGTGTCCATCCTTCTTTTTTCTGTGGTTTTGTTCTTTTTATTTTGGTTATGCTAATAAATCAAATAATTCTCATAATCCATTAGTGCTGTTTCCTAACCGTGAATCATCATTAGATAATTTCTAGCTCTGTTAAAACGTTTGACTTTCTTGACGTGTCTCTCTTTCTATTGAAATAAGACCATAAGTCTAAGTTTTCTGGTTTCTCCACCTGTTAGACTATATGATCTCTGTGAAAGAGGTAGAATTCCAACAAACGTAGAAATTGGTTACAGTAACGGTCTTTAGTTTCTGCACCAATCTTATCTGCACTACCCCCATCATCCAAGAATATCTTCATAGATTAAATCCATTATCTGGGTCTTCTGGTTGGATACAGTTGAGCTGATGTTCAACCAAGCACATTAAACTGCTTTCAATCATCTGGATCAAGAATGAAGGGAAGCATCCTTTATTTATAAATGCAATTTACATTCAGCTGAATTCCTCCATCGTGCTTTTGTTGTTGCATTTCCCATAATGTTGAATTACTTCCACTTTGTTTTTAAAACTCATCTTATTTTGGTTTTCAGCACCTCATAAAATTATTTTTTTGTATGAGCTAGTTCTCGTTTGCCTTATTGTTCTAATTTCATGTCATGTGATTGCTGATATTTGATCTTTTTCTAGACATGACTTTGATCCTAAGTGGTTGATTTAACTTAACTTTTAATAAACAGTTCAACCATCATGTAAGCAACACAAGAAGAAATGAAAACACATCTTCAGCTTTAAAATAAAAACAGCATTCTTATATTCAGGCACAAAATTTCAGACAAATGTTAAAATAGCACANNNGTGACAGCGTTTCAATAATTTATCATTTCACATTTAAAACCTTGAAATAGTGAAATTTTCCTTGGATTAAAATAAAACAGTTCACACATCAAGATCACAGCTTTTGTACAAATTTAACCACAATCTACTGCTAAAGTAAGATAAATAATCCATGTTCAAAACAACTGTACATGCATATTTTAAAAATAACACCAAAAAACACAAATTACACATCAGAGGAGACTGGAGGACCACGCTGCTCAGAGCTGTAGGACAAATCCCCAAAAAGAAGTGGAGCTGATGTCCTAAAACCTTCAACGACAGCGTCTTTCTTTAGCGACAGCGCAGAGTTTGGGTTGCTGACCTGAGAAGAACGAGAAGCTCTGCTGAAGTCTGATAAAGACACACATAATAACACAGATCATGCCTGTCTAATATCTTGAGGTAAACTGTTCCACAATAGCGGTGCACGAAAAGAAAATGCTCACTCTCCAATAGTCATACACTTATCCTTTGGAACCCATAGGAGACCAGTGCCCTGAGATCTTATGGCATGTGTTGGGGCATACGGGTGCAGGAGATCAGTGATGTAGGCAGGGGCCAGACTGTTTAAAGCCTTGTAGGTGAGCAGCAAGACTTTATAGTCTGCACAAACTTGACAAGGTAACCAGTGAAGCTAGTTTTGGGGAAATGTGCTTGTATCTTCCAGTCTTTGCTAGAATGCGAGCACCTAATTTCTGCACCATCTGCAGCCCTCTAAATCTTTTCTTTGGTAACCCCAACTGTAGAGCATTACAATAATCAATACGTGATGACACAAAATATGACATGAATCTCTGCATTGTCAAGTGATAAAATGTGTCTAATTTTTGCTATATTCCTAAGGTGGAAAAAAGCAGTCCTCAACACCTTCTTCAGATGAAACTCAAAAGTAAACAGGGTTGAACCAAACACCCACGTTCTTTACCTTATCACTACAGTATATGATGTGATTGTCAAGCATCAGGGAAAAATCATGGGATAGATGGAGAAATTTATGTGGTCCAATAACCATCAATTGTGTTTTATCCGTATTTAGGAGAAAGTAATTGTTTGACAACCAGCCCTGATCACAGAATGGCAGGTTTCTAATTTAGTCAGGTCTACATAGTTTCCAATGGTCAAAGGAAAGATTATCCGCATAACAATGAAAGTTAACACCAAAAGATGGTAAAAGAAGACCAAGGGGCATCAGATAAAGTGAGAAGAGCAGAGGACCACGCACAAACCCTTGGGGGACTCCATGCTGTACAGCACAGGTTTCAGAGGATTTATTGTTAACACACTGAGATCTTCCAGACAGATAGGATCCCAGCCATGAAAGCACATTTCCTGTAAGTCCGGCGTAATGCTCTAGTCTATTTAGTAGTGTACAATGATCTACAGTATCAAATGCAGCACTTAGATCCAACAGCAGAAGAACTAAGGTACGGCCATTGTCTGTATTCACCAGTAAATCATTTAACCAGAGCAGTTTCCGTGGAATGGTGCAGTCTAAAAGCAAATTGAAATGGATCAGATTATTTGTGGACAAATAATCAGTCAGCTGTTTAGAGGCTACCCTTTCATACACCTTAGACAGGAATGAAAGATGTGAGATGGGTCTATAATTTCCAACCAGGTCAACATCTAGTCCAGGCTTTTTCAAAACTGGTGTTGTTACTGCTGCTTTAAAACAAGCAGGAAAATTACCAGTTGCCAAGGATACATTTAATAGATAAGATAGAAGGTCCCAGTTTGAAAAACAGTTTCTTTATTACCCAGGCAGCAAGTCCAAGTTGTTCATCAAGAAGAACTAACGATCACAGGCAGTCAAGATTGAGTAATGGGTAGTTGACTTATTTTCTGTGAGCTGAGACACTTAAATAACAGTTTAGAATCTCTGAAGATCTTCTGGAAACAAACAAAATGTGATTTACTCTGATGGAGAATGCTGGAAAACTGGAGACTCACTGGCTTCATCTGCTGGGAGCTTGATGTCATTGCTGTAGATGGTTGTTGGACTTCCATAGAACTGGTGCTTATAGAGCGGCAGGAGGGTTGTCTGTGGGGGCTGACAGTGGCTGATGTTGGAGTAGATGTTCATGGAGAAATCACTGATGGAGTTCATCTCTTCTTTTGTTAGGTTCCTGGTGAACGACTGATCAAATGTTTTTATTGGGGGAGAAGAGGAGAGGAAACTGTGGAGATGACAGAGCAGCGGACAGCTGTGGTCCTTGTCCAGACCCTGCAGCTTATCCAGCTGAATGATTTCAGAGTAATCGTCTTCAGGCCTCGCCTCAACCACGACCAGCCTCTTAGTCTGAGGTAAAAACACAAAATTTTACATGCAGGAATACAGTTTAAAGCACTTTTTCTTACATTATTTAAGTAACTTCAATAGAAAGAATAAGAAAAATGACAGCCTGTCACCTCTAAAAGTGGAATATCTTACTTTACTCATTTAGGATGAATGTGTGCTCATGAAAATGTGAGATTTGATCTTGATTTAAAACCTTTTTTTGTTTAAAGTAAAATATTTGCTATTTGAAAACCCATGTGATGGAAAAATTGAAATCATCACTAATGATTAAGGAATAAACAGACAACCCAAACCCTGGAGATGCTCCAGGAAGGTTGAGGTTAAAGGTCAGATACTTAGTGTAGAAGGATTGTTATATAGTGCTGAGGATGTTGATTTAACTGCCACTATGATAACTCTGTCAGGTTTTAGATTAAGGTCTATTCAGTAAAAAGCAATAATTCCTTTTTCTTTAAACTCATAAAGGAAAGCAAAAGTTTTCTAATGGATAAAGATTCTGAAACCTTCTGATTTCAAATTTACTATAACAAGCTTCAGATAAATGACTGTATTCAAAAGGAAATTAGATTATTTTAAATTGTGTTTTCTTAGGATTTCCCCAAAACAAAGATGCTGTTAAGAATCATTATAAAAAAGAGTGGTCTCACTTCCAAACTGGCGTCAGGATTCCAGTGGGACAAAGTGCTGTTGGATGGATCAGGTATACTTAGAGAAAACTTCCGTTTCCCCCTAAACATCACAGGGACGAACAATAAAAAATCTCATGTAAACCAGTTTATTAATAGCAGATGGCCGTTGTGCAGGCTTGATTTTGACAGCTCATCTCTTACATCTGTGTCTGTGTCAGACAGGCCATCAGCATCAGCACCGTTACCATGAGAACAATCGGAACAATGACATATGTGACCATAGACATCTCATCAGAACCTTCACACAGAGAAATATGAGTTAAATATCTATAATTTAATGACTCTGGATGTAGGGTGTGTGTTTCAGGGTTCCATCATTACCAATGAGCACATTAACCAGGTTCCCAGCTGGACTGGTGCCGGCGATGGTATTAGCCTTCATGAAGATGTCATACATACCAGGTGACATGTTCTCCAGAGTGTAGCGGTGAACAAGACCAGGAACTACTATGCCTAATTAAACAGGAGAAGGTAAACCCTTTAAAAGGCAATAAGTTGAGTGCAGGTTTCAAGTTCAAGAAGTATGTAAAGCTCCCTAAACATGTGCTACTGTTTTTATGCCTCACTCACTCTTTGCTGGGTGGTGTCTGCTGCTGTAGAAAAGGGTGTAGTTGGAAATGAACCCATGAAGAAGCTCCACAGGAGGAGGAGTCCAGCTAAGCTCCACCGAGATGCCATTTATGTTTTCTACTTTCACATCAGGACCAGCCGAGGGCGCTGTGGGAACAGAAATCAGGAGAAACCAGGTTTGCTGTTTATTTGTTCTAACATTCAATTCAGTATATTTATATAGTGCCAATTCACAACAATAGGGTTAGGGTACTAAGAGTAGGGCACGTCACAAAGTAAACATTCCATTTGAACCTACTTATAAGTGCTATGACTTCAGTTCATTATGCCTGTTAAAGTTTCCTATGTAAGGAAACCCAGCAGATTGCATCGAGTCACTGACTTGTGTCAGAGACTTTACAGCAATCCCCATTCTAAGCAAGCATGTAGAAACAGTGGAGAGGAAAACTCCCCTTTAACAGAGAGAAACCTCCAACAGAACCTGGTGCAGTATGAGCAGCCATCCATCCCGACTCACGTCAGTTATATGCCACCACACACAACTGCACGCATGCACACACACACACACACACACACACACACACACACACACACACACACACACACACACACACACACACACACACACACACTTTGTAAGTAAAACACACACTCTATTAATATTACTGAAAATTGAAAACAATAAATCGGAGTAATCATTATCATCTTACAATACACAATAACCCATATACAAATCCTAACAAGATTGTTAATTACCTATTCTCATATACATATATATATATATATATATATATGATGTGCTCAGTGAATGTCTCAGACAAACCCCTACATGGAATGTACCACCAATAGCTAACTAAAGTGGCTGATATCAAGAAATCCTACCAATGGCTAGAAAGAGCTGGTCTGAAGGACAGCACAGAGGCACTCATCATGGCTGCACAGGAACAGGCCCTGAACACCAGAGCAACAGAGGCCAAGATCTACCACACCAGACAAGACCCAAGGTGCAGGCTGTGCAAAGAGGCCCCTGAGACGATCCACCACATTACTGCAGGGTGTAAGATGCTGGCAGGGAAAGCACACATGGAACGCCACAACTAAGTGGCTGGCATAGTGTACAGGAACATCTGTGCAGAGTATGGACTGGAAGCCCCAAGGTCAAAGTGGGAAACACCCCCTAAGGTGGTATAGAATGAGCGAGCCAAGATCCTGTGGGGCTTCCAGATCCAGACTGACAAAATGGTGATGGCGAACCAACCGGACATTGTGGTGGTGGACAAACAACAGAGGACAGCTGTTGTGGTTGATGTAGCAATACCGAGTGATGCAACATCAGGAAGAAGGAACACGAGAAACTAGAGAAGTACCAGGACCTCAAAGAAGAACTTGAGAAAGCCTGGAGAGTGAAGACATCAGTGGTGTCCGTGGTCATCGGGGCACTCGGGGCAGTGACCCCCAAACTAGAGGAATGGCTAAAGCAGATCTCAGGAAAAACATCAGACATCTCAGTCCAGAAAAGTGCAGTTGATTAAACTGTGACATGAATAATTAAGGTGGTTCTGATATCAAAAGAGGGTTTAACCAGGCATTATCAATGTGTACCTAATAAATTGGCCATTGAAGGCGCTATTGGTGGTAGCCAAAAAGTCTAGACCTAAATGTTACACATGCTTAACCCTCAGGCTTCATTAGGGACGTTTTTGTCCATTTGGGCAGTTTTTTGCTTTTCTTTTTGATGCCATTTCACCATTGTTTGTGCATATGGTGCAAACTTTTGTCGCAAAACCAGGCTCTAGACAAATTTTGAAATTCAATTTGGAATTTTGAAAAAAGACCAAGGGAACACTATGAAATAAAAACACTATACTCTTGAGTCATTAGAGGACAAAAACGTCCACTGCTTAAAATGGCTATAAAAAATGTATACAGTAATATTTTTTTTTACTTTTTTTTTCATAGATCTGTTAAACAACTTCAGCCCTGCTCAAACATATAAAAATTTCAATCATTTTGAGGATTTTAACCCTTGAAATGCCAGTTTGAATACTCAAAGGCACTGCTGTAATTTATGAAAAAAACACAAAAACTGAGTTATTTTCCCCAAATAAAATTTTTTTTGCCCAGGGCGTTCATTACAAATCAGTCTTGATTATGTTATCAAATATCTAAAATTTTGAATTTTTTGCATTTATAGTTTTTACATAGCAACAGATTTAAAATTTACTACCCTCTTGAGCCATTAGAGGACAAAAACGTCCCATTGACTTCAATGCAAACCACAGTTTTTGATCCTGTAACATCTGCAGCAAATAATCATGCTTTCTGTGATATTATGGTTTCATTTAGGAGAAAAGTGGTCAAATTTATGATTTTTACTGTTCATCACCAAATTCAGTCATTTCTCCATATGTTGCCCAGGCGAGAATGTTTACACATTTCTTTAGATCTTCTGCTCTTTTTATTGAAGTCAAAAGGTCAACCTGACCTCTGATAAGTAAACAAAACATACTTTGACTCTCTTACTGAACTTCAAAGTGTAGAAAACAAAACAATTAGTATGTTTATGCACCTGCCACATTCAAACTACTTGGGCNCCAGCTGCTCCAACCACTACCACAGCGGCTTCAACCACAACCACAACTGTTCCAACCACAGCTGCTCCAACCACAACCACAGCTATTCCAACCACAACCACAGCTGTTCCAACCACAACCACAGCTGCTCCAACCACAACTCCAGCTGCTCCAACCACAACCCTAGCTGCTCCAACCACAACCACAGCTGCTCCAACCACAACAACAGCTGCTCCAACAACAACCACAGTGGCTCCAACAACAACCACAGCTGCTCCAACAACCACAGCTGCACCAACAACAACGACAGCTGCTCCAACAACAACCACAGCTGCTCCAACAACAACCACAGCTGCTCCAACAACAACCCCAGCTGCTCCAACCACTACCACAGCTGCTCCAACAACAGCTCCAGCTGCTCCAACCNACAAAAACGTCCACTGCTTAAAATGGCTATAAAAAATGTATACAGTAATATTTTTTTTTACTTTTTTTTTTCATAGATCTGTTAAACAACTTCAGCCCTGCTCAAACATATAAAAATTTCAATCATTTTGAGGATTTTAACCCTTGAAATGCCAGTTTGAATACTCAAAGGCACTGCTGTAATTTATGAAAAAAACACAAAAACTGAGTTATTTTCCCCAAATAAAATTTTTTTTGCTTGGGGCGTTCATTACAAATCAGTCTTGATTATGTTATCAAATATCTAAAATTTTGAATTTTTTGCATTTATAGTTTTTACATAGCAACAGATTTAAAATTTACTACCCTCTTGAGCCATTAGAGGACAAAAACGTCCCATTGACTTCAATGCAAACCACAGTTTTTGATCCTGTAACATCTGCAGCAAATAATCATGCTTTCTGTGATATTATGGTTTCATTTAGGAGAAAAGTGGTCAAATTTATGATTTTTACTGTTCATCACCAAATTCAGTCATTTCTCCATATGTTGCCCAGGCGAGAATGTTTACACATTTCTTTAGATTTTCTGCTCTTTTTATTGAAGTCAAAAGGTCAACCTGACCTCTGATAAGTAAACAAAACACACTTTGACTCTCTTACTGAACTTCAAAGTGTAGAAAACAAAACAATTAGTATGTTTATGCACCTGCCACATTCAAACTACTTGGGCAGCTGTGGCTACTCAGTAGTTTCCATCATCAGCAGTGTGTGAATGTGTGAGTGCATGCAGCGTCTTTGAGTGTCCTAACAAAGCGCTATATAAGTTCAATGAATTATTATTATTATTATTATTAGTCTGGTTATCTGGTCATTTCACTTCTGTGAAAGCCACGGAGCAAGATGAAGAGGCATCTCTCTGTGGAACAAGTTCTGGATCAGCTCCTGCAGCCTGATACTCCTGGAGAAAATGAGGAGAGTGAAACATCTTCAGTGGACTTTGTGGTGGAGTCAGACCAATCTGTTTCCTTGACTTCTTCTCCTGACCCGTCCAGTGAAAGAGAAGGGAGGACAACGGATCCTGCTCCAGAATGGATTTCTAAAAGTGGGCAAGTCTGGTTTCCTACTAATGCAGATACTTCCCACTATATTCCTGCTGCAAGACGTTTGAATCCTGGGCCAACACGTTACGCCATCACACGTATTGACGACGTGGTATCCTCCTTTGATTTATTCTTCACTCCAGAAATTATTGAAGATGTTTCACTCTCCTCATTTTCTCCAGGAGTATCAGGCTGCAGGAGCTGATCCAGAACTTGTTCCACAGAGAGATGCCTCATCTTCAATAATTTCTGGAGTGAAGAATAAATCAAAGGAGGATACCACGTCGTCAATACGTGTGATGGCGTGACGTGTTGGCCCAGGATTCAAACGTCTTGCAGCAGGAACATAGTGGGAAGTTTCTGCATTAGTAGGAAACCAGACTTGCCCACTTTTAGAAATCCATTCTGGAGCAGGATCCGTTGTCCTCCCTTCTCTTTCACTGGACGGGTCAGGAGATGAAGTCAAGTAAACAGATTGGTCTGACTCCACCACAAAGTCCACCGAAGATGTTTCACTCTCCTCATTTTCTCCAGGAGTATCAGGCTGCAGGAGCTGATCCAGAACTTGTTCCACGGAGAGATGCCTCTTCATCTTGCTCCGTGGCTTTCACAGAAGTGAAATGACCAGATAACCAGACTACAAGTAGTTTGAATGTGGCAGGTGCATAAACATACTAATTGTTTTGTTTTCTACACTTTGAAGTTCAGTAAGAGAGTCAAAGTGTGTTTTGTTTACTTATCAGAGGTCAGGTTGACCTTTTGACTTCAATAAAAAGAGCAGAAGATCTAAAGAAATGTGTAAACATTCTCGCCTGGGCAACATATGAAGAAATTACTGAATTTGGTGATGAACAGTAAAAATCATAAATTTGACCACTTTTCTCCTAAATGAAACCATAATATCACAGAAAGCATGATTATTTGCTGCAGATGTTACAGGATCAAAAACTGTGGTTTGCATTGAAGTCAATGGGACGTTTTTGTCCATAATAGGCACAAGAGGATGGTACATTTTAAATCTGCTGCTACACAAAAACTAATAAAGCATAAAATGTGATATGTTGTCACATTCTTGACATAGCCAAGGCTGATTTAAAAAAAAATATTTCAGTCACAAAAAATATGTTTTATGTAAAATATCTCCTCTTTTGTCTGCTTTTTTCATGAAAAAATGAGCATCACGTAATCAAACTGGCATATAAAGGGTTAAATTTTAGATAAATGTTCAATTTTTGATTGTTTTGATCAGAACTGAAGTTGATCACAAGATTTAGACCCAAAAAGCAGAAAAAAATATTAATCTGGACCATTTTTAAAGCAGTTTTAAAAGTGGACGTTTTTGTCCTCTAATGGCTCAAGAGGGTAGTAAATTTTAAATCTGTTGCTATGTAAAAACTATAAATGCAAAAAATTCAAAATTTTAGATATTTGATAACATAATCAAGACTGATTTGTAATGAACGCTCCAAGCAAAAAAAAATTTATTTGGGGAAAATAACTCAGTTTTTGTGTTTTTTTCATAAATTACAGCAGTGCCTTTGAGTATTCAAACTGGCATTTCAAGGGTTAAAATCCTCAAAATGATTGAAATTTTTATATGTTTGAGCAGGGCTGAAGTTGTTTAACAGATCTATGAAAAAAAAGTAAAAAAAAATATTACTGTATACATTTTTTATAGCCATTTTAAGCAGTGGACGTTTTTGTCCTCTAATGACTCTTTAGGATGAAATTTAAAGTGAAGCCTGAGGGTTAAAGTTATTAGACTAAGAGTAGCATGTAGAAAAACTTTACGTACGCCCTTCTCTTGTATAAACGCAGAGTGTTCTGTTTCCTCCTGCTTCATTTTCATACAAAGTCTTGACAGAAACGGCATACAGTTCCATCGGCTTTACTCCTTCTACAAAAAGAAAAAAAGTTAATATTCTGCTTTTACGTTTTTTACAACAGAAAACTAACTTTGCGGTTACCTGTGATGAGCAGCTTTGTGGAGGAACTATTCATCTTTTCCCAGTAAAGGATGCTGCTGTTTTTCTCTCTGACAGCAAACCACTCCACCACAAAACCGCTCACCAATCGATTCCAAGGAGCCTTCCAGTGAACCTCCAAGCTGCTGTCATTTAAAGGAGTGGCAGTGATCTGACTCGGAGCAGGAAGAACTGAGGATACATAGAAAACAAAGGATGAAACAGAAAACCATTTTTTTCTTCTTGTTGGTGTTGGTAAGATAGTGCTAAAAAAACACAAAAGCTGGAAAACTTCAAAAACGTTAGACTGAGTTAAGATTCTTTTCTCCTACAATAATATAATACCTTGTCATATAAAGGCTCAAAATTTGCAAAACTCCATGACAGCTGCTTTGTGCATTATTCAAACCCATCTTGAGATCCTACCTGTTTCAGAGGAATCTGGGATCCAGATTCTGGCCTCAGGTGACTCTCCTGCAGAGGTGGAGGCTGTCAGAGAGCAGGAGTAACATCCAGCAGGGAGAGACAAGCTGCAGGAAGTATCTGCATTTTGCAAATCTGTGCAGCTTCCATGATCACTAAGAACCTGAGCATCTTTTGTCCGACAAGTCACATTGTAGCGGGCAATTTTGCCATTCGCCAGGAATTGAGGCAGGGGCTGAAAAAAGAAAACACAAAGAACAGAAAAAATTAGATGCTCTGAATTGATAAAGGGTTTGAAAGGTTGTTGAGGTTCTTAAATCCAATTTTGTTTTGAAAAAAACAAAACAATGAATGAAAATATTCTGAGACATTAATACAAATGAAATAATTATGAAGGATAGTCATTAAAATGATCACATCCAAAAGGTGATTAACTGTTAAATAAAGTACAAAGTGATTAGTTGTGAGAAACTAATATAGCAGATAGACACACACGCAGACATGCATGCACGCACGCACATACACACCTTCCAGAGCAGGGAAATGAACCTCAATCCATTCCTGTCTGTGTTTTCTAATTTCCTCCAGAGAATCGGCGCTGCAGATGGGGCTGGTAATACGAGGTAAAAAAAAAGTGTAATTAGAGGGAGACATGTCCAATCATTTTGATCTGAAACATGAAGGAATTTTTAGCCTGCAGTGAAAACGTGAAAACATTCCTGCTTATTAACAACACCAGAAATATTTTCACTTCCTCCCCCACTCTTCACTCAGTAAAGGCATATACATGAGGATGCTGTTGCTCATAGTTTTAAATTACTCTCCAGCAGTTTGTACAGGAACTATTTGGGCTAAACAATCTGCTGTGTAGCTAACTAACAAACTTCCTGACTATAGAAACACTGGGATGTTTGGGTCTGCAACACCACATCCATTACCAACACGGGGGACCCCCAAGGATGTGTGTTTAGTCCCCTGATCTTTACCTTATAGACCAATTACTGCACACCAATACACAACATCAACCACTTCATCTGGTTCGGAGATGACACAACTGTGGTGTTTCATTTGTAACAATGAGTAAAATGACAGGAAGTGAGCAAACTGACCACCTAGTACAGCAACAATAGCATCCTCATTGTGGAGAAAAGAGAGGAGACTGTAGATGACTTCAGAAGAACATTACGAGTCACTGATGCCACTATGGACAAAAATAATCGCACCAAGTTGTGCACATCAGCGAGGACCTCGCCTGAAGTATCAAGACTGCACCGCTGGCCAAGAAAGCTCAGCAGTACCTCTACTTCCTCTATGTACACTGAGGAGAGCTAGAGCCTCGCATGTGCTCCTCCTATCACAACACCATAGAGATTCTTGACCGACTGTGTGACTGTGTGGTATGAAAACTGCACCGCATACAGCAAGAAAACTGCAGCACACAAAGATCACTGGTGCCCCTCAGGACATCAAAGAGCTGGTCTACAAGGACATTGTAGATGACCCCACTCATTCTGAAGTATACAACACCTCCAGAACCAGCAGACTGAGTTTCCTCCAACGAGCTGTAAGGATGCTCCTCCCTCTCTGCTTTATGGCCCCAAATGTTCTGGACTAATTGATCATTAAATGGACTCCCCTCACCATGAATAAATTTTCATGCCAGTAATAGAAAGAAAAACTGTGATTAAATGAGTAAAAAAAAGTTAGCCCTTTGACATTTTTATCTCATTGGTGGGGTTCATACACGTATGACTTTTTGATCAATTTAAGAAGTCAATTTTGCAGCAGAAAGCCTTCAAGATTAGCAAATAAAACCAGCTAATATCATATTTAAGAGCATCTTAGAAACTTAAAATGATCATGTTGCATCATTCAAATTCAACAACTAGATGTGTAACACAGGAAGGTTGCAGTAAAACAAGAGCTGGTTTAGATCTTAGCCATTTCTCAATACTACAAAAAAGTACTAATGGTTTTTCAGTCCAACTTAGAGGCTGAAAAGAATATTCAGACTATGCTATGCAGCTAATTATATTTCTCTAACCTTTGCAAAGAAGCGGGAGTGTTATGATATTTGCCAGATTCTTGTTATGAGACTTTCCCAAGATATTACCAAAAAAAAAAAGAAAGTTAGGACAAACTACACTCTACACCATTTACTTGATGCAGCTTTTAAAGTATAAAAATTATTTTTAACTCCTTTATTTTGTGTGCTTTTCCAAGTAGAGTACATTTAGATGAAACTGTGCCAAGAATATTGGTGTTTCCATTTTGTTCTGTTCAATCAGCTGTTTTATTTAGATTTGTTTCCCTTATGGAAAATAAAACAGTGGTTTGTCAGTTCACAGCAGCATCAAGATCTATTTTTGGCAATACATTGTTCAAATGCTTGAGAAAGTTTAAACAAAGTAATCTAATTAAAATAAAGTCATAAATCCTAGCATAAAGTCATGACCTTCATATTTTCATATCGATGTAACTTTCTCCTTGTGAAAATCATTGTTGTTTCCATATTTTCACATCAGATTCTTTATTCGATTATGTTGAAAAACTGTTTCTCCTCACCGTCTTCTGCTGTCCTCCCCTGCAGTGCATTGCTCCACAAGCTCCACGGGCTCTCTGGGCCCTGGTAGCGGTTCCGAAGCCTGATGATGTATGAGGTGTCAGGTCTGAGGAAACAAACCATGAAGCTGTATCCAGACACGGTCACATTCCTGACCTGAACATCCACCTGTACAAACAAGGAAATAAAAAAGAATAACAATAAGAATTACCTAAATAGAATTTTCTACGTTAGGACCTTCTCTTTTTCATTGCTCCTCTCTGATTATTGCTCATGTATGTGTTCATCTGTCAACACCTATGTGGTTTTTCATTTTCTGCTTGGGAGAGTCTCACCTGTTCCTGTGTGGTGATTTCTATTTGAGAGTTCAGATTTCCAGCCTCGATTTCTCGGTCAGACACAGGAAAGGAAGACAAATCGCGATTCCAGTGTATGTTCAGACATTTGGGTCCACCATGAACCTGCTTCACACTGTTCAATATCACTGGAGGCAAGAATACTGAGAAAAAAACAGAGTAAAGTGAGATGGAAAGTAGGAATAAACAGGTGGTGGTAATGGTGGTACTGGTCTATGGCCTAACCTTCTTTCCTACCAGACTGACAGCGAGACTTTGATCGGACGTTCTTGTTTTCATAGTGTGCTACAATGGTGACGCAGAACTCGAACCTCACAGATGAGCCATCAAGTTTGGCGGTGCAGCTTGAGCTGGATGTGGTGCAGGTGAAGGTCTTCAGGGAACTAAAGTTGTCAAAAACGTTTTGAATATTACATCAGTCAACTATTTTGTTGACAAGCATGATTGTCACCTTTCCCATGAGGTACAACAAGGATTGTGCATCTGTGAAATTAAAACAGCTAAATGCAGGTGGTGCCCCCTCCTATATCTGCCAAACCCTCCTGCAATATTCTCCACTTAGTATTCCTTCTTGTTTTGAGAGCTGCCAGGTGTGATCCAGTCACGGGTGTATGGCTAGCACCTAATTGACATTCGTTGTACAGATGGGTCCTGCTGCTTTACTGAGTTTGTTTGTGCTCCAAGCATCACATTCGTCAACTGGAAGCCGGTGTTTGGGTTCACAGAGTGGTGTCAGCCCTGGTCGCCAAACTCAGGACCAAGTTGTATTTATATTGCACTTTAAATTTCTACAATTTCAAAGTGCTACAGAAAAGCAGCATGCACTGGTAGAGGAGTGAAACCTTGTATTTAAATCTGAGTGGGACTGAGGGCCATTGAAGAGCTTACAGAATGGGGGTGATCTGCTCATACTTGTGTACCCTCATTAGGATTCTAGCAGCACTGTTCTAGATGTATTGTAATCTCTGAATGCTCTTGCCAGAGATCCCAGTGAGGAGTGCATTACAGTAATCTAACCTTGAGGAGACAAAGATGTTGACTCTGCATCTACAAGGCTGAGCATTGGATGGATTTTTGCAATGTTCTCAAGGGTAGTAGGATTATGTCTTACAGAGGTATTTGATGTGGGTGTTGAAGTGAACTGAGAGTCCATTTTAACACTTAAATTGGTAACAGTTGTGGAAAGGGAGAAGTTTTGGCCAGAGAAAGTGATACTGGTAATGGTAGAAGAGTGGAGCTGATGTATGCCACCTAGAAGGGCTTCTGTTTTAGAGCTGTTTAGCTGAAGAAAATTGCCTCTATGCCTTGTTAATGTCAATGTTGGCAGGGACACAGAGGAAGTGGGTGTTGCCTTAAGGTAAAGCTGTGCATTGGCATAACAGTGGAAAGATATACCATAAGCGTGTTTCCACCACCGGAACGTCAGGGTAATTTTACTGGAACTTCCTGGCATGTGCATGTCTCCACTTCATTGGGCCGGCTGAATGGGCCCTTTCCCAGTCCATTTTCAGGACCTTTCGGAGAACCTTATTGGGGCTTACGCACTAGCATCGGCTCCACATGACCTAGTCAGGGTAAGTTGTGTTCACACCTGGGAGGCCCGGGAATTTCCCACGCCGAACCGGACGTGTTTTCAGCCATCTTCCCAAGGTGGTCTGCCTCGGGCCAAAACCGGTCCAACACACCCACTGCTGACTCATTGGCTGGCTCAAATGTACGCCTATTGTTAGGGGGAGCCTCCAATTAGTGGATAGAATCATTCAGCAGGGGTTTCCCGCATGCGCACTTCATTATCATTCTGGATGCTGAGGCGTTAACGAGCAGTTTTTCTCTGTGTCTCTCTGCTGTGAGGAACACACACACACACACACACACACACACACACACACACACACACACACACACACACACACACACACACACACACACACACACACACACACACACACACACCGTGCTGCCAGGCTGCCACACACAGCAAAGCAGGATGCAATATCAGAGGCAGAGAGTCTCCAAAAGCACAAGACTGCTCAGGATACCTTTGTTTAAAGACACCGCGGACCTCTCTGAGCTCATGACATCACTGATATCTTCATGCCAATTTTTCACGCCGATTTTGGAGACCACCCATGTGCTCAATTACATCCGCATTCCTAAGGAAGTTTGGAACGACCGCGGCCAGGCTGGGGCAGTCGAAGTGGAGTGGAGCAGAACTGATTCTCATCAGTGTTTAGTAATAACCTTCCTTATTCTCTTTTTCTTTTTGCAATAAATGGAGCAGAGTCTGTTCCAGCAGATAAAGTCAAAAAGGGAAAGTTTGAACTTTTGATTTTGTTTACCCCTCTAAAGTAAAATGCTACTATCTGATGCAAATAAGGCAGCAAAAGAGCAGCTGATAATATTTCCTCCAGGGAAAACAGGAAACATAAACTGTGACTCTTATCAATAATGTTATCACAGCATCAAAGAACAGCATGTTAAATCCAAAGGTGATTACATTTGCCTACAGCATGCCAAGAGACAATATTACCATTTCCAAATTGCAAAAGCAACATTAATTTGCTATGGCTGAATCCAAATATGACTAAGCCACTTTGTGAAATTATACATCCACAAAAGACACATAAACCAAGTCTGCTTTAAGATAAAGTTCATTTTGAGTAGAAGGCTAGAAAATAAAGGCAGTTTGAAGAAATGAACATCTGTTACTCAGAGGAAATGCATGAAAACGTTTTGCTCATCAATCAGACTGATCAAATCAGATATGACAACATCAGTGTTTGTTTCCTTCCTACAAGCAGATGCATTTTCCTTGATAGTGTTTTTATCAAGCTGACTTTTACTATCGTGCAAAACAACAACAAAAAAACATCACATTAGAGGCACTGGTGAGCTGCTTAATGTAGATGCAGCAGAAACATTTGCAGCCTCCTCCTGTAAGAAGCATCTGGCTATTCACGCCCCTGTTTCAAAAGCTTCAGAAAATGTGTTTTGTGTCTGTTTTCTACAGGTATGTTTTGTGGCAATGCTTAGCAGTATAATGTCAGTGTTAAGAAATTACCTCTAGTTTACCCACCACACTGACTTGCTGCAGCAAATAGTTATCAATTTCAACAAAACGTACGAATTTATGCTGAACCTTCAGTTAGTGTAGAACTGACTTTATTGATTCCACAGTGGGTAAATTCACTCGTTAAGGCAGCACATACAGTTAGAGAATGGGAAAAAACTAATACAGGTAAATACACAAAGACAGTAGATTATTATTTTAACCTTCAGGAATAAAAAAAAAATGAATAAAAATAGAAAATTGAGTTTCCATGAAGAAGCAACATAAAGGACACAGACATACAAATGTGCATCCGGGTATAGCACACGTACTGAATATAGCACTGATTTTAGCGTGAAAAGGGATAATGCCAGTTTCCTCAATAATGTTTTTAAATTATGGAGTTATACACTCTTACTGCAGTGGGAATGAATGACCTGCAGTAGCATTCTGTTTTGCATCTTGGGTGTCTCAATCTGCCACCAAAAGAGCTGTCCATGGCCTCCACAGTGGAATACAGTGGGTGGGAGGGGTTTTCCAAGATGGAGATCATCTCAACCAACATCCTCCTTTCACACATGTCCTCAACAGAATCCAGTGGGCAGCCCAGCACCGAGCTAGCTTTCTTAACTAGCTTGTTCAGTCTCTTCCTATCTCGATCAGAGCTGCCTACACCCCAACAGACCACAGCAGAATGAATAACAGAGCCAACTACAGAACGGTAAAAAGAGTTTAGGACCTCAGCCTCCTCAAAAGCCTCCTCAAAAGGTGGAGGCAGCTTTGGCCCTTCTTATACAGAGCATCTGTGTTGTTGGACCAGTTCAGTTTATTGTTGAGGTGAACACCCAGATACTTAAAGGTGTCCACCACCTCAATGTCTGCTCCCTGGATGTTTACTAGTGAGGAGGAGTGTTTCTCTGGAAGTCAATCACCATTTCCTTTGACTTGTTTAAGCTAAGGTGGTTACTCACACCAGTCCACAAAGTCCATGATGACTGACCTGTTCTCCAGATCATTCCCCTCAGACACACAGCCGACAATGGCTGAGTCATCTGAGAACTTCTGGAGGTGACAGCTGCTGGTGTTGTAGGTCAAGTCCGAGGTGTAAAAGGTGAATAGAAAGGGTGAGAGCACCATACCCTGCTGAGCTCCAGTACTACAGACAACTACCTCAGACATGCAGTTATGCAGCCTCATGTACTGTGGCCTGTTTGTGAGGTAGTTGATGGTCCACTCATAGTCCGTCCACTCCAGCACCCCTCATCTTCTGATGCAGTAAAGACAGCTGGATGGTGTTGAAAACCCTTGAGAAGTCAATAAACCTGCTGAAGAACCACTCCTCCCACTGTGTCTAGTGATGTTCCTAAGTCCTCTCCATGCACCTTGAGCATTGTTCTGGCCCCAGCTGTTCCTCCAGCTTCTTCCTGTAACCGTCTTTTGCCCGTCTGATCTTGTGTTTGAACTCCTTCTGGACTCGTCTCTGCTCCTCTTTGTCACCAGCGATAAAAATCTTTCTTCTTATTGTTCAGCAGGGATTTGAGCTCAGGGGTCAACCAGGGCTTATTGTTAGAGAAACACCTCACTCTCCATGCTGAGACAGTGTTCTCCACACAGAAGTTCACATAGTCAGTGACACAGTGGGTCAGGCTCTCAATGTCATCTCTATGAACGCAGCACAGTCTCCCAGTCTGTGGATTGGAAGCAATACTTCCATCTCTCACTAGCTTCCTCAGACCACACTTTCACAGACTCCTTCTATAGAGGTGAATTTAAGGAACATTTGACCCATTTTTTGTTACCTCATCATCATCATAAAGAAAAAAACTTAAAGTTGAAAAACAGAATTATCAAAACATCTTTTGAATTAGATACAATATACTAATAGAATTCAAATGTTTATGGGAAGAAAAAGAAAACATGAATAAAGTATCAAATGCAAACATTTCCATTATAGGAAAACCAGAATGCAAATAAGAAACCATTAATGTCACCCACCACTGGTTCTCTGCAGATCACCTGAAAAATGTGGATACCTGAACCCGAAATATTAAATTAAATTAAATATTAAAGGGGATTTTTCATTCTTCTGTGGAGGTTGGAAGTAAATAAATTGCTCATCACAGTCAATAAATCTCACCTCGCTCTGGTCACCTTACTGATAGAGAGGAGCTTATGTGTCCACAATGTTTCTTGTGGCACTGATGACACAAAAATAACCATATATATTATTTGTCATATGTAAACTTACTGCCTCAGCATAAAATACTAATAATTTACAGGCTATTGCATAAGAACTTTATAAGTGAGAGCTTATTCCAACTCCTTTAGAACACGTGTATAATTAGTATTTATTATATTTTATCTTTCTTCTCTCATAGATTTGTTTTATGTTTGTCAGAAAATATCACTATTGATTAACTTGTTCAATCAATCAATCAATCAATCAATCAATCAATCAATCAATCAATCAATCAATCAATCAATCAATCAATCAATCAATCAATCAATCCTTGTAGTGCCATTTCTCTCAGATTGATTATGAACTAGTTTTAATGTTCGTTTTGGTGTCAAAATGTGAAAAAGGTTTTCCTTCTAGTTAACAAAATGCCTGTAAACATAATTTTTAAGTAAATCACACTTGCAGTGACTGAGCTTGAACTTGAAGGACACTCTGGGAAATTTTACTCAAATTCTAATAGTGTGTTATTTAATGTAAAAACCACAAAACTGGTACTTTTGGCCTCATCTTGAGTGAAAACGCCTGTCTTTTCCACCCTCTAGCTATATGTACTATCTGGTGCAATGCAACATAAACCAAAGTGGTTAGTCAATCTTTGCATTGCAAACAGTTGCAGAATGCAAAGTGGAAGCTGATATATTTAACCAAAGCAATACATTTAGCATTTAGATTTTTTTTTACCAGTTCCTGATTTAGCAAAATCTCTTATTTTCCTTTTATCTAGGCTCTCTCTTTTAATTTGGTCTTTTATTTCAAATAAAAATCTAAAAATATTTACTTTAAAGTGTTCAACTATTCAGAAAACTAAAACTATTTTGTGTCTGAGATCAGTTTAATTAGACGTTGAACACCTTATCTGTGTGGTTCCAATAATCTCAGATTGTTTACAGATTTTTTTTACTTTTACCTTTTTTAATTTACTTTTTTCATTTACCTTTTCATACCAGGCCCGACTGAATGCAATGTTACAAGACAACATATGAATAAAGTACCTATCTATGTGTTTGACATAGCTCCACAGTAGGTGCATCACAATCGTTTGGGTCGTGTGCCTTGGCGTGTAATTTCTAAACCCACAGAAAGTTGTGAAGGGTAAACAATAGAGTTGTTTTATGCAAACACATGAAAATGATAAACAGCAGAGATGCAGGGTTCCTGCCCGTCAGCAACCATACATGCAAATAGTTCAAGAAAACAACACTTTTGTCTCACCTCGTGTTTCTCTGAACATGCAGGGTGTAATTTGTGATCACTGATGTGTCTCCAGGCTCCCAACGGCAAGTGACATTACGTCGCATAATGAACACACATCCGATGAGCCTCGGGGGTCTGGGAAAGGCCTCTGAGGCTGTGGCAAAAAAGGTTGGAGCAGGAAACGTTTGAGTTAACAAGTCATTAGAATTTTAATTATGCTTGTGAAATTTTATCCATATACAAAAGCAAGAAAAAAATAATTTAAAAATAAATTTTCAAAAGATTAAAAGCAAATGTCTGTCACTATGAAGCGTTATTAGAAAGAAATAACCATAATTTCAACAAAGAGCTTGTCAGAAGTTGCCGGTAGCCTTGAGCTTTTACGACATATTAGAGGAAAGTAATGCAATGCAATTTCCTTGAAGTCGTCTACTCGCAGTTATAGACATGATCTTACGTGTAGTTCAGCTAGAGTTGCATCATCTTAAAATATGAAGATCTATTCGGAGGCATTTTCAAAGCAACAGTTTAAAATGTCAGTTTTCATGCTGTGAGAGAGCCTGTTATGTTGTTTTCAGCTTAAAAGGTGTTGAACACTCATCTACACTAATCACTAATCTACTCTACACTAATCAACACTAATCAATACATTTGCAGTGGTCTCTAGTAGGAATGAATGCCTTGTAAGTCATACTTTGGGGAAAATACACAGGTGCACAATTTTCAGGAACTAGAAGTGAGCCACATCACAGCTGAGCTTCAGACGGCAGGATTTAGTGTCTTAGTTCCTGATATTTGGACATCTCGTATTGGATTGGATAACAGTGACAGTGTGACATGGACCTGTCAGGCTTTTCCAATTCTAGCGTTTCACCATCTATTTTCTATCAGAAGCTAATGCAGGAGATAGGTGTAAAATACTTTTCATGTTCAGCTTGCATGAAAAACTCAGAGTGACTCATCATAATCAGATATAAGATTTAAAAAAACATTTTTTCAGTGTTCCACATCTTTAACCTTCACAAATTTATCAAAAACTACCAAAAGTGCAGGGCTGAAGCTTTGAGAAGCAGTGCCCTGATTTAATTCAAGCAGCAAATTATCCTCCTGAACAAATAGTTCATGTAAAAAGAAGGAAACGTTACCCAGAGCGAGCCCGGTCCCCAGGACGACGATCCACACCGCAGCTGATTTCCGCTCCATGAGGTCTCGCTCTCACTTTCCTCCCATCGTGGTCTCAGAGACTTTGGCTCAAACATTCAGCTCTCCTCTGCAAACCATTGAAAGGTTTTCAGAATCAGCACGAGACTCAGTCTTTTAATGTTTTTAGTTTCCTTGAAATGAGTAGTAAAACGACAATATTTGCATTGCTTTGGATAGGCGGTGGTGTGGTTATATTACAACATAAAAGCTCATCAGCCCGTTACCAATTTTCTAAATAAAAGGCCACTTGATTTTCCTACCTGTGTGTATGAAAATTAGCTTTGGACACAAAACATTAAATGCACCACTTGTCATGCTCTTCTGGTCTAACCCACCCCTGTCATTCACTCTGCACACCTGTTTTTCATTAGTTCTCCTTTCTCCTACTTCTAATTCACCTGCATCTCAAGTCCATTCACTTACAAAACATGACACTGCTTTAGAATCTGTGAGTATTTACCATCCTGATGATGACCTTCACCGAGGTGTGAGGGCTCAGACTCTTTATGGTGGTATAGAACTTCAAAAGGTTTATTAGTGGACTCAGATCCTGTGTGTTTTAGTCATTTCTGTTCAACAAAAATGGTAAATGGCCTCCTTCTGGAGTTCTAGAACCCCCCAGGGTGCTTTACAACACAGTCATCCATTAAATAGATTAATAAATCCACCCATGCACACACACACATTCACATGCTGGTGGTGATGAGTTACAATGTAGCCACAGCTGCCCTGAGGCACACTGACAGGAGGCGAGGCTGCTGAGCGCATGTGCCACCAGTACCTCCGACCACCACCAGCAGGCTTTGTAGGTTAAGGGTCTTGCCCAAGGACACAACAGCAGCATTCTCTGCCAGGAATATTAAATATTCTATCTATTTATATATTATAATATTATATAGTATTTAAAATGAAAGGTTTTTAATAAAAAGAAGCCTAAAAGGTGTAGACAAAAACTCCTTAAAATATAAAAGGTTAAATCCAGCATAAACTATTCAAATATTGTGTTTACTTTATTGTTCCTGATCAGATCAAACTTCCATGACCCACAAGCTCTTGTTAACCAGACGATTTGAGCCCAGCTAGATCAAATGTTTGGACAGACATGCAGGTTAACACTGAGCACCAGGATTGGACACTGGCACTCTAGATGTGCAGCATTTCAGTATATACTTGATTTCTGGGAATCATTTCAAAACTTAGTGATTGAAAACATTGGGATCCTCACATATAGACGTTTAAGACAGACAGATATGGACTAAATGGATAATTGTTCAATTTCTTCATGCATTCATTACAAAATGAAGCTGTGAAGATTGATATATGTAGTTATATGCGAAGTGGCATGTTCAGTTGCTGACAAGCAAATAAAAATAACGTAAATACATTTTTATAAATGTTAAATAGATTTAACAATTTCTGGAGATTATTGATTATATAAGGAACAGAATCCCTAACTCTGAATACTTGCACTAATCTTTAATTGGTCATTTTAAACTTTTCATTTAGCTTAAAACAGAAGCATTAAAATAAGTACTTAATAACATGCAAAACTAAAATATGACTTTCAGCAACAGAACTAGTAAAACTGTTCTACTAATAAATAAATGACAAAACACTGAATGAGTTTGTTTCAAACTCCTTTTTTTTCAATATTCGGTGCACTGAGTTTAAAAAAAGCCAGACGTCTAAATAAATCTACTTATTTAACACATAGAACCCATTTACCTGCTGCAGATTGTCACACAGACCAACTTCCTCTTATCAGTGTGTCAACGTAGCCACACAGAGTTAAATACAACATTTTGCTTTTTTTCCTTCAAATACAAAGGTCCACTTACCGGAGTGAGCTCGTTCTGTCAACACACGTCTCTAAACTCTGCTCCGCTCTGATTACGCAACACGTGAGCTCTCAGAGCTGGTGACAAACACATCTGCACCGCCCCGCTGTGGATCTTTCTCCCTGGAGCTATTAAAGTACAAGGGTGGGTCCTAAACTGAAGGTTCGAGGTCCCCGACAGGGTCGAGGAAGGCTGTTGATCCAATAACTTAATATTTAGATTCTCAATTACACTTTTGATAGTGACTCATTTTAAAGATGTAATTATGATTCAACATTTCACCAACGCCATCTCCCCGGAGCCTCGTGCTGACAAGCAAACACGAAGGAATGGGCCACAGGACGCCTGCTGCACGACGTCTCCAAGCAATTTCAGATGTGGAGGATTTCCTCATCTATTCAGGTTGTTTTCTCCTCTAATGAGTTTTCACAGATGAAGCATGTTCTCACATCCATAATGGCACACAGGATGACACTGCTGCAGTTTAAATGATGTGCAGGAGTCAAGTCAACAGGAAACTGTGGAAGTTTGGATTAGTTTCATGTTGGCAAAGTTTTGTTTAACATCCTAATTAAAGTTAAAGGAGGAAATGTGGAGCAGAGTTTGGAAGA
This sequence comes from Aphyosemion australe, assembly GCA_006937985.1. Lineage (NCBI taxonomy): Eukaryota > Metazoa > Chordata > Actinopteri > Cyprinodontiformes > Nothobranchiidae > Aphyosemion > Aphyosemion australe. The sequence continues at coordinate 654,564 of SSNS01000191.1, forward strand.
TATTGCAGCACACATAGAGGAGGATTTGTTTATCTGTTTAATGATGAAACAGAAGAAAAATTGCAGCATTTGACATAAGATTTCTCATTGATCACTTCATTCTGTTGAGATGCATTTGCGAGGCAGAGGGAAACTGAGTTCTTTAACTCGAGCAGAAGGGCAGGCGCAGAGGGCTGCACGGCTAACGACGTATGGGTCGTAGTCATCCAGCAGCGGTTTCTCATGTTTGGGACAGGACAGTTCAATAATCCGGTAGCTGGCCGTGCAGCTTTGGGCTGCTCTAGAAACCGTCCAGTACGCCGAGCGCTCTTCTTCATACTTGGAGTGGTTTTGTTTTGGGGCTGAAAAGACAAAAGCCAAGAATGATGACAACAGCTGATGAGCTTCACTGATTCAAAGTCAGACTTACTGGCTAGTAGAGCTATATGTGCAGATGTTTTAGCGGCAGGTTGGGTCAAAGGTCGAGGTTTAAACCTGCTGCTGGAACCCACTTGAACCTGCCGTCGTTTCGGCTGGGCAAGCTGGCAAACCCGCGAGGAAGCCACAGCTGTCTGCGCACCTCTGCTCAGCTTCACTCATTCATCAGAGGAAAAATTAAATGTTAATAAAAACAAAAAACTGAGGCAAACACTTAAAAATGTGTGCTAATGAGAACTATTAGGTAATTTAAGATTTGAGATTTTGAGTTTAAAAGGATCCTTTATTGAAAAATTAGTGAGCTCCAAAATTTCAAAACATTTCATGTGAACATTATTTTATAAAACTTCCACACACATTTTTTACTCCGGCTTACTCAGAATGTGGGAAAGATCCAAATCTGCCATTTGTCATTTCTGAAGATGACTTTTAGAAGTTTATATGATTGATTTTTAGTAATTTCTCAACATACGATTGACGTAAATTAAAATGTTACACATGTTTTGATCCTGCCTGAAATATCCAAACATACAAATAAAATAAACGAATTAATGAATCATGTTTAATCAGGGCAGAGATTGAGGTTTTATGACTTTGTTCAACTTTCTAAAACAATATTTGGTACTATTCAAAGGTGTACACTGCAGTTTAGATATTTTTACAAATATTGGTTGGATTAGCATGATGAATAAAACATCAGTTTACTCACAGGAGCAGGAAGAGGACGGCTGGGCTGCCAGTCGGCTACAGGTCTTCGAGGCTTAGCCAGAAAACACACTCGCTCAGATGGAACAGCCCTGAGAGCCCACTGACTCACCTCCCAAATGGGAGAAATCCTGGGGAAAAAATGGGAAAGGAGAGGAAGGATCAGGAAAAATACTAAGTTTGTAACAAAATTAAAGGTCCTATATCATGAAAAATCTACTTTTTGGAGCTTTTGACTGTTTTATTTTATTTCCTCATGAAAAACACCCCCAAAGCATTTTTTGGCTTCACGCATGCATTTTCCTGTCTCAGCTGCTTCTTTGTTTCAGCTCTGCAAATTTTGGCAAGCGGCTGGATGGGGTTGTTGCCGCGTCACAACGGCCCGCTCCCCCCATCCAGGTAGTCTCAAATCCAGCGAGGGGGACATGACGTCGTGTATCTACGGTCTCTGGGTCTGCAGCTGTGTACTATTATGGAATTCACAGGGGGGAGGTGGGGTTTCATCAAATCCAAGTGTCTTATATCTGGGTTGAAGGAATGGCTCATAAAAATAACTTCTATTTCATACAAAATGACATCTCAATAGTTCCAGTGTTAATAATTTATCATATATTGTACCTATCTTTGCTCTGGAAGGTATAAAATATCATGATACAGAACCTTTAAATAAAAACAAGTAACATGCATGCATAGAGGTTAACAGGAAACTGAATCATGTACATATGTTAGAAAATTTGAATAATTAAAAAAAAAAATTAAGAAAGAAAGAGCCACATGAGTTGAGTTATATTTACATGACTTGATTGTAGAATTTTTTACTTTGGGCTATGTTTGACCAACGAGAGGTTAATTCTGCGGGGAGCAGAAAAATGTTATTTTTTAAAGTGACGTTTCAAAATAAAAGAGAAAAAATAAACAGAGTGGAAAATGTACCAATTCTTGTGGTGGAGTCTGTCCTCTCTTGTGGCATTTTATCCAACCAATAAACAGACCGACTAAAAGAAAGAAGACAGATTAAAATTAGAAAAATAGAATTAAAATGTTTCTGTTGTTTGGTGTCGGTCAGGCATACCGGTCTGGATATCTTAGGTGGCTGGGTTTAGGCCGAGCAAGCTGCTGCGTTCGAGTTGCCATGGAAACACTCAAAAGCATAAAGATGATAAAGAGGACCCAAGTGATGCAGGAGTCAGTTATTATAACAACAGAGGTTCACAAATACAACTACATACATCTCTATATATTTGTGACCCACTGAATGTGTCAATAGTAATAGACTCGTACTTTTATATGATCAAAAATGCATTTGTTAATCAACTTAAACATTTTGTCATAAACTAAATATATTTTCTACATTGTTTCTCCAAGCTTACTAAATGGCATTACAAACACATAAAAAACACTTAATTAATTACCTGCTTTGTACCTGAATTCAGCTCTTCTTTGTGGTGACATGGACACCGGCTGGTTGCTATGGTATCAAGTGACAGCATCCCAAAGATGTTCTATAGCAAAGAGAGGAAAGATCGGTTCTCTTTGTGATGTTTCAGGCATTTTACATTAATTTAAAATATGTTTCAGTGACTAGCTGGTTCATACAAATAATTTTTAAGTATGTGTTAGAAATGACCAGCTTTGTGAAATGGTCACGCACATGTTCAACCTGAGCCTTCGGTTGGAGCAGGTCCCCATGGAAGACATCCTGTGTGGTTCCAGTCCCCAAAACATCACATCCCAGGGAACCAGACCACTACAGACCTGTCGCCTTGACCTCCCATCTGATGAAAACTATGGAGAGACTCATCCTCACCCATCTACGTTTACACGTTTAGTACAGGTCAGTCATCATGGACTTTGTTGACTGGTGTGAGCGTAACCACCTTCGCTTGAACACCAGTAAAACAAAGGAAATGGTGATTGACTTCCAGAGAAACACTCCTCCTCACTCACCGGTAAACATCCAGGGAGCAGACATTGAGGTGGTGGATACCTTTAAGTACCTGGGTGTTCACCTCCACAGTAAACTGAACTGGTCCAACAACACAGATGCTCTGTATAAGAAGGGCCGAAGCCGCCTCCATCTCATGAGGAAGCTGAGGTCCTTTGGAGTTAACTCCCAGCTGCTAAAATCCTTTTATCACTCTGTTGTTGGCTCTGTTATTCATTCTGCTGTGGTCTGTTGGGGTGTAGGCAGCTCTGATCTGAGACTTGAAGAGACTGAACAAGCTGTTAACAAAGCTAACTCGGTTCTGGGCTGCCCACTGGATACAGTAGAGGAAATGTGTGAAAGGAGGATGCTGGGGAAGATGACCTCCATCTTAACAAACCCCTCCTACCCACTGCATTCCACTGTGGAGACCATGGACAGCTCCTTAAGAGGCAGACTGAGACATTCTAGATGTAAAACAGAACACTACCATAGATCTTTCATCCCCTCTGCAGTAAGAGTGTATAACTCTTCAGTTTAAGCTGTACTGGCATTATCCTGTATGCTGCATAGTGTTGGAACCCAAGTTGTTTCATTTTTTGATTTGTGGCTTTTGGTGATCGAAGGTTACAATACTAGATTACTGCCTATGTGTATATACATGTATCCTTGTTTTTATTTTTCTTCTACTTATTCTGTTGAGTGTTGGTGCTGCTGTAACAAGTGAATTTCCCCACTGTGGGATCAACAAAGTCTATTGTATTCTATTCGTAAAAAAACACGTTATTTGTGCCTTGCCGATTACCGTATTCGGGTTCGGCTCCACCCCTAATGTGGCAGAGTGGAGTGCTCCACCTGCTGCCACTTCCCTTGATTAGGGGTTAGCCAATCAGGGCCCTGGTGGCCTCTTTTAAAAGGCTCACTAGGGCAGGTGTAACTAGGATACTGATGGCTGCTTCTCCACCAGGTATGTGTTGTTTTTGTCAGTTAAAGGACACTATGACTTAAAGGCTACTGATGGCTGCCTCTCCACCAGACTAAGAGGATGGAGGAGTTTGGGGCCTTGCTGTCTGCCCTCAGGTGAGCGGTGATGTCTTGTGTGCGGTTCAGAGCCAAGGGACAAAGGACGCTGGTAAGTGCCATACCTGGCTACCGACTGGACCAGAGCAGATCCCTCGCTCACTCCAGGCCAGAGGAATGAGCGAGGAGGAGCACCCAAGGGAGGAGTGCAGGCAGAAGCGTCTGACCAGGAATAATGACCAATCGACCATGGAGCTGCTAACAGAACTTCATACTGGTTTATCCTATGGTCTGTGATTTATTATCTACTGTTAAATTATGTGCATGTTCTTTGGTTAAGTGTTTGTGTTAACTTTAACCTTGTGGTTTCTGGTATTTAGTTACAGCTGCTCCTTCGGAATCTCCCTTTCAGCCGTCTTCAACCAGCCACTGCTGATGTGTTCTCCATGTGTGATTAGGCTGACATTTGTCAGTAGGATGTTACTGGATAAGTAAAGCTGGTAATAAATATGTTCTTTGTGTTTTCATTTAAGGGTGTAAAAGAAACAAAAGGGGGTTATTCTTTTCCATACTCGCTGTACATGCATGTTCAAAAGTCAATGCTGTTTGGTAGCAACTCATCATATAGCTCAGTATTTACCCCATACACACCAGGCTGTTTGCTACACACATTTTGTTGTTAGATTGTGGATGGACATGCTTCCACATGTCATTGCAGATATGTGAGAGTGTGTATAGGGTGTGTGCCCTAAAGAGAGAAACGAGCTGAAACTTGAGAAATCAGTAAGGAGGCAAAAGTTCACACTACAGTACAAAAAACCCCAAAATACTCTGTAGCTTTTAAAGGCCTGTTTTTTGTAACTTTTACTTGTCCATCTTTGTCTACAATGAGTTATCCTGACTGTAGACAACTAAAGGTGTAATTGATTTATTTACTCACCAACAAACTCTATGTAACACTGAACATACATACCAAGGGTCTGCAACCTTTACAGTCCAAAGAGACATTTTCCCCCCTCAGTCCACCTCAGTAAAACATGTTTAGAACCACAACTGTTAAGGGACATTTTGAAAGAGAACAATTTAAACATTTTTATAAACATCTAGAGAAGAGATTTAGTAGGGGCCATTCAAAAATAAAAGTTCTGTTTCATTCTTAGATTTCTGAGCATAATGTTAGAATTCTAAGGAAAACAGAATTCTGACTTTGAGATTTGTCAGAAATCTTTTTATTCCTCTATCTACTCTTAGAGATTTGTCAGTTTTGAAAAATCACCATTTTGTTTCTATTAAGTTTTACAACTGAGAAAATTTTAACTTTTACAGAAAGAAAATGGATAAATTGCCTATTGTATGTTGACATGTATGGAAAATTGTGCAATAAAAAAAATTGATCTAAAATTATACTTTGTGTCATTCTGGTGTGGAAATATAATGCCGTTATTTAATGCAATTAAAAAAACTGCTCAAACGTGCATTTCCCCCCCCCCCTGAGACGGTCTGGAAAACAGTCTTTTTGGGCCACCCCTGGTGAAATGGAAACATGTGCATCACTAGGGCCGGTGTAACTAGGATACTGATGGCTGCTTCTCCACCAGGTATGTGTTGTTTTTGTCAGTTAAAGGACACTATGACTTAAAGGCTACTGATGGCTGCCTCTCCACCAGACTAAGAGGATGGAGGAGTTTGGGGTCTTGCTGTCTGCCCTCAGGTGAGCGGTGATGTCTTGTGTGCGGTTCAGAGCCAAGGGACAAAGGACGCTGGTAAGTGCCATACCTGGCTACCGACTGGACCAGAGCAGATCCCTCGCTCACTCCAGGCCAGAGGAATGAGCGAGGAGGAGCACCCAAGGGAGGAGTGCAGGCAGAAGCGTCTGACCAGGAATAATGACCAATCGACCATGGAGCTGCTAACAGAACTTCATACTGGTTTATCCTATGGTCTGTGATTTATTATCTACTGTTAAATTATGTGCATGTTCTTTGGTTAAGTGTTTGTGTTAACTTTAACCTTGTGGTTTCTGGTATTTAGTTACAGCTGCTCCTTCGGAATCTCCCTTTCAGCCGTCTTCAACCAGCCACTGCTGATGTGTTCTCCATGTGTGATTAGGCTGACATTTGTCAGTAGGATGTTACTGGATAAGTAAAGCTGGTAATAAATATGTTCTTTGTGTTTTCATTTAAGGGTGTAAAAGAAACAAAAGGGGGTTATTCTTTTCCATACTCGCTGTACATGCATGTTCAAAAGTCAATGCTGTTTGGTAGCAACTCATCATATAGCTCAGTATTTACCCCATACACACCAGGCTGTTTGCTACACACATTTTGTTGTTGGATTGTGGATGGACATGCTTCCACATGTCATTGCAGATATGTGAGAGTGTGTATAGGGTGTGTGCCCTAAAGAGAGAAACGAGCTGAAACTTGAGAAATCAGTAAGGAGGCAAAAGTTCACACTACAGTACAAAAAAAAAATAAAATACTCTGTAGCTTTTAAAGGCCTGTTTTTTGTAACTTTTACTTGTCCATCTTTGTCTACAATGAGTTATCCTGACTGTAGACAACTAAAGGTGTAATTGATTTATTTACTCACCAACAAACATGTAACACTGAACATACATACCAAGGGTCTGCAACCTTTACAGTCCAAAGAGACATTTTCCCCCCTCAGTCCACCTCAGTAAAACATGTTTAGAACCACAACTGTTAAGGGACATTTTGAAAGAGAACCATTTAAACATTTTTATAAACATCTACAGAAGAGATTTAGTAGGGGCCATTCAAAAATAAAAGTTCTGTTTCATTCTTAGATTTCTGAGCATAATGTTAGAATTCTAAGGAAAACAGAATTCTGACTTTGAGATTTGTCAGAAATCTTTTTATTCCTCTATCTACTCTTAGATTTGTCAGTTTTGAAAAATCACCATTTTGTTTCTATTAAGTTTTACAACTGAGAAAATTTTAACTTTTACAGAAAGAAAATGGATAAATTGTATGTTGACATGTATGGAAAATTGTGCAATAAAAAAAACAAATTGATCTAAAATTATACTTTGTGTCATTCTGGTGTGGAAATATAATGCCGTTATTTAATGCAATTAAAAAAACTGAAAAACTGCTCAAACGTGCATTTCCCCCCTTCCCCCCCCCCCCCCCCCCCCTGAGACGGTCTGGAAAATGGTCTTTTTGGGCCACCCCTGGTGAAATGGAAACATGTGCATGATTGTCAGATGGTGGAAATGGGCCTATTGATGGTGGTAGGTCCAAAGAGCCACTTGTGGCCCTAGAGCTGCAGGTTGCAGACCGCTGGTATAGACCCCTTGAAAGTTACTGTTTACATCAGGGTAATAGCACACATCCACACAACGCCGGGGGGCAAAAACACCGTCTCAGCCATTATTCAGAGCTGTATCTCTGCAATTAAAGCCAACAAAATAAAACCTAGGGTTTTAGGATTTAGATATTACTACTTTAGATCATCTTTGTGCAGATGATCAAAAAAAGTACATCTCAAAGCTAACAGTGTTTAATGCAAAGCTTCTAGATTCGTTTGAAATAGCCAACGAGCTGTGGAGAAAAAGAAATGGTACGCAAATCATTTGAAAACACTTTTATTTAGAGACATTTCAAATCGTATAAAACAGAACAGTAAACAATCTATCAAAGCCACAATTAGTTTACTCTCTAAACTAATATAGCAGGAGTTTATTGTTTTTCTTTGCCATTTCATGTTTTTCACACCTTGACATGATAAACACTGCATGGTAAACAGATATAAGACATTCACAGGCCTCTAGAAACACACAGAGAGAAGTTCCCCATGCCGCAACACGGCCAGTTAATTGTGTCGTATTTGGTTCATTAAGTAACAAATACTTAAAGGGTAATAACAGTGTTGTTTTTAGCTACAGAAAGCTTTCAACTGCAATTTCAATCATCTACATCTACTGTAAATCATCACAAAAATAACAAAAACAAGTTAATCTGGCACAAGCTTGGTTGTTTACCTCATGATCACCTGCCTGACAGAAACAGATACCATGCAATAATATATTTATGTATATATTCTACTTTCTAAAGACACTTCAGGAATGAAGTTTAATTGTTTGTACTCAGATGACAAACTTATTACTCAATGACTCCAGAAAACTAAGGATTCAGTGAAATTATTAAGTTTGTGAGACAATGTGCTCTTCTGTTTGGCTGAATCTGATATTTTTGGGGGTTTGTGACAAAAAAGGAAATTGGCACCAAACAGTGGAACGGAAAAGCATGAAGGATCGGGTAGACATGAGTAGTTTTCAGTAGCACCAGGAGAGGCCGTATGTTTGGCGTCAGCGTCAGAGTGTCTGTACTATGACGGGATAAAGCAGGGACATGTGTTCGGCTCCTCTGATGGGCAGCTTGTGTGTGGTGTAGTAATGGATGACCTCAGGGATGGTGGAGAAGGGGGGGCTGTTCTCCCCCAACACGTAATGCCCGTCTGCTGACTGGCTGAACTTCATGTGCATGAAGCCTTTACAGCTCCTGAGGTTAAAAAAAAAAAAAGGGGGGGGGGGGGGCCTGTTTAGTAAATAACACACTTGTTAATGACACACTTTTAAACGACTGACTTGCACATGCAGACTGAACATGAAGATAGCCTTCAACTCCTATCACCTGCATTAGCTGCCGAAAGAAAGTAGACGGGAAAACAATCAGGTTAAAAAAAGCCAGTCTTCTTCTACATTCATGGCCCCGCCCACCTTGAAAGGCTGTATTGATTTTGCAGCCAAGAAAGAGCAGAGAATGTCTCAGCTAGTAGAGGCTAACTGTTAGCAATAGCAACTCCTCAACATGGCAGAACTCCTTCAGGCTTGTGTTATTTGTGGAGATAAAATGTCAACGTTGCATTTTTTACCCAAGAAAGAAAAGCCAGCAAAGGTAGCGGAAGAGAGTTGCATTACTATTAGCCAATCAGACGCGAGATATTTTCATAACATGAATATTAATCATTACAACTCATAATCCTGAGAAGCACGTAACATTTCCCAGTGGCCTGGCTGGAGAACTGCTCAGCTCTCCTAAAATGGCCGGAGTTTCCATCACTATTAGTAATCTCCAGTTCTTAATGAACTAGACTTTAATTAAATTTTTGACAATCTAAAGATGTGAAAGCCTCATCACTGGAGAAGATGAACCAGATATTCCAGCCATCTGTTTTGTTGTCATAATGGATCAGGGCCCAACGCTGGTCCTCGAGAGCCACTATCCAGCATGTTTTAGTTGTTTATCTGCTCCAACACACCTGACTTTCTTTAGTAGGTAAATAACAGACTTCTGTAGAGCTTGACGACCTGCTGAACAGGTGATTCAACCACTGAGGCAGATGTGGCAAAGCAGGGAACTAAAACATGCTGGATAGTGGATCTTGAGGACCATGATTAGGCAGTGCTGACCAAACTGATTCCTAACCTCATGTTTTCCCTAAGGTTTCACAACCTGAAGACAGAATATTCTTTCAATCAATCCCAAAATCCCAAAAGATCAATAAAAATAAAATTAAAAACAGCATTATTTCATACAAATCACTTGCTGCATTCTTTGTGAATCAGACACTTTTTGCTACAGCAAGAATTTACATAAAATGTTTATTTTAAATGCAGCTTAATACCTGATTTAAATGTGGGTAGGCTGCTCCAGCGGTGAAAAACACTGTTTGATTGGTAGATACACAGCTTTCATTTTGACAAGTCATTTAGTTTTTAAAAGAGCTAAAATAAAAAGAAAGTTTGTCTGTTGTTTTATCATGAAAGCTAGACTTTTAGGTTACTGCAGCATGAAGAAAATCATTTTAACCTCTAGAATTTTTCTAAACATTAGTCATGGAGCCTAAAGCAAAAAAAAACAAAAAAAAAAACGAATGGGTGTGGGTTAGGTACCTCTACACTCCCTTAGAAGTCTTGTCATGTTCTCAATAACAGCTTTTTGGCAGTTAAACAGTCTGAAGGTGTGAGAACAGAGCCGAGCTTCCTCAGCTCTGTGCTCTACGCTGGAAACATTCAGGTCCATCAACTGTGATTCATTTGAGAAAGATGCATCATCACAGTTAAAATATTACATTTCCTTCCAAAACGTGTTGCAAACTGTAAAGCCACATGTATAAAAATATTGTTCACTGCCTGGCCCCCCTCACAAAAAACCCACGTACAGGGTGTTAGGGTGTAACGATGCACTAACCTACTGAGGCTAATACTAAACTAGTTAGAGGGACGAACACTAGTCAGGCTCTGTCAGCGATGACTCAGTAGAAAGAGAGTGAAAGCATAGAAGAAAATGCTCAAAGAGAGTGCAGTAGAGAAGGGAAGGGTAGAGTAGGAGATGAGTTCTGAAGTAGCTTCTTGTTCCTTACACAATGTGTGGAATGAAACATCTCATGATCGTGGAAAAGACGGTCTTGTTTAAGAAGGGTCCGATCATCAGCACCAAGCAGACGAAACAGAAAATGGGATTACAGAAACTACTACACGAAGGTTAAGATCTGATCAATGCATTATTAAAAAGACGGAAGTAGGAAACCATCGTCTTTAAGGAGGAATAAAACTCCTGAATGATTGTGATCAGAGATAAAATGTTTGGCAAATTCAAATCAAAGAAAAACAGAACTCTGGCTGTTAACCTGGGAAAATGGCTTCAGTTTGCAATGGACCATAAATATTGAGACTCTGGAGACATGGAAGTCGGTCCGATGAGTCCAGATTGATCCTGTTCCATCAGGGTAAGGTGTGATGCACCCATCATGCCTAGTGCCTACTGTACAGGCCTATGGGGGAGGTCTACGATCTGGGTTGCTGCAGCTGGTCAGGTCCCAAGAATGAGGTCGGCTGAAGACCTGAATATACTGAATGACCAGATTATTCCATCAATGGAGGTTTCCTCCGCTGATGGCACGGACACATTCCAAGATGACAACGCCTGGCTCAATGGTGAAGGAGAGGATCAGGGAACATCAGACATCATTTTCACACATGGATCAGCCACCAGAGTCCAGCCTTAAGCCCATTTGGGAATCTTTGGGACAATCTGGAGAAGTGACTCTCCCGTCATCAGTACAAGACCTTAAATCAACACTGGATGGAGATAAATCTTGTGACGTTGCAGAAGCTTATAGAAACAATGTCACAGTGAATGTGTGCTGTAGTGACCTTTCCTTAAGTGGTGACTTTAATGTTGATCACGCAGAATACTTTCATCTGCTGCTGACTTTAGAGTAGCGCCACATTATTTGGGTTCAGGACTCTGATTCAGCTTGTTGGTGTGTAAAGTAGTTCTGCATGCATTCAGTCTTTACAAAGTCCAAGGTTCAAGTCTAAACCTTGTTCTATCCCTGCAGTGAAGACTCTGCACCCCCATTGGTGCCCAGTGGGGTTAAACGAGTTAGAAGCTGAGCAGGAATGTTTACCTGAGGGAGAGCGAGTAGTCGTTCCTGCAGGTCTGGCTGTTCCTCACCAGGTAAGAACTCTCTTTGCACAGAGTCAGTAGAGATTCAGCCTCTGAGCGGCTCAGGGCTCCATGGTACCATCTGCAGGCCATCCAAGAAAAAACTATTATTTATATCCAAATTAAAGTTTCTTCTGAGTTTACAGCAGGATTTTCCCCAAACTGTGGCTGAAAAAGTGACAAACAACAATCTGCTTTGCTGCAGAGAACATCAAGACTTAGTAGCTTTAATTATGTACTCAAGAATAAATGACAGATATTTTTATTTGATTTGATCAAAGACTGATTTCTATAGCGAAACTTGATTTAATTTTAATGATAGAAAATTTCTGAATTGCAGGAAGCAGCTTCATAAACAATATTTGGATAGTGATGCAACTTAAGCTTAAGTAGCTTAAAGGTCAAACAAATATGCTCTGGTTAAAAGTTCAAGAGCAGCAAAAACAAAAAGGAATTTTAAAAAGTATAAAAGCAGAAATGCAACTAGGCATAACTGAATAAAATAACTAATGTAAGTAGGTGTGACAGTTATTAATGTAAAATAAAATGTAGTTGCTTTTGATTAAAAAAAAAGGGGGAAATCTTATTAGAAACAGACATTCTTGATGATCTCCACTCACACTTGTTTCTCCAGAGGCAGATATGGATCCACCCTCTCCCCCAGCAGAGGGGGGGTGTCACCAACCAGACGGAGCGTAGTTGAGTCAGATGCTGTGGATGTGGAGCCAGTTTTGGTGAACCTGCTCTGCTCCGTTTGAGTCCATGAGCGCTCCCTTTCTGCTCCTTCAAACTGAACTACAGCCACCATAAAAAAAAGATGTAGCTTTGTGACAAAAACACGTTAAATTAATGTTTCCTACCACAGGGGAAACCGTTTTACCTGCGAGAGCTTTAGAGATGTTGTCCTTCTTCCACTCCCACGGCTGGTCGTATTCATCCGCCGGCCTCTCATCATCCTGAGGGAGTCGGCTCTCTTTGCTTTCATTCAGTCCTCCGTCGGCCTTCTGCGTTTGCTGTTGAGCCGACGGAGCAGCTCGGTGGTGGTGGCGGTTCCTCTCCTCGTAGGGGTTGTCGTACAGCTGACCCCCATCTTGGCTCACAGACCTGTTGGTCATCACGCTTCGTTGCAGTTCTACAAAACAAAAAAGCCACAATGACAGTGGACGTTTCAAGAACACGCAGTGATAATAAATATCTGCTCTTTTACTAAACCTGAAATAATACGCTGGGCCTCAAACGGCTCCATGTAGCTGCAGCAGTCTGTCGGTGCAGATTTGGGCTCCAAGTTCGGTCTGGCTCTCTGGTCTGGACGTGCATCAAAGGGGTCAGAGTAGTCCGTTTCAGTGTCCGATGCAGCTGGGGCAGAGGGAATGACCTTGACAGGAAGAAGCAGGAAATAATAAATGTGATGGCATAAAGAAAATTTAAAGTGAGAAAAATAGAAAGTAGTGGAGGTGAAAATCAGTGAAAAACCAAAAGTGAATAAGAGGTGACAGGAAATTAAATAGAAAACCAAACGCAAAATAAAATCAGTGCTTACAGGTTCTTCTTCAACAGTGACCGGACTGAGTGGAATTTTACAGCGCCCAAACTCCTGAGAGTCCACTTTAATTAGTCTGTGCTTTGGTGACACAACTTTCACCTGAACATGACAAACGTGAATAAAATAAAATAAATAAAAATAAATAACTGATTAAGCTTAGAAACAAAAAAGTAAATTATGGATAAATTAAAGCTCAGTTTTATCAAAAACATACATGGTAGTTGGAGAAAAATAAACTAAAACTGAGCTCATGCAAGAACCTTTTTACATCCTACCTCCACTCCGTTGGACAGTGCAGAACCAAATGCAGGGAAAGAAGGAAGGCTTACTGTTGTACTACAAGAGCTAAAGCCACCATTCTGGTGCTCCTTCTCAGAGTGCTGGTATGGATCCTCAAAGTCCAGCTCCTTCTGTGCTCTGTAGGCTCTTAAAATCTCACTCTCAGTGTAATCTGGCCTTGGAGGCTGTGGAGGATCACGCCTGCTGCCAAAGTTTAGGTAGTCCTTTAGCCACTTTGCCATGGATCTGTGGATGAAAGGCACAGAGAGGTAAAATCAGGAGGCAGCAGGCTAAAAAGACTGATGGAAACAGGATTTTTTCACCTTAAACCTTCTGTGCTTTTAAAGCCAGTTTTGGTGATTGGTCTTAGGCTGGATAAGAACCAGGAGCTCAAACAGCCATCTCAACCCTGATTTATGAAAAGTTTCAATAAATAAATCAGAAAGTCGTAAAAACTGAGGCTCCTTAACATTAGCATTAGCTAACTAACCCAAACAGCTAAGTTAGCTAAAGCTAACGCAACTCTTTAAATCTCACCCTCTCTCTTTGCGCTGACGGTCTCCCGTTCAAGCTATGTCGTTGAGGTTATCATCCGGTGTTTTTACGGTTCTCGTCCGTCATAACATAAATATTTGTAAAATAAAAATAAAACAGTCCAGCAGGCCAGGCCAGATGCTAGCTGGACCTTAGCAGGCTGTAGCTGCAGCGTCCCAGACAAAACACGGCGGGGAGGGCGGGTTTTTAGTGGAGCCACAAAATAAACAGTTTAATATTCTAAATAAAAATAAAGCTAAATAGCTAAAATTGCAGCTAGAATAAACTACAAAACCTAAAATAATTGATTTCTTTGCAGTTTTTTGGCTGAAAAAATGTCGCTGAATGAAAATGATTTCATGCAATTACTTTTCCCAGGTGAGTTCACACTAAGGCACCTGAATATTATAAAAATAGTATTGTTTTTACTTTCAGAAAACTTTTAAATTAGCAAATTTTATTTGCAATTATAAAAAGACCAAGAAAACACACAGCTTATACAAAGTGTAAAGTGTTTTAATAACCACTAAGTTATACAGTTTGTGTTCATTTGCATCACAAATTGTTACCAGAATTGTTTTCAGCCCGAGGTCCGAATAAAACATCTGTCACGCTTCATATCAGTTTAAAATAGCTTTCATCTCTTTCAAACTGAAATTTGCTCAATTTTATTTTACCATTCAAGGACAGCAGACACAACATATGTAAATATAAGTCTACTAATTCACACCCACCAATGATTACACAATTTCAGTTTCTGTGCAGCAGTTTAAATAATTCTATTCCATTATATTTCCTGTTGTATTATTTCTGTGTCAGCCAGGTTTGAGTCACTCGCTTTCGTTGCTGTCGCTGTCTGAGTACGCCCCCAGCAGGCTGAGAGACCCATTCAGTGTGGTGCCGGGTTTAGAAGCATCGGTGGTGTCGGTTGTTGATGTCTTTGAACCTGTGAAGAAATTACATTCATATGGAATAAAAGCTTACAAGATTAATAAATTCATTTATTGGCCTTTTAGGATGATCATCAGTACAAAAAAGGTGTTACCTGGTTGTGAGGCAGGGGAAGCAACCTCTGTACTTGTTTTTTTAATCATCGCTGCAGGTTTCTTTCGCACCACCAGAGAGCTGAGAGCTCCTCTGCCTCCCAGGGTCCCAACACTCCTCTCCCAACTCTCTACCTTAGCCCTTTTCACACCCTCGGATGAGGACCCCTGCAGAAACATGGCATCAAATAATCCACTACTTGCTGCTCATGGCTTGGATTTTGTAATATTTGTTCATTTTGAGCTTTAGGAAACTTTTTTCCATCCATGTCAGTTATTATAATGTAAACCATTCTTATATTTTTTTTACTGTAGAAGTTGAAGACGGTAATACTGAGCATCTAATAATTATATAATAACTTTTAAGAAATAGCTTAAATGACTCATAACCCAATATTTTACATATATAAGAGAAGGTACAAACTTGTGCTTCCTGTTGTTTATCAGTGGTGAGGATATCTGTGGGTTTGTCTGCACCAGAAGTCTTTGACTGGCTGCTGCTGCTCTCCTCTTCGTCTTCTGAATCAGAGTCGGAGTCTCTCAGTCTTTTCACAAGAACTCGCTCCAACATCTCTCTGCAAAGCAATTTTTGAATCTTTAGCAATGAAGCAAACAACAGATTTTATTTAGATGTGCAGACTTGCAAATGATACACGAGGCTTTCTCCCTCACTTTGTATCACGCTCATCTTCTTCTTTTTCTCTTTCCTTCTCCCGTTTTTCCAGTTCTCTGTACTGATCGATCATTCCCTCAAAGTCCACCTGCGCCTGCCTCTGATTGAGCTCCTTCAATTCCTGGAGGTTTTCCAGAACTTCCATCTCCATCTTGGAATCCTTAGTGCGATTCTCCAGCACCTGAACGGGATTAGGTAATCATTACTTAGCCGTTCATAACGCTAATTAGAAAAACAACAACAAATATTTAAAACACCAACCTTCATGGGGTTGTTTAGCTCCTCGTCTTCCCTCTCCTGCTGGATTCTCTTTTCCTCCTCCTCAATAAGTTTCTCTGCCTGGAAGTTTCGTGTTGCTCCATGCTCCATGGCATAGTCTGTGTTCTCTGGGTCGGTCTATATTCAAAACATAGGAGTATGAATATGTTACTTGTAGATTATTGAGTAAAAGCAGCTTGCAACAATGCTGTGACGATAATACCTCACCTTAAATGTGATTTCAGCAAGACATCGAGTACATTTGATGTAGAAACGAAAGATTGGCAGTCCCATGTAGTGCTCGTTCTGGACAGTCTCTTTACGTGCATTGAACTTCTTCCCCTTGTAAATGTACTCTCCACATGTTTTACACCTGTGTAAAACACACATGCATCTCATTAAGAAAACTTAGTCTTAAATCAAAAAACATAATCAAGTTTTAACCTAAACACAATGAATCAGGATTTATGATGTAGATATACGTCTAGGGGGAAAAACATAAGACTGAATGACTTACCCATTTATAAAATTTAAGTTAGTTTACGTTTAATCTTAAAACTTGTGTTTAGTGTTAACATTTTGTGCGATGAAATAAACAAACTGAAGGAATAATGCTCTGAAAGCGTGGTTACCGTTCCACCACATGAAACTAAACGCATTCATTTACACACGTACCTCATATTGAATGGAGCCATCAACCTGACCACATACTGTCGATCTTTTGGGAGTTTAAGTTTTGGGATTTTGGACGGATCGAAGTCTGGAGGGTAGTATTTCTGTGGAAGTAAAAGCAGAAATGTTTAATAATTATCCCAGACAAAGTTCAAAACATTTAATGAATCGTCAGCTGATCTAAAATAATTTCTAAGTCCAAAACTCATTAGAGGTCACGCTCATTTTAAGTTACAAACGTCAACACGTCTTTTATTATCAACACTGCTAATGTTAGCTTGTTTTCGTTATCTATTACGCCGGAAATTACTCGGTTTATGTTACACGTTGTAAAAAAATCATTCTGGTCCAATGACTTACGTTCAAAACTTTTCTTTCAGACATTTTTTGATTTTGTTAGTAACAAAAAATACAAAAATCTTAAAGAAATTGTTTTAGGAGTAGTACGTAGCGCTGGCCGTAAGCTATAGCACCGTATACTTCCGGTTGCTCTGTTTGGTCACTTCCGACTTTGAAAAGGCGATGCTGCCTCCTTGTGGTGGAAGAAGAAGAAGAAGAAGAAGAAGAAGAAGAAGAAGAAGAAGAAGAAGAAGAAGAAGAAGAAGAAGAAGAAGAAGAAGAAGAAGAAGAAGAAGAAGAAGAAGAAGAAGAAGAAGAAGAAGAAGAAGAAGAAGAAGAAGAAGAAGAAGAAGAAGAAGAGAATACTTTATTATAAATTTGTTAATTATTCTAGCTAAATTCTATCTCCACAAATGCAAATATAGTAATCAAAAACCTAATTTTAAACAATATTACAATGACACTCAATCTTATATAAACTTGATTAGTGGATCGCTAAATAAAAAGGCTTTAAAAACTGTTACTTTTTGTGCAACCTACAATTTATTTGAATGTAACATTGCTATAATGCACCCCCTGGCATATGTTATTTGTTCAATCTTGTATACAATTTGTTTGTTTGTATACTTAACCTCTCCCTGGGTTGCCACCTTATCGTGGTGGAGGGGTTTGAGTGTCCCAATGATCCTAGAAGCTAAGTTGTCTGAGGCTTTATGCCTCTGGTAGGGTCACCCATGGCAAACAGGTCCTAGGTGAGGGATCAGACAAAGCGCAGCCCAAAATACCCCTTATGATGAGTTCAATAAATGGAACCAGTGTTCCCTCGCCCGGACGCGGGTCACCGGGGCCCCCCTCTGGAGCCAGGCCTGGAGGTGGGGCACGCTGGCGAGCGCCTGGTGGCCGGGCTTTCACCCATGGAGCCCGGCCGGGCATAGCCCGAAGAGGAGACGTGGGTCCCCCTTCCCATGGGCCCACCACCCGTGGGAGGGGCCAAAGGGGTCGGGTGCAATGTGGAAAGGGTGGTAGCCGGAGGCGGGGACCTTGGCGGTCTGATCCTCGGCTACAGAAGCTGGCTCTTGGTACGTGGAATGTCACCTCTCTGGTGGGGAAAGAGCCGGAGTTGGTGTGTGAGGTTGAGAGGTTCCGACTAGATATAGTTGGACTCACCTCAACGCATGGCTCTGGCTCTGGAACCAGTTTCCTTGAGAGGGGTTGGACTCTCTACCACTCTGGAGTTGCTCCCACTGAGAGGCGTCGAGCAGGGGTGGGCATACTTCTTGCCCCCCATCTTGGTGCCTGTACGTTGGGGTTTACCCCGGTGAACGAGAGGGTAGCCTCCCTCCGTCTTCGGGTGGGGGGACGGGTCCTGACTGTGGTTTGTGCTTATGCACCAAACTGCAGCTCAGACTACCCACCCTTTTTGGAGTCCCTGGAGGGGGTACTGGAAAGCGCTCCTTCGAGTCTGTCTCTTATAC